>CM036777.1:20356228-20956228 GCA_020796225.1 Arion vulgaris | reverse complement strand
TGCTTGCGCCCCCCTTTTTTTGTACCATCGTCTTCCTCTCATTCTTCTTCCAGGCACTATTCCTCAAAAATTATCTTCTCTAGGCACTCATGTCATTTGATGTGTCCAAAATATTTAATTTCTCTTGATGTTATACTCTTTAATAGCCAACTATAATAGCCAATAGACACACTCAAGATCTTGATGAAATCCTTTGGCATAGATGTCGACAACTGGGAGAATGTTGCTCAAGACAGATCAGCCTGGCGCACACTTCTTCAACATGGTTCTTCGGTCTACGAGGAAGGTAGAACAGCATGGATGGAACAAAAATGTCAAAGTAGAAAGACAGTAAAACTTCCCACAATTGCAAGTATACCTTGCCCACACTGTACAAGAACATTTCAAGCCTGTATCGGGCTCACTAGTCATCTACGCACACACAGACAAACATAGCGCAACTACATTTCCATGGATGAAAATTGTGTGGTCATCATCACCTGTGATGGACGAGCATCAACAACTTGGCAATACAATCAATAAAATATGGGGAAGGTCTCTCTATGGCCTACGGAGGTTAGGTGCTTCCCCTGTTGCAAAGGATTAAAATCTCTGCTCTGCTCCTGCGGTGGAGCCATCTGAGTATTTTTATAGAGATCCATGATCTCCATGTAGGTGAGACCGAGTTCTTAGTCCTATCGGAGACAGATGATGTTATTCCGAGACATGATATTTATGAGTCAATGTCCCTCTGTGTTCAGTCTGTCCATGTTTTATCTTCTGCATCTAGGGTACTCAGAGAATTCATCTGTAACACTTTGTTTCCAGGATTCGCTACAAAAGGCTCTGTATGCAGATTATAAATTTTAATTGTAGCACGTCCTTTACAGGAGTCGTACCATCAACCACAGTAAGACAGATTCGTTGATTTTCTAGGTATCACTTATATGTTCAGATATCCTTTACAAGAGTCGCCATCAGCCACATTAAGCAGTCGTTGATTTTCTAGGTATCACTTATATGTTCAGATATCCTTTACAAGAGTCGCCATCAGCCACATTAAGCAGTCGTTGATTTTCTAGGTATCACTTATACGTACAGTAGTTTGCTATTGCTTTCTGAAAGGTGAGGTCTATTTTTCAGTTGTAAATATCCATGGGAACAAATCAGTTAAGAAGTATCTCTTGAATGTCTTTTTTAACCACGTTTGGTGCATAGGCCTTCAACTAATTCCAAGCCCCTTATCTTAGCTATCTTGTGCAGCTGTTTCACACATCGCAAATCTCCTCTTGTTTGTGTACTTCTAGACTTCCCTGTCCTGCCGACTCCAAGAAAGGGTCCCTATTGTTACACTCTCCTAAGTTTTCTCAAAATGTGTCCTATTTTTCTTCTTCAAACACTCTATATCGACCACTAGTTAAACCACTCTAAGTGATTTGTATGTGTTCTGAGCCTAAGAGTGATTGTACATTGTGCCAGTTTGCCCCTACAAATTTATGCGATGCTTTTTCTTTACTAAGGTAGCTTCCTAGGCTCCTACCTAAGTCGTCTCTTACGACATGCCTTGTAGTTCGCAGTGTTACTATTCTTTTCTCCCCTTGAGAGCCCCGGCATCAGACAGGCAACACTTGTAGTGATTCAGGACATTGTGTGCGGATCGAACTAGCCTTCACCTTTCAGATCATACTCAAAGAATATCTACATCAATTCAACAAAATGTCACACACACACTGACGTACTAACATTTGGTGATGATCTGACGTCATTACTACCAACATGTGCCGTTTGCCGGAAATCTGTAGGAAGACCTATCATACTAGCATCCAGTCTTGGTCGCGCTCTCCGTTTCTGAAAATGTACAAGACAGTTAACATTGTTATAATATTGTATAATATAGTTATAAAATTACTGTCAAGGTCCCTCATCGGTGCTACAGTGTTCGTACACTGCAACTGAGAATTCCTGTGTAAGAAAGAGATCGGAACACATCTGGTTACTCACCAAAGTGCAATGATGAAGGTTCTATCTATCAATCAATCAATCAGTTAGTCACTGAATCACTACAAGCATCAACAATTTGCAGAATTGCACTTATCTTCGTTCTGTGGGCACATAGGTGTCATTGACAATGAGAGAACAGACAGGCTGACTGGCTCTGCCACCGTATAATGCAGTTAGCCAATAGATAGAGCTGACATTCTGAACGGCCTCACAGAGCGTGGCCTCGAAGAGGATTTTCATTTAAACCAATCCATGTCAACTGCTAGATTGCAGGAGCTGGGATTGAAGATTGAAGTGACCAGAAAAGAACAGCACAACAGTTATATGAAAAGTTTCATCAATCAACATTGAACTGCTACAGCCAGTCACTGTTGGAGATATTACGAAGAAGGAGATCAGAGCACCTACATCAGATCAGATTACATGTCTGATCAGAGTACATGTCTGGAGTGTAATGAAAATATTTCAAATGGCTAGTTAGTTCTCTTCATGTTCTATGACAGATGAGCTTCCTACAAGGACTCTCTATGCCTCTCTTTCTTTTGTTGCCTTTATCTCTGAAGAGCATACCCAACAACAGAACCTTAATAAAGAACCTTAATAATAAGCAAAGCAAGCACTTCCCAATAATCAGTCAGATGCCAGTCGTATTTTGGTTGCCGTGACTACACCTGAATTCATATCAAACGAACAGGGATCACGCGAGAGAGAGAGATATCAAACAAATGAAAGAAGAACTTCTTCTTCCAACGCTCCATATTGAAAAACTTGTTATCCACTCTGTATGATTTGTATGTGATCTGAGCCTAAAAGTGATTGTACGTTGTGCCAGTTATGCTCCTACAAGTAGGTCATTCAATTTCTGCAATGCTTTTTATTTACTAGGTAGCTTCCCGGTCACAGTGGTACTATTCTTTGCTTCCCTTGCAGGCCCCTGCACCACACGAGTGGAAGAAAGAAAAACTGATAGATAAAACAAACCAAAAATAAGAAAACACTTACCGGTTGTGGTTGTCCTCCTATACAACAGGGAAGACACATCAATGACACAGCCATGACACTATCACAGTCCAGACGATGTCTAAAACCAGTGTCCACACAGCTTGTTTTAATACACACCAGTGTGTGATCTGTCAACTTGTTTGGTAATAGTTTGGTAACAAAATTTGTTAAAATCCTGGCTAAGAGTTTTCAACTGTCCCTTATCTGTGGCAACAAACTGTGGATTAAAGTAATAATTTTTTCAATAAATGGGAGTGGGAGGAAGGGTGTACTAACATTCATAAAGTAAAACTGGTAATTGAACTGAAGTCATTGCACTCCAGGCAGACCCATAGGTGCTCAGTCTCCCCTAACATGTCGAAGGGTATACATACGGCTGGTTCTCATGGATCGCTGGTTAAACACACTCCACACTCTGCCCTCAGATATCCAGTTGTGCTTGTACAAAGGGTAACTCCAAACTGATTAAATCGCTGGATTGATTCAACGTCTATTTTATTATTTTCATACAATAAGCAGTCGCGAAGAAGCCAAAGAACATCTCCCCCTATCCATCTTCAATAATTGTTGCTGGCCTGTCCGCTCACTTATTGTCGCAACCATCTGCATGTCCAGGACAGTAGATCCATGTAAGTCTCTGGAGGTTAAAAACATCAGATAGACGACATCCACTCATACAGAACCCTACCATTTTGAATCTTGTGAAGCATCAACTGAGAGTCCGAAACAACAATGGCTCCAGTAAACGGAGTCCCAGAGAGCTAATGGAGGGCAGCAGTAATGTCCTCAATAGTCATCCTCATACTGGAAGTAGTTGTCCTGTATGCTCGACTTCGCTCTGCAACAACTCTACCATGCACATTAGCCAAGAAACCCCAGCCTGACTTCTCCCCATGATGCACTGACTCATTCGGTATAAACAACAACATCATCATCCCTTGCATTATTTTCTATCGGAGGCTTAACTGCGACTTCAGCCATCAAGATGCCCCCAAAAAATAGTAAAACTCAAAATGAAAAGTAATGCTTTCCTTTTTATTTATTAGGGTATCTTCTCTAGGCCCCAACGTCAGTCGCCTTGTAGGTTGCAGTGTTTCTATTCTTTGCTTCCCTGTGTGGCCCCAACGTCAGTCGCCTTGTAGGTTGCAGTGTTTCTATTCTTTGCTTCCCTGTGTGGCCCCCAACGTCAGTCGCCTTGTAGGTTGCAGTGTTTCTATTCTTTGCTTCCCTGTGTGGCCCCCAACGTCAGTCGCCTTGTAGGTTGCAGTGTTTCTATTCTTTGCTTCCCTGTGTGGCCCCCAACGTCAGTCGCCTTGTAGGTTGCAGTGTTTCTATTCTTTGCTTCCCCTGTGTGGCCCCAACGTCAGTCGCCTTGTAGGTTGCAGTGTTTCTATTCTTTGCTTCCCTGTGTGGCCCGCAACGCATGATGCCTTTACAGTTTGAGTGTTTCATTCTTCTTCTGATGTGCAACCATTCACTGTAGGGTTTCTACTTCTCAATATGAAACACACAAGTGCTTGCTGAGATTTACTACTTATGCATCATTGAAACACACAAGTGCTTGCTGTGATTGTACTACTTACATCAATATGAAACACACAAGTCTTGCTGGAGTTCGTTTTTTACTACTTACATCAATATGAAACACACAAGTGCTTGCTGAGATTGTACTACTTACATCAATATGAAACACACAAGTGCTTGCTGGGATTGTACTACTTACATCAATATGAAACACACAAGTGCTTGCTGGGATTGTACTACTTACATCAATATGAAACACACAAGTGCTTGCTGGGATTGTACTACTTACATCAATATGAAACACACAAGTGCTTGCTGGGATTGTACTATTTACATCAATATGAAACACACAAGTGCTTGCTGGGATTGTACTATTTACATCAATATGAAACACACAAGTACTTGCTGAGATTGTACTACTTACATCAATATGAAACACACAAGTGCTTGCTGGGATTGTACTATTTACATCAATATGAAACACACAAGTGCTTGCTGGGATTGTACTACTTACATCAATATGAAACACACAAGTGCTTGCTGGGATTGTACTATTTACATCAATATGAAACACACAAGTACTTGCTGAGATTGTACTACTTACATCAATATGAAACACACAAGTGCTTGCTGGGATTGTACTATTTACATCAATATGAAACACACAAGTGCTTGCTGGGATTGTACTACTTACATCAATATGAAACACACAAGTGCTTGCTGGGATTGTACTACTTACATCAATATGAAACACACAAGTACTTGCTGGGATTGTACTATTTACATCAATATGAAACACACAAGTGCTTGCTGAGATTGTACTATTTACATCAATATGAAACACACAAGTACTTGCTGAGATTGTACTACTTACATCAATATGAAACACACAAGTGCTTGCTGAGATTGTAGTTGCCAGGTCACCTCATGGCCGAAATGCCATCACTTGGAGCAGAATGTCTGGCAATGAACAAATTAAACATTTAAAATATTCCTTATCTTCCACCATTATAGAAGTGTTGGTTGGGAAATGTAGTGATCATGTGTGTGCTTGTTCTAATGCACTTTGTAAGCTGTTATTCATTTTCTTAAGACTGTTCTTGATGCTGTTGCTCCATCTTTTATGTGGTCTTCCTCTTGCTCTGTACTTGTTATACTTTTTCAGTGTAGCTCTCTGCAGTAGACGATACCAGGGCATTCTTGTCAGGTGTTCAAACAATTCAATCTGTTAATCTTTTATGAACTGGTTTTAAGACTGGTTTCACATCTAGTCTTCCCTTTTTTTCGCTGTCCCTGTGGGTTCCAGGAAAGGACCCTTCTTGTTATATTCTCCTCTGGTTTTCTTAGTGTTCTATCGAGCGCCAGCGTCGTATTTTAACCTCTTGGTTCACTGGGATCTGTCTTGTTCTCTCCATAAGTTTCTCATTTGTGACCCTATCATATCATCACAGGCCCTCTATTCTGCGCAGACACCAGTTGATGAATGACACAGGTCTTAAACTTCTTACAACTTTCCCTTTCTCTTGTCATCCCTTCCAATTCCAAGTCTTGACTTCTCATCCCATTTACTTCTTTACATCTTTACAAAAGTGTGGTGGTGGTGGTGGTGGTGTGGGGGCAGTGAGTTGTGATCTTGTGTGTGCTTGTTCTAGGCCCTTTGTAAGCTGATATTCATTTTTATAAGACTGTTCTTGATGCCATCACTCTATCGTTTGCATGGTCTTCCTCTTGCTTTGTACTCATTATACTTTTTCTTGTGACTCTCTGTGGTAGGCAATACCAAGGCATTCTTGTCAGGTGTCCAAACCACTTAATCTGTTGTTCTTTTATGAATGGCATGACTGGTTTCACATCCAGTCTTCTGATTTCTTCATTTCTAATTTTGTCTCTTATTGTCACACCTGCAGCTCTTCTAAGACACCTTATCTCTGTCGTTATGATTTTCCGCTCATTAGACTATGTGACTATCCTTTTAATATCAGTCTCCAGCTCTGGTACCTGGTGCTATTTTCTACCCGTTTGGTGCCGGGGCCTGTAAGGAAACAAAGAATAGTACCACTGCGACCTACAAGGCATGTCGTAAGAGGCGGCTGAGGTAGGGGCCTAGAGAAGCTACCCCAGTAAATAAAAAGCATCGCAGAAACCGGATGTGCTGGCCTATA
Organism: Arion vulgaris; assembly: GCA_020796225.1. Lineage (NCBI taxonomy): Eukaryota > Metazoa > Mollusca > Gastropoda > Stylommatophora > Arionidae > Arion > Arion vulgaris. The sequence continues at coordinate 20,949,560 of CM036777.1, read as the reverse complement.
TGTAAGCACAGCGTGCAATTGCTCTTAGGCTCAGATCACACAGAGTGGTTAACAAGTGATCAATATGGAGCGTTCAAAGAAGAAAGTGCTATTTTCCAGTCTGACACAAGTTTCTGAAAGTTCTAGTATTGGTATGAGTATTCTTTCTATTATTTTTTTAGCATACATTTTCCTTTCTGACCCATTTTGATCCTCTTTGCGGCCACACTCTACAATGGCGTTCAGAATGACAGCTCTATCCATTGACTGGTCCCCTGATATGGTGGCAGAGCAAGCGATCTCTTATCCCGTCGCTGTGAGGCAAAACAGGATTAGACTTAGAGAAAAGAAGAACTATTGCAGCACAAGTACGTAAATTAGTACCTACCTAACCTCAGTGAGGCTACCTACCCTACAGTCTAACTGGACATGTGTGTTACTACACAGTAGTTACACGGTGTGGTGTTATTTAGTTACCAACTGTTACTGTGTGAGTGTTACAAATGATTTAGATAATAGTAATTATGTAATGACATTGCAGTGTAAATATGTGCACAGTGAGTCACTGCAGTCAGCGACACGACTTGAGTTTAGTGTCGTCAGTGAAAAAATTAACTTACTACTAGTTAAGCATCCGTGCTCTGTATCAAACGCTTACTTGATGACACACATAAACATCCGTCGCTCAAAATTTAATCAATCTATATTACAATATCCCCATCGTGTTCTGATCATCATCATCATCACATGAGACGACTGACTGACGTGGTTCCAGAACGCAACCAAAAGTCAAAAGTTGACCATCTTCAACGTTGCTTTCAATTTCAACTACACTACTACACTAGAGCGCAACTTTATTACAATATAACAAATATAGCTAGACTATGTATTGTTCTGAAGTATTCATGAATACAAAATAGTCACTATTGTTTAATGTGATCTGTGATTAAGACTAAAATAACTTACCCATTTAGGAAAAAGTTTTAGAAACTTAATTCTTTTTTTGTTAAAGAGTTCTCTCTCGTTCAAACACGGAAATAGAGTGACCTTGAACTTGCTTCCAATTGGGATGTGCCAGATTACATTTTGGAATACAAACAAAGCCAAATATAGACAGAATAAAAGTAAAGAAATATCGGTTGAATAAATTTGAATATATTCTGTCATACTGACATAACAAGTATAAAAATAGGTGATAAAAAAGCTTGAAATCAAGTTCATATTTAACACAGTTAATATGTTTCAGTCGGAAATGCATTTACGATTTACCTGCAGAAGCCGTCAAAATAGTTGGAGAAATTGAGGCAAAATGGGTCAGACGGATTTTCCAGGCCGGGACAGAACACCAGAAGATTTACAAACATCAATAATAATACAAATATGGAAAAAAAAGAAAATCAAAAAAGAGTGTACTATAAGATATCTCACTACTTAGGCACACATAGATAATGTATGCTAAAATAACAGAAAGAATACTCAGACCAATACTATATAGTAGAAGAACTTTCAAAAACTCGGATGAGTTTTAGATCAAAAGGAAGGTGCACATAATATTCAGTTATCAGTTATTGATTGATTAATTGATTAAGTGATTGAATGATTTATTGATTAATAGGATCATCATACTTACACTTTGGTGAGTAACCATGTATGCTCAGATCTCTTTCTTACACAGTGCACGAACTGTGTAGCACCGGTGAGGGCCTCTGTGTAATTTTGAAGATAGTGAAGATATTTTGTCGGAATTTAATGTTTGAAATCTTTTCTAATGAATTTTTTCACGCGCAGCGACTTTCCAGCATGCTCTTCACAATTTTGAAATGCCAATGGTTCTTTTACGTGCTCAAATTGAACACATGACCTACGTTTCATCGTCCGTCTCCGATAGGACTAGGAACTCGATCTCGCCTACACTGAGATCAGGGATCTCTGGGAAAAAATATCCAGACGGCTCCGCGAGGGAGCGAACTTGGTTGACTCAGTTATATGAGGACTATCATCATATCACTCTTGACATGTCCATATGTGCTCCGATCTCCACCTCAACCAATCCAGCAGCGTCCAGCGGCCAACACGCCAGTTCAATGTTGATTATTGGTTATTGGTTACTAACCTGACGTCATTGCACTCCGAACAGACCCTTAGGTGCTCAGTCTCCCCAACAGATATCGAAGAGTATGCATACTGATGGTTCCTGTGGCTCGCTGATTAAACACACCTCTCACTCTTCTTCTCAGGCATATAGTTCGACTTGAATAACGGGTAACTCCAAACTACCTAAATCGCTTGATCAATTCAACATCGATTTTAGTGTCTTCATCCAACAGACAGTCGCGAAGAGACCGAAGAATATCCCCTTATCCATCTTCAACTCCCCAACAATCGATGCTGTTAATACAAGTAAACATTACAGTAAACATCCACATGCCCAGGACAGTATATCCATGTAAGCCACTGGAGGTTAGAAACTTCTATAGTCAGACACAACAACTGCCCCAGTAAATGAAGTCCCAGAAATCCAATGGAGGCCAGCTTTTACGGCCTCAACCTCCATCCTCATGCTAGAAGTAGTTGTACTGTATGCCCCACTTAGCTCTGCAACATTCCTTCCATGCACATTAGCCAAGAAACCCCAGCCGGATTTCTCACCACGTTGAACCGACCCATCGGTATATACAACAACATCATCATCCCTTGCATTATCTTCTATCAGCTGCTTAACTTCGAAATCAGCCTTCATGTTGCCCCAATCTCTACATTCTCTTCCAAGAGTAATGATAACGTTGAGATAGTTCATCATGATACCATCTGTTGGGATCCATTCTTCCCCTTTTGGTAGGGTCGCAACCTGTGTCCAATTGTTCTCTCAGCCTGGGCCATCCACGACATGCCACGCTTGATTCTCGTGCCCTTAACATCCTTAGTGTTCTTGTGTAGTGGATGTCTCTTATCCGAAGTAACCCGCATATATGCCTTGGTTTGGGCGAATGCATGACGAGAGCGTAGTGACAGAAGGCCAAGCATATATCTCATCTTCACAATGGGGGTATTCACGATGTTGATTAATCAATCTCTTTGCATATTTGGTATGTCGTTCTTTTCGGGGTGTACCATCTCTCTCAATCTAGTTAGTCAGTGAGTGGGATTCACAACTCTGAAACTCATCCGTTCGGAAAGGCTCTCTAAGTACGTTAAGAATGTCATGTAATATTCACATTAAGAGTCAACTGACAGAAACAGCAATTGAACATGACAAGGCTTACAAGATCCAGAAGGGCAGGTTTCGGTATGAGTGGATGTCGTCTATAGAAGTTTCTAACCTCCAGCGGCTTACGTGGATATACTGTCCTGGGCATGCGGGTGTTTACGGTAATGAGAGAGCGGACAGGCTTGCATCAACAGCATCGATTGTTGGGGAGTTGAAGATGGATAAGGGGATATTCTTCGGTCTCTTCGCGACTCTCTGTTGGATGAGGACACTAAAATCGATGTTGAATCGATCAAACGATTTAAGCAGTTTGGAGTTACCCGTTGTTCAAGTCGAACTGGATGCCTGAGAGGCAGAGTGAGAGGTGTGTTTAATCAGCGAGCCACAGGAACCATCAGTATGCATACTCTTCGATATCTGTTGGAGGAGACTGAGCATATATGGGTCTGCCCGGAGTGCATTGACGTCAGTTTAGTAACCAATAACCAATAACCAATAAGGCTTACAAGGTTGCAGCGTGTTGGCTAAGATCAAAGTGTAGCGCCCACTTTATCCAGGTCAAATAGTGGGAGTCTTCACAGAGCAAATAGGCAGCTAAATACATTAAACAAATTCCGAGCAGCTCTCATTCTTCTTCTTCGAACGCTCCATATCAACCACTTGTTAATCACTCTTTGTGATTTGCATGTGATCTGAGCCTAAGAGCGAGTGTACGCTGTGCCAGTTATGCGCCTACAAGTAGACCAGTACATCCGATTTCTGCGCTGCTTTTATTTACTAGGGTAACATCCCTAGAGCCTACATAAGTCGCCTCTTGCAACATGCATTGTATGTCGCAGTGGTACTATTCTTTGCTTCCCTTGCCGGCCCCGGCACTACACGGGCGAGCTCTCATTCGAAATAATGTCGATGCTCGAAGTTTTTACACATTCAAACGTAACTAGGTCGCCTCTTTGTGTAGTACTTACGAGCAGGGTACACAAAATGCATTTATAGACCAGGAAAAGGCGTCTACTAGAATCTACTGCTGAAATATGCTAGGGGAGGGAGGGAGGGATTATGTGGCTAATTAAGCCAGTTACCGTTCAGTTTCTGTTTAGTTGATTCCCATTGCAACCTGGACATGTTTTTATGTGCTCTCTGATCTCCTTCGCAATATCTCTAACATTGACCAGAGACTAACAGTGACCAGAGACTAACAGTGACCAGAGACTAACAGTGACCAAAGACTAACAGTAACCAGAGACTAACAGTGACCAGAGACTAACAGTGACCAGAGACTAACAGTGACCAGAAACTAACAGTGACCAGAGACTAACAGTGACCAGAGACTAACAGTGACCAGAGACTAACAGTGACCAGAGACTAACAGTGACCAGAAACTAACAGTAACCAGAGACTAACAGTGACCAGAGACTAACAGTGACCAGAGACTAACAGTGACCAGAGACTAACAGTGACCAGAAACTAACAGTGACCAGAGACTAACAGTGACCAGAGACTAACAGTGACCAGAGACTAACAGTGACCAAAGACTAACAGTGACCAGAGACTAACAGTGACCAGAGACTAACAGTGACCAAAGACTAACAGTGACCAGAGACTAACAGTGACCAGAAACTAACAGTGACCAGAGACTAACAGTGACCAGAGACTAACAGTGACCAGAGACTAACAGTGACCAGAGACTAACAGTGACCAAAGACTAACAGTGACCAGAGACTAACAGTGACCAAAGACTAACAGTAACCAGAGACTAACAGTGACCAGAGACTAACAGTGACCAGAGACTAACAGTGACCAAAGACTAACAGTAACCAGAGACTAACAGTGACCAAAAACTAACAGTGACCAGAGACTAACAGTGACCAGAGACTAACAGTGACCAGAGACTAACAGTGACCAGAGACTAACAGTGACCAGAGACTAACAGTGACCAAAGACTAACAGTAACCAGAGACTAACAGTGACCAAAAACTAACAGTGACCAGAGACTAACAGTGACCAGAGACTAACAGTGACCAGAGACTAACAGTGACCAGAGACTAACAGTGACCAGAGACTAACAGTGACCAAAGACTAACAGTGACCAGAGACTAACAGTGACCAGTTGGATGTTGGTTGATGAGCTTTCTCAAACGCCTGGTGTGATGTACTTTTTGAACCTCTAATCTTCAATCCAAGTTCGTGGAAATTATTGATGTGGATTGGTTTAGCTGAAAAATACACTTTGCGCCACACTTCTTTTTCTTCTTTTTCTTTGCGTTCGTTCTTTACAACCAATTTTAATCATTCTTAGTGATATGTTTGATCTTTGTCAAGAACGTGTATACGTTGCACATTGCTTTGGTCGGCCCCTAAACGCATAGACTTCTACACGTTTAGGACACATGCATCCGATTTCGGCCAAACATCCTTAGTCGCCTCTTACGACATGCGTGGCAGGTAACAGTGGTTCTATTCTTTACACCCCAAATATGGGCCCCGGTAACCACTCGGGCGTGCGACCACACTATACAGTGACGTTCAGAAGGGCAGCTCTATCCATTGACTGAATTTACCGCTCCACCCCACACCCCCCATCCCCGATATGGTGGCAGAGTCAGCTCATAAGCATTTCTTCTTCTTCGAAATCTCCACTTCGACCGCTTGTCAACCACTCTATGTGATTTGTATGTGATCTGAGCCTAAGAGCGATTATACGCTGTGCCAGTTATGCGCCTACAAGTAGGCCAGCACATCCGATTTCTGCGCTGCTTTTATTTACTAGGGTAGCATCGCTAGGGCCTACATAAGTCGCCTCTTACGACATACATTGTAGGTCACAGTGGTGCTATTCTTTGCTTCCCTTGCGGGTCCCGGCACTACACAGATGGCTCATAACCGCTCACACCCATGTGCCCCGGAACGCAGATCAAAGCAATTCTGCGAATTGTTGACCATTATATTGTTGTTTGCGTTCGCTCTCATCAACCAAGTTAACCTTAGTATTAATTCAGTTCATTGTGTGCGCATCGAACCAGCCTTCAACTTACGGAACATACTCAATGAATCATTGAGCTCCACAGAATGCACGCATGGGTGTAGTGGGACTCCAGCGTATGCGTTCCAACAGATATTGAGGCGAATTGAGCAAGAGAAAAACGCCAATATAATTGGTAGGGAAACATTAAAAGATGACTAAAGATCAGAATATATATAAACATTTTCTCTCGTACAGTTATACGTTACATAAGGCCTGCAAGTAATTTTCCCATAATTTCTGTACTTGGCAACTCACTCAATCTCTTCCATGGAATTGAGTCCGATATTTCTGTCTCTCTCAGCAAAGTTTGTTTTTGGGGGGTTGCCATATGGCGTCCTCTCTTTCTTGAACCCTGTACAGACAGTCATTTGGCAAGTATGTTGCTGTGACAACTTCTGAATAATTTGCGTTTGTTTCTTTTGCCTTCAAAGCTCAATCCTAAGTTTAATTTCACAAGATTCTGCTGCTTTGCGTAATGTTGTTCTTCAAATAACTCAGTCATCGGCTAACTTTTCCCATTTGTTGGGACAGATAGAAACCTTCGTCATCGAGACTTTTGCAGACATTCTTATATCTGAGCAGTGGTCTGCCTTGGAGCTTATTCCCTTCTGAAAGTTCACAGAACAACAATTGTTTTAGTATGCGACAATTTTCTATTCTTCTCACATGCCCCAACCATCTTAGTCGTCCACTGCTGAGCATGCCCATGATGGAAGGCAAGTTTGCACGTTGCAGTAATTCAGAGTTGGTTACCTTGTCACCACCTGATGTTCGTAATCTTGCGGAGACATCGAAGGTGAAAGATGTTAAGTCTTCTCTCGTGTTTTGAGTAGGATGTCCATGTTTCTGAGCTATATAGTAAAGAACTAATTACACAGGCTTGATAAATGTATATATATACCATCCAGAAACACTGAAAATCAAATAAAACTGGCTGACGCTACATATAAAAATGAAGAAACTGGCTGACGCTACATATAAGAATGAGAAAACTGGCTGACGCTACATATAAGAATGAAGAAACTGGCTGACGCTACATATAAGAATGAGAAAACTGGCTGACGCTACATATAAGAATGAAGAAACTGGCTGACGCTACATATAAGAATGAAGAAAATGGAATATTTGTGACATATAATAGAACAAGAAGGGTTACATATAATAGAATAAAGGTTACATATAATAGAATAAGAAGGGTTACATATAATAGAACAAGAAGGGTTACATATAATAGAACAAGAAGGGTTACATATAATAGAATAAGAAGGTTACATATAATGAATAAGAAGGTTACATATAATAGAATAAGAAGGGTTACATATAATAGAACAAGAAGGGTTACAGAAGAACATTATGGAAGGAGACATCCATGTAAAGATGAGAAGAAGACCAAGGAGAAGGTGGATTCATGATGTAACTGATGAATTGAACATAACGACTGCAGAGGCAGGACATTTGACCAATGAGAGAAAAAAATTAAAAAGGACTGTTAGGGTGGCAACGTTTTGTTCATCATCATTCATCATTAAATAGCTTGTCCTGATCAGAATTTTGCCACCCCAACAATCGTCCGGAATTTCTATCTCTCATAGGCCAGATGTCATGCCTCTGTAGCCGTCATGTTCATACCATCTGTTATATCCTGAATCTATCTTCTCCGTGGTCTTCCTATTCTTCTCTTTTTCAGTATGCCTCCTTCCATGATGGTCTTCCAGCCTTGTGTCTTTGTATAGTCCAAATATCTCAATTTTCGCTTTCATTTGTAGCATCAGCCAGTTTTCTTTGATTTTGAGTTCTTTCTTGATAGATCTATTTGTTTTCTTCTCTGTCCATGATATACGAAGATCTAGATAGATCTATTTGTTCTATTCTCTGTCCATGATATACGAAGGTCTAGATAGATCTATTTGTTCTCTCTCTGTCCAAGATATACAAGGTCTAGACAAATCATTTGGTCTCTTCTCTGTCAAGATATACGAGGTCTAGACAAATCTATTTGGTCTCTTCTCTGTCCATGATATACGAAGGTCTAGATAGATCTATTTGTTCTCTTCTCTGTCCAAGATATACAAAGGTCTAGACAAATCTATTTGGTCTCTTCTCTGTCCAAGATATACGAAGGTCTCTTCTCCCGTTTTGTTCAGTACAAGCTATCTGGGGGTGTCTGTGGTGTAGGGGCTAGGTGCTCGCCTCTCGTTTCAAAGATACTTTGTTCGCTCCCTCGTGGCGCCACCTGGATATGTTTCCAGAGATCCTTGATCTCAGTGTAGGTGAGATCGAGTTCCTAGTCCTATCGGAGACGGACGATAAAACATAAGTCCTGTGTTCAATTTGAGCACGTAAAAGAACCACGTGCCGTTCAAAATCGAGAATATCAGGCTCTAAAGCTGCTGCAGGGGCAAAATGCATTAGAAAGTTTTAAAATACAAAATAGTTTCACTATTTTCTTAATTACACTCAGACCCTCGCTGGTACTACGGAGTTTGTGCACTGCCAATGAGCTCTTGATATGTAAAAAACTGTTCGGAGCACACATGGTTACTCACTGAAGTACAATGATAATAGTTCTATCAATAAACCAATAAACAAGATATTTAATGATGAAGATATATTGTAGAAGATGTGTTTGTAAATACTGTAATATCAAATACCGGTATGCCACATGATGATGATGATGGTGGTGACCAGGAAATAAAGTTTTGAAATCGGTAACCTATCAGATTAAACTATGCAGCAGATGGCCACAAACAGTCATCATGCCGTGTAACGGATTACTGGTTTTCAAATATTCAATACATGAAATCAATGACCACGTCAGATAATAACATTATCAAATGTGTGTTCTCAATGTGGCAGACGCGACTGACGTGGCGCGAGACTAAACAATGGTAGATCTACTATACTAACTTCAGAAATATACCATTTTAAAGGTACGTACATTCAATATATACGCAAATGTTACAACTATGGTATGTAAAAGTAGATGTGTAAAGATATTCATACACTATACTTTTAATATTTTACTATTCACAATTTTGTTTTACTTTGAATATGGCGTAGATGTATTGCCACATTTGAGAATATTGATATTTCAGTATTTTGTGCATTTCAATCAACATTTAGCAGAAATGGATACTTTCACGTTGTTATAAGATTGTTATCATTTCAAGTGTACTTTAAATATACGGTAATGCTAGTTAATTAGTTAGTTGGTTGGTTAGTTAGTTAGTTGGTTGGTTGGTTAGTTAGTTGGTTAATTAGCTAGTTGGTTGGTTGGTTAGTTAGTCAGTCAGTCAGTCAGTTAGTTAGGTAATTAGATGGTTAATTAGTTAGTTAGTTTGTTAGTGACCCAGTTAGCTAGTTAGTTAGTTAGTGACCCAGTTAGCTAGTTAGTTAGTTAGTTAGTTAGTTAGTTAGTTAGTTTAGTTTAGTTTAGTTTAGTTTAGTTAGTTAGTTAGTTAGTTACTTAGTTAGTTGGTTAGCTAGTTAGTGGGAAAGTTGGTTATTTAGTCAGCCAATGAGTAAATTAGCTATTTAATTGAGTAGTTAGCCAGTTAGTTGCTTAGTTATTTAGTTACGTAGCTAATTGGTTATTTTGTTATTATTTAGTTATTTACAAGTGAAACAATATACAGCGACGTTTCGACCAAGGCCCTTTATCACAAAGGGTACAAGAACTTTATCAACAAAGGATACAAGAACTTATCAAACAAAGGATACAAAGAACTTATCAAACAAAGGATACAAGAACTTTATCAAACAAGGATACAAAACTTTATCAAACAAAGGATACAAGAACTTTATCAAACAAGGATACAAAGAACTTTATCAAACAAAGGATACAAAAGAACTTTATCAAACAAAGGATACAAGAACTTTATCAAACAAAGGATACAAAGAACTTTATCAAACAAAGATACAAGAACTTATCAAACAAAGGATACAAAGAACTTATCAAACAAAGGATACAAGAACTATCAAACAAAGGATACAAAGAACTTTATCAAACAAAGGATACAAGAACTTTATCAAACAAGGATACAAGAAGAAATTCAGATTATCTATCGGTCAGCGTATATCGGGAAGACAATAAATTCCTGAATTTCCTAAGCCAGAGAGAGAGAGAGAGAGAGAGAGAGAGAGAGAGAGAGAGAAAAAGAGAGAGAGAGAAAAGAAGAGAGGAGTGAGAGGTGCGAGTAAACGATTCAATGAATGTGGGTGAATCTGGCCAGCCAGCGGGAATATACTGGATTCGATATAAGAATAGTAAACAAATATAGAACTGGTGTCGTTAGTTGTCAGATGCTGAGCGAATTACTGACCAATAGATCGAAGCACTTATATATTAATTGGTTCAATGGGAAGTGATCACGATCTGTCGACTAAACTAAACATAAGATAAGTTCAATTTCAGTTTGGAATATCTTCATTGCACCCTGGACATATCCATAGGTGCTTCGATCGCCTTCACAATATCTCCAACAACGTCCAGCAACTAACTGGACCACTCGATGTTGAATGTTCTTTTCTGGCCGCTCCAATCTTCAATCCAAGCTCTTGCAATCTAGTAGTTGACGTGGATTGGTTTAAACGAAAATCCTCTTTGCGGCCACACTCTATGACGGCGTACATAATGTCAATTATATCCATTGGCTGACCCCCTGATATGGTGGCAGTACCAGCTGAGAAGTCTGTTTTGTACTTAGAACATGTTCGCCCAGTAGGGAGGAGGGCTGCCAGAGATGCAGTAGTGGCATCTGGGTACTTAATGTTAACTACCGCTCCACCATTCATGGTTGCATCCATTGTCTTATATAAACCAAAATAATATAAGCCAAATGATTATATATTGTTTGCGGTTGTGGTACTTTTGTGTTTTCTCCAAGACTGTTGTTAATTTCTATAACATGTTTAAGAACTATTTGGTGGCGTATGTGGCTTAGGGATAGTGACTCGGTCTATTAACCCCGACGTTCTGAGTTCGAATCACGCTGTGGACAATTTGGTTGTAAATTGTTTCGAGTGGAATTTTACAAAAGGACGATGGCACCACCCGTTCAGAGAGCAATGGCAAACTACTGAACGTAATAATGCCTAGAAAATTCACAAACAGCGTTTAAAAGCTGGGATGGATTCGCAAAGTCCTGTAAAGGATATGCAATTAACTTTTAATTTAATGGTGGCCGAGACTGATAAGATGAATGGTGACAGTTTCTGTGTTTTATTTGGTGACGTATGACATTTATGTTATTGAGATCAGAAGAACACCTAACACCAAATATAAATGTTCTTATTTCTTACTAAGGAAGAAGCTTGACATCAAGAATGTTTTTATCAAGCTTGTCCTGTTGGATGTTAACTGTTACCATGGTGATGAACACATGCCTGATTGGATTGCATTGTGCAAAAGTACGAGTAGAAGAGGAAGAAGAAGACACAGAAACCAGTCGTATTATTAGAGACATCGATCATAAAACTTGGCAACAATCATACAATGAAAACCAAAAACTCTTGGTATTACTGTGTATGTAGTTACTTTATTATTCTCAATTTCCCAACTATTGTTTATTTTGTTTGAATATCATCTGCAAAAAATCTGCATGTGTTAATCAATTTAGCTCCAACTTTTTATTTTTGAAACACATTTTTATCAAGCCTGGTAGTTAAGGCATTACTCTCGCTGGAGTCACAAAACTACACTCATGCATGCATTCTGAGTGATTCATTGAGTATGATTCGAAAGGTGGAGGCTGGTTCGGTGCGCAAATAATGGACTGAATCACTACAAGCGTCAACAATTTCTTGAATTACACTTATCTTCGTTCCGGAGCACATGGGGGTCGTTGGCAATGAGAGAGCTGACATTCTGACCGCCCTCATAGTGTGGCCACAAAGAGAATTTTCATTTAAACAAATCCAAGTCATCTGCTAGATTGCAAGAGCTTGGATTGAAGATTGAGTGACCAGAAAAGAACAGCACACCAGGTATATGAGTAGGCTCATCAATCAAATTCGAACTGGTACGGCCAGTCACTGGACGCTGTTGGTTGGAGGTATTGCGAAGGAGATCGGAGCACCTATGGATATATCAGGTGTGCAATGAAGATATTCCAAACTTAAACTGAGAAACAAAGAATAAAGTAATTCGGCCACTTAATAATAACACAACCAAACTACACTGTATACAGTCATCTACAACAGAACGTCAGAAAAGAAGGTGACAGGAAGACTACGAAAAGATGGATAGACGGCATAGAGAGTCCTGTCAAAAAGCAAAAATAACTATCACCTAAGCCACTAGAGCAGCCAAACAGAAAACAATGACCTACCATGCGAGCTATTCAAGAAACCCCAACCTGACTTTTCACCACGAAGCACAGACCCATCGGCATAAGGTATTGAAAAAAACGTGTAGTTCCTTTTGAATATAAGTGTTACAGAATAGTTCTCCGTATATCATGGACAGAGAAGAGAACAAATAGATCTCCGTATATCATGGACAGAGAAGAGAACAAATAGATCTATGCAGAAAGAACTCAAAATCAAAGAAAACTGGCTAATGCTACAAATATTCTTCTTCACCATTCGCCCCTAGGAGAGTATAGGTCCACATCCAAGACCTTCCAAGCCCGCCTATCCAAGGCCATCCTTTCCAGATCTCTCCACTCTCTTCCCATTTTCTTGCATTCCGTCTCCAGGTGTTCCTGTGTCTTCCCCTACTTCTATTGCCCTGATGGTTCCATCGGAGAACCTGTCTTGTGTTGCTGATATGGAGTTTCCTCAGTGTGTGTCCTATCCATCGATACCTTCTGCTTCTTATCTCTTGTTCCACCTGTCGTTGTCCTGTTCTATCACAGAGTTCCATCTGGTTTTGTCCAGTCCTAGAATGGCCAGTCCATATGTCCTCATTTCCTTTGCCACCTGTGCTGTCTTCCCAGTTTCGAACATCGTGCGGACATTCCAGGTGCCAATCCTGGAGATCTTCCGGGTTGAAAGAAGGTGAGTCGGCAGTCCGATTTCCTTTCAGATTTCACCGGGTCGCTTCATGAGCCCCTCCTTGTGTGGCCCTTCTACTTCCTCGGGTGGCTATAAAGCTACACATAAGAAAGAGAAAACTGAGGTATTTTGAACATATAAAAAGATATGAAGGGCTAGAGATGACCATCATGGAAGGCTAGAGATGACATCCCAGCAAAGAGAAGAAAAGGAAGACCACGGATAAGATGGATTCAGGATGTAACTGATGGTTTGAGCAGAACAGCTGCAGAATTTGGACATCCGGCCTATGAGAGAGAGAAATTCCGAAGTACTGTTTGGGTGGCAATGTTCTCCTCAGGATAAGCCACTTGATGATGATGATGAACTAACTTTACTTGACTCATGATAATAAACTATTAATATTTCAGACCCCCTTAACAAATGTGACAAGTGTACAGAGGTTCTCAAGATTTTGACGCAGATACAAGAGAATCCACACTTTCCAAATGGTAAATATTTTCCTCTTTGTGATCGCTATTTTGATGATTATACTGCCAGAAGCGTTCTTATGATGAAGTTGTCTGTTGTCTGGAGCTCATCTTTGGTGCCATGCAATTTTAAATGTGGTGGTGTAGGGCCAGCATCACTTTCTATGGAGGACATATAGGGGACAGTCTTGCGTTCTTATGATGAAGTTGTCTGTTGTCTGGAGCTCATCTTTGGTGTCATGTAGTTTTGAAATTGTGTTGTAGGGCCAGCATCACTTTCTATGGAGGACATATAGGGGACAGTCTTGCGTTCTTATGATGAAGTTGTCTGTTGTCTGGAGCTCATCTTTGGTGCCATGTAATTTTGAATGTAGTGTTGTGTTGTAGGGTCAGCATGTGTAATATGATTGATTTTAACTATTAGCATAGCTAGTATCGAACAATGTTGCTTCGATACAGTGAATACAAAGCAAAAGGCCTGCCTCACAAAAGGTGGACATTAGAGATAATAGAGGCGACGAAAGACACTGTTTATGAAGCGCACACAAAAGGCCGTTCTATAAATCTCTTCTTATCCTGATGCTGTTAGGCAAACCAGGATTGAAGAAAAGAAAAGAACAGCTAGTGGTATTCAGATTTGCTACCCGTGCCCATATCAGAAGCCTCGCTGCCTACCTAAGACTCAAGTCCTTTATGTCATATGATAAAAGAATTTTTTTAAAAACCATGTTTTCATGCCATGTGGTATATTGAGGTTTTTCTTCTGTTTTTCCCCCTCATATGTCATCCTTAAGAAGAATTCAAACGACAGTGCTGAAGTGTTGACAAAGAATTCTAAATGTAACAAGAAGAGATCGAATCTTTGTCGGTGCTACATCATATAAAGAAACAACAAGTCAAATGGTTCGGACACATATGAAGGTTACCACAAGACGGTCTACCACAAAGAGCACTAGCACTCAGATGATACAATGGTAACATACCCAGAGGGTGACCACGTAAACGATGGAACGACGGAATACCCGAGCCACTAAATTCTACCTTCTACAAAGCTGACAAGTATGATTGCTTAATGTGCTTTTTCGGCCTGACACTGAAAAGCAAAACAGGATTTAAGAATAGTTAGACAGACAGATATAGACAGACAGACAGATATAGACAGATAGATAGGTAGATATGTAGATAGGTAGGCAGGCAGGTAGGTGGATAGATGGATAGCTGGGTGGATGGATGAAGGGATGGCTGGCTGGGTGGGTGGATTCCTGGGTGGGTGGGTGGAAGAATGAATGGATGGATGGATGACTGGCTGGCTGGGTGAATGGCTGGCTGGGTGGGTGGATTCCTGGGTGGGTGGGTGGGTGGGTGGAAGAATGAATGGATGGATGGATGGCTGGCTGGCTGGGTGGATGGCTGGCTGGGTGGGTGGATTCCTGGGTGGGTGGGTGGAAGAATGAATGGATGGATGGATGGCTGGCTGGGTGGATGGATTCCTGGGTGGGTGGGTGGAAGAATTTATGGATGGCTGGCTGGGTGAGTGGATGGCTGGGTGGGTGGGTGGATGGCTGGGTGGGTGGCAGAATGAATGGATGGATGGATGGGTGAGTGGATGGCTGGGTGGCTGGTTGAGTGGATGGCTGGGTGAGTGGATGGCTGGGTGGCTGGGTGGCTGACTGGGTGGGTGGGTGGATTCCTGGGTGGATGGGTGGAAGAATGAATGGCTGGGTGGGTGGAAGAATGGATGGCTGGGTGGCTGGGTGAGTGGATGGCTGGGTGGCTGGGTGAGTGGATGGCTGGGTGGGTGGAAGAATGAATGGATGGATGGATTTCATCCTTTCATTAATTTGTTTTGTTTTACATTTGTTGTCAGATTTGAAGATTGTCAAATCAGTCAGTTCCGAACTTGTGGCAAAACTTGAAATAAAACACTTTCCGAGTCTAATTTATCTCCGAAGCAAGTCGTATGTGTCATATGATGGTAAGTAAGTCCTTCTTCTGCCTTCTTTCTTAGTACTTCTTGTTGGCCCCTCATTCTGGCCTGTATATGGTGTGTGCCGAAGAACGAAGGTACGTTATGTATTAGCCCAACAGCTGCGATATTTGCATATTTCGGTACAGCACATCCTGGGCACAAAATGAAAAATAAACAGCAAGGTTGAACTTGCAGCTGATAGATAATGCAAGTGACGATGACGTTGTTTATACCGATGAGTCTGTGCAGCGTAGTAAGTAGTCAGGCTGGTGTTTCTTGGCTAATGCGCATGGTAGTATTGTTGCAGAGTGAAGTGGAGCATACAGGACAACTACTTCCAGTATGAGGATGGAGGTTGAGGTCGTTACTGCTGCCTCATTGGCTCTCTGGGACTCTGTTTACTGGGTCCGGGTTGTTTCTGACTCTCAGTGATGCTTGAAAGATCCAGAATGGCAAGTTGTCGGTATCTAACTCTCAGTCGATGCTTTGAAAGATCCAGAATGGCATGTTGCGGTATAAGTGAATGTTGTCTACACAAGTTTCCAACAGCCAGGCATAAGATCTTCTGTCATTCAATGTGAAGCCGAGGATTAGAACATTCAATGCGAAGCCGAGGATTAGAACATGTGGGGACAACGAGTAAAGTTCCAGGAAGGTGAGACGTGGAAGGCAAAGGGAGAAGGTTTCGGATGGTCTGGTATTGTGGTTCGACAAAAGATCGATGTCAGACCTGATTAGTTGCACCAGGGAGAGAGATTATGGGGAGACATGATCACTACGCGGCTGGCATGGTGATTGATTGATTGATTGATTGATTGGTAAGGCTAAAATCATTGCACTTTGGTAAGTAACCATGTTTGCTTTAATCTTTGTCTTACACAGGAAGATCTCAGCTGCATTGCCCAAACTCCAGAGCACCCGCGAGGGTCCACAATATAATTTGGAAGATGGTGAAATTTTTGTCGGAGTTTTTTCTAATGAATTTTGTCCAGGCAGTGGCTTTCCAGCCTGTTTTTCTCAATTTTGAACTGCCAAGGGTTCTTTTAGCCAAGGGTTCTTTTAGCCAAGGGTTCTTTTAGCCAAGGGTTCTTTTAGCCAAGGGTTCTTTTAGCCAAGGGTTCTTTTAGCCAAGGGTTCTTTTAGCCAAGGGTTCTTTTAGCCAAGGGTTCTTTTAGCCAAGGGTTCTTTTAGCCAAGGGTTCTTTTAGCCAAGGGTTCTTTTAGCCAAGGGTTCTTTTAGTGCTAAAATTAAATACCAAACCAACTTGTTATCGTCCGACTCCGATAGGACTAGAAACTCGATCTCACCTACACTGAGATCAGGAATCTCTGGAAGAATAGCCCCATGGCTCTAGGAGGGAGCGAACCGAGTACCTTTGAAACGAGAGGCGATCACGTAACCTCTACACCACATATACCGTATATTGAGGGAGGGAGGGGAGGCACTTGATTGCCAAGGCGATAATCCAGAGGCACTTAATTGATTGATACAAAATTAATTCAAGCATTTACTATCAGAACCTTATCTGTGTCTTCTAGGCAACTATGATGTGCAAGATTTGCTTGAGTGGGTCCGGCTGGCTACCAGGAAGATCACACAGAGATTAGATGATTCCTCCTTTGAGAATTTGATAAAGGCACCTACAGAAGGGAATCCTAGTAACTGGCTGGTGGCTTTGTGAGTAGTGTCATATGTGAACTATTAACTAACTGATGGATGGATACGTGAATGAGTAGATGGATAGATGAGTGGGTGGGTGGATGAGTGTGTGGATAGATGAGTGGGTGGGTGGATGAGTGGGTGGATGTGTAGATGGATAGATGGGTCGGTGGGTGAAGGAGTGTGTGCATAGATGGGTGGTTGGGTGGATGGATACATGGATGAGTGTGTGGACAGATGGATGGGTAGATGGATGAGTTGGTGGATGAGTGTGTGGATAGATGGGTAGGTAGATGGATGGGTGAATGGATAAGGGGGTGGATAGATAGATGGATAGATAAATAGATCTTCTTCGAACGCTCCGTATCAACCACTTGTTAAACCACTCTTTGTGATTTGTATATGATCTGAGCCTAAGAGAGATTGTACGTTGTGCCAGTTATGTGCCTACGAGTAGGCCAGCGACTCCGATTTCTGCGACGCTTTTATTTACTAGGTAGCTTCCTAGGTCATTATCTCAGTCGCAGTGTTACTATTCTTTGCTCCCCTTTAGAGCTCTGACAACACACGAGCGTAGATAGATGAATGGATGCATGTGCCCGTGTGTTGCCGGGGCTCGCAATGGGAGCAAAGAATAGTAGCACTGCGACCTACAATGCATGTCGTAACAGGCGACTGAGGTAGGGGCATAGGGAAGCTACCCTAGTAAATAAAACGTTTCGCAGAAATCGGATGTGCTGGCCTAATTGTAGGCGTATAGCTGGTACAACGTACAATCGATCTTAGGCTCAGATCACATAAAATCACACAGAGTGGTTAACACGTGGTCGATATGGAGCATTTGAAGAAGGAGATGGGTGCATGCATGTATGGACGGACGGATGGACGGACGGATGAACGGACGGATGGACGGACGGATGGACAGATTAAACATAATGTTCTACTTCTAACTGTATGAATTACAATCTTTGTTTTTTAGCTACAAGGAAGCTTGCAAAAGCGTGTTACCTGTTGTGGAGACCTTTGGTGTCAGGTAAGGTGTGTAGTGTGTCAGATACTATGTGTGTGAAATAAGGTGTGAATGTGTGGGGTTTATTATAAGGTTTATATTGTGTGATAGATTGTGTTTGTGAGAAATAAGATGTGGGGTCTCTTCTGTAGTGTAGAGGTTAGAGGTTAGAGGTTAGGTGCTTGGCTCTTATGCCAAAGGTAACTGCTTCTCCTCGTGAAGTCATCGAGATATTTTTCCAGAGATCCCTGATTTCATTGTAGGTGAAATCAAGTTGCTAGTCCTATCAGAGACGGGCGGTAAAACGTAGTTCCTGTGGTCAATTTGAGCACGTAAAAGAACCCCTGGAGTTCAAAATCGAGAAGACCAGGCTGGAAAGCCGCTGCCTGTGTAAAATTCATTAGAAAAAGGTTAGCAATAAAATTTCTACAAAATATCTTCACCATCTTCAAAATTACGAACCCTTGCCGGTGCTACTGAGTTCGTGCACTGCTGCCGCTGCTGCGATCTTCCTGTGTAAGAAAGAGATCGGAGCACACATGTTTACTCACCGAATGTGTGTGGCTGAAGGAAGGTTTGTTGTAATGACGTACCAAATATGTTTCATTTTTAGTAAATGAATAATTCATCATCATCATTGGCCTCTTTGTCTCAGGATACAGCAGGTCTTCCGTCACGTACTATGTTCTGCGCTGTCTCAGGATACAGCAGGTCTTCCGTCACGTACTATGTTCTGCGCTGTCTCAGGATACAGCAGGTCTTCCGTCACGTACTATGTTCTGCGCTGTCTCAGGATACAGCAGGTCTTCCGTCACGTACTATGTTCTGCGCTGTCTCAGGATACAGCAGGTCTTCCGTCACGTACTATGTTCTGCGCTGTCTCAGGATACAGCAGGTCTTCCGTCACGTACTATGTTCTGCGCTGTCTCAGGATACAGCAGGTCTTCCGTCACGAAGTATGTTCTGCGCTGTCTCATGATACAGCAGGTCTTCCGTCACGAAGTATGTTCTGCGCTGTCTCAGGATACAGCAGGTCTTCCGTCACGTACTATGTTCTGCGCTGTCTCAGGATACAGCAGGTCTTCCGTCACGTAGTATGTTCTGCGCTGTCTCAGGATACAGCAGGTCTTCCGTCACGTACTATGTTCTGCGCTGTCTCAGGATACAGCAGGTCTTCCGTCACGTACTATGTTCTGCGCTGTCTCAGGATACAGCAGGTCTTCCGTCACGAAGTATGTTCTGCGCTGTCTCATGATACAGCAGGTCTTCCGTCACGAAGTATGTTCTGCGCTGTCTCAGTAGACAATAGGTCTTGCTTCACATAGTATGTTCTCCGCTGTCTCAGGATACAGCAGGTCTTCCGTCACGTAGTATGTTCTGCGCTGTCTCAGGATACAGCAGGTCTTCCGTCACGAAGTATGTTCTGCGCTGTCTCAGGATACAGCAGGTCTTCCGTCACGAAGTATATTCTGCGCTGTCTCAGTAGACAATAGGTCTTGCTTCACGTAGTATGTTCTGCGCTGTCTCAGTAGACAATAGGTCTTGCTTCACGTAGTATGGTCTGCGCTGTCTCAGTAGACAATAGGTCTTGCTTCACATAGTATGTTCTGCGCTGAATCACAACATTTCTTGTGGCTGTAATGATCTATTCTGGACTGACACTCTTTGCCACAGTTGCTGCAGGTAAAACTGGAGACTAGTTGATACATAGGATGTTCTCTCTGTACTCTGCGTTCTCATTTGCCTCACATGTGATGTTGTTTTTCTTCTTTCTATTTGAGCACCTCACTGCGCCTCCATGCTTGCCTGTCTGGCCAGCTGCTCCAGCATACTTTGTCTATGCCGCATGAAGTTAGATCACGCTTAAATGAATAAATAAACTGTTTTTAAGGATAGGTAAAATCTGGAAGAATTGAAGGGATGGCAAGAGATGTGAAAGCTTTGTCTGGATGCAGGTTTCGTCTAGAGATCCGTCTGCGCTGGTCAGTTACAGATGGACAAGAATGCATGCAGATGTTCTGTGCCAGTAGTTAAGTCATCTGCTACGACAGATATATGTTAATACAATAGGTCACAATACATGCTGACGCTCAGGGATGCTAAATAGAAATACATGAAACTCAGACATCTGCTGAAGCTGGAATATACATAGAATACAAGAGAACATCAACATCTGCTGACCCAGGAGTATCTAGAAATACAAGAAACATCAACATCTGCTGAAGTCGGATATCATGAACGAAACTCAAATCTGCTGAGCCAGGATATACATAGAATACAAAAACATCAACATCTGCTGAAGCAGGGATATACATAGAATACAAGAAACATCAACATCTGCTGAAGTAGGATATACATAGAATCAGAAACATCAGCATCTGCTGAAGCAGGAATACAGAAATACAAGAACATCAATCTGCTGAAGTCAGAGATATCATAGAATACAAGACATCAAAGTCATCTGCTGAAGCAGGATATACATAGAAATACAAAACATCAAATCTGCTGAAGCAGGATATACATAGAAATACAAGAAAATCAGAACATCTGCTGAAGCCAGGGATATACATAGAAATACAAGAAAATCAACAAGTAACATCTGCTGAAGCCAGGGATATACATAGAAATACAAGAAACACAACATCTGCTGAAGCCAGGATATACATAGAAATACAGAAAATCAACAAGAACATCTGCTGAAGCAGGATATACATAGAAATACAAGAAATCAATCAGAACATCTGCTGGCAAGGATATACATAGAAATACAAGAAATCAATCAAGAAACATCTGCTGAAGCCAGGGATATACATAGAAATACAAGAAAATCAACAAGAAACATCTGCTGAAGCCAGGGATATACATAGAAATACAAGAAATCACAAGCATCTGCTGAAGCAGGATATACATAGAAATACAAGAAGATCAACAAGAAACATCTGCTGAAGCCAAAGATATACATAGAAATACAAGAAGATCAACAAGAAACATCTGCTGAAGCCAGGGATATACATAGAAATACAAGAAGATCAACAAGAAACATCTGCTGAAGCCAGAGATATACATAGAAATACAAGAAGATCAACAAGAAACATCTGCTGAAGCCAGAGATATACATAGAAATACAAGAAGATCAACAAGAAACATCTGCTGAAGCCAAAGATATACATAGAAATACAAGAAAATCAACAAGAAACATCTGCTGAAGCCAGGGATATACATAGAAATACAAGAAGATCAACAAGAAACATCTGCTGAAGCCAGGGATATACATAGAAATACAAGAAGATCAACAAGAAACATCTGCTGAAGCCAGAGATATACATAGAAATACAAGAAGATCAACAAGAAACATCTGCTGAAGCCAAAGATATACATAGAAATACAAGAAGATCAACAAGAAACATCTGCTGAAGCCAAAGATATACATAGAAATACAAGAAGATCAACAAGAAACATCTGCTGAAGCCAAAGATATACATAGAAATACAAGAAGATCAACAAGAAACATCTGCTGAAGCCAAAGATATACATAGAAATACAAGAAGATCAACAAGAAACATCTGTTGAAGCCAAAGATATACATAGAAATACAAGAAGATCAACAAGAAACATCTGTTGAAGCCAAAGATATACATAGAAATACAAGAAGATCAACAAGAAACATCTGCTGAAGCCAAAGATATACATAGAAATACAAGAAGATCAACAAGAAACATCTGTTGAAGCCAAAGATATACATAGAAATACAAGAAGATCAACAAGAAACATCTGTTGAAACCAGAGATATACATAGAAATACAAGAAGATCAACAAGAAACATCTGCTGAAGCCAAAGATATACATAGAAATACAAGAAGATCAACAAGAAACATCTGCTGAAGCCAAAGATATACATAGAAATACAAGAAGATCAACAAGAAACATCTGCTGAAGCCAAAGATATACATAGAAATACAAGAAGATCAACAAGAAACATCTGCTGAAGCCAGAGATATACATAGAAATACAAGAAGATCAACAAGAAACATCTGCTGAAGCCAAAGATATACATAGAAATACAAGAAGATCAACAAGAAACATCTGTTGAAGCCAAAGATATACATAGAAATACAAGAAGATCAACAAGAAACATCTGTTGAAGCCAAAGATATACATAGAAATACAAGAAGATCAACAAGAAACATCTGTTGAAGCCAAAGATATACATAGAAATACAAGAAGATCAACAAGAAACATCTGTTGAAGCCAAAGATATACATAGAAATACAAGAAGATCAACAAGAAACATCTGCTGAAGCCAAAGATATACATAGAAATACAAGAAGATCAACAAGAAACATCTGCTGAAGCCAAAGATATAAATAGAAATACAAGAAACATCAACAAAAAACATCTGTTGAAGCCAAAGATATACATAGAAATACAAGAAGATCAACAAGAAACATCTGTTGAAACCAAGATATACATAGAAATACAAGAAGATCAACAAGAAACATCTGCTGAAGCCAAAGATATACATAGAAATACAAGAAGATCAACAAGAAACATCTGCTGAAGCCAAAGATATACGTAGAAATACAAGAAGATCAACAAGAAACATCTGCTGAAGCCAAAGATATACATAGAAATACAAGAAGATCAACAAGAAACATCTGCTGAAGCCAAAGATATACATAGAAATACAAGAAGATCAACAAGAAGATCCAAAAAATCTGTTGAAGCCAAAGATATACATAGAAATACAAGAAGATCAACAAGAAACATCTGTTGAAACCAGAGATATACATAGAAATACAAGAAGATCAACAAGAAACATCTGTTGAAGCCAAAGATATACATAGAAATACAAGAAGATCAACAAGAAACATCTGCTGAAGCCAAAGATATACATAGAAATACAAGAAGATCAACAAGAAACATCTGCTGAAGCCAAAGATATAAATAGAAATACAAGAAACATCAACAAAAAACATCTGTTGAAGCCAAAGATATACATAGAAATACAAGAAGATCAACAAGAAACATCTGTTGAAACCAGAGATATACATAGAAATACAAGAAGATCAACAAGAAACATCTGCTGAAGCCAAAGATATACATAGACGATACAAGAAGATCAACAAGAAACATCTGCTGAAGCCAAAGATATACGTAGAAATACAAGAAGATCAACAAGAAACATCGTGAAGCCAAAGATATACATAGAAATACAAGAAGATCAACAAGAAACATCTGCTGAAGCCAAAGATATACATAGAAATACAAGAAGATCAACAAGAAACATCTGCTGAAGCCAGGGATATACGTAGAAATACAAGAAGATCAACAAGAAACATCTGCTGAAGCCAAAGATATACATAGAAATACAAGAAGATCAACAAGAAACATCTGCTGAAGCCAAAGATATACATAGAAATACAAGAAGATCAACAAGAAACATCTGAAAAAATCTCTAAAGACGAATGATTGACTTCAGTGCACCGGGTTTCTCATATGGCTCCGAGCCTTTCGGAAGAAATGAGCCACCATCTACCAATAGTGTTACACAAAGCACAAACTCCATAGCTCCAGCAACATTCCTAGGATTTCATGAAAAAATTGACTCGGTTTGAATTGAAGCCTACAACCTTCAGAACAACAGGCAAACGTTCTAACCACTTAACCATAGACACCCTTGTATAACATCTCACTATAACCCTTCTATCACTCAATAACTTGTCAATCATCATTTATTTGCACGACCTAATGAGACACAGAAACGAACTTTGCTGAGAGAGGCAAGACATATCGGTGTCAGTTCCAGAGTTGTCCAGGATAGAGCGGTATGGAGAAATTACTTGCAGTCTCTATATAATGTATAACGGTACGAGAGGAATTGTTATTATCATTTATTTATAATTTCTCCAAATTAGATTTCACGGACAAGTAAATGTGGCCAAGGTGAACATTTTTGACAGTCCCAAGTTGACTCACAAGTTCAAGGTGACAAATTGTCCAGAAATTTTGTTGTAAGTTTTTTTTTGTTTTCTTAAATTGTTTATTGTTTTCTTTTTTTTGTTCGTTGTACCTCAGAGGGGTGTTGGGGGTGGGAGGATGTAAGGATCTTCTTCTCTTCCACCATTGTACCTCAGTGAGGTTTTGGAGGGAGGATGTAAGGATCTTCTTCTCTTCCACCGTTGTACCTCAGTGAGGTTTTGAGAGGGAGATGAAATTAAATTTAGCCAAGGCTCTCACAGGCTAAGTTGAGGGTTCGGCTGAATGGATAGCACGACTCCCATGCAGGAGACCCAGGTTCAATCCACAGTAAATGTCAAGGAGTTGTTTTATTCTAACGATGGCATAAACAAGACATCCTAACTTGAACAGTTTGAGAATCCCTGTGTTTTAAAATAATTTAATTTCTGTATTTTGTTGCAGCTTTAAACAAGGAGAGATGTACAAATACAAGTCATCCATCTTGGAAGCTTCGTCATTGAGAGATTTCGTTGATAAATCGTTCAACAACCTTGAACCTAAGATTATTCCAGAAACCGATTTGTGAGTTCAGAAAATTTTGTTTAATGTTTTTATGGTTGTCTTTTTGCACATCTGCCCTTTTATATTCTCTTTTGTCATTTCTGTACAATCAGTTATATGCAGACTATTATTATAGCACTCTGGACATGTCCATAGGTCCTCCGATCTCCGCCTCAACAAATCCAGCAGCGTCCAGCGGCCCAACATGCCAGTTTGATATTGATTAATGAATCTTGTTGCATATTTGATATGTCGTTCTTACAGGGATGTACCAATATCGACATCTATCTCTCTCAATCTGGTCAGCGACTGGGATTCACAACCCTCAAACTCTGCTGTTCTAAAAGACTTGAATGTAATTTCGGTCCATTGCAGCTCCCGCTGTTATCATAGCCATGCCAGCAAATCTATCAGCTCATTCATTACCCCTGACTACTGCATCTATCAGCTCCTTCATTACCCCCCGACTACTGCATCTATCAGCTCATTCATTACCCCGACTACTGCATCTATCAGCTCATTCATTACCCGACTACTCATCTATCAGCTCATTCATTACCCCCCCGACTACTGCATCTATCAGCTCATTCATTACCCCGACTACTGCATCTATCAGCTCATTCATTACCCCCGACTACTGCATCTATTAGCTCATTCATTACCCCTGACTACTGCATCTATCAGCTCATTCATTACCCTGACTACTGCATCTATCAGCTCATTCATTACCCCTGACTACTGCATCTATCAGCTCATTCATTACCCCTGACTACTGCATCTATCAGCTCATTCATTACCCCGACTACTGCATCTATCAGCTCATTCATTACCCCTGATTACTGCATCTATCAGCTCATTCATTACCCCTGATTACTGCATCTATCAGCTCATTCATTACCCCGACTACTGCATCTATCAGCTCATTCATTACCCCGACTACTGCATCTATCAGCTCATTCATTACCCCGACTAC
Source organism: Arion vulgaris (assembly GCA_020796225.1). Taxonomy (NCBI): domain Eukaryota; kingdom Metazoa; phylum Mollusca; class Gastropoda; order Stylommatophora; family Arionidae; genus Arion; species Arion vulgaris. Next base: position 20,923,753 of record CM036777.1, on the reverse strand, counting down.
TGCATCTATCAGCTCATTCATTACCCCTACTACTGCATCTATCAGCTCATTCATTACCCCGACTACTGCATCTATCAGCTCATTCATTACCCCTGACTACTGCATCTATCAGCTCATTCATTACTCCCGACTACTGCATCTATCAGCTCATTCATTACCCCGACTACTGCATCTATCAGCTCATTCATTACCCCTGACTACTGCATCTATCAGCTCATTCATTACCCCGACTACTGCATCTATCAGCTCATTCATTACCCCCGACTACTGCATCTATCAGCTCATTCATTACCCCCGACTACTGCATCTATCAGCTCATTCATTACCCCCGACTACTGCATCTATCAGCTCATTCATTACCCCTGACTACTGCATCTATCAGCTCATTCATTACCCCTGACTACTGCATCTATCAGCTCATTCATTACCCCGACTACTGCATCTATCAGCTCATTCATTACACCTGACTACTGCATCTATCAGCTCATTCATTACCCCCGACTACTGCATCTATTAGCTCATTCATTACCCCCCGACTACTGCATCTATCAGCTCATTCATTACCCCGACTACTGCATCTATCAGCTCATTCATTACCCCGACTACTGCATCTATCAGCTCATTCATTACCCCCTGACTACTGCATCTATCAGCTCATTCATTACCCCGACTACTGCATCTATCAGCTCATTCATTACCCTGACTACTGCATCTATCAGCTCATTCATTACCCCTGACTACTGCATCTATCAGCTCATTCATTACTCCTGACTACTGCATCTATCAGCTCATTCATTACCCCGACTACTGCATCTATCAGCTCATTCATTACTCCCTACTACTGCATCTATCAGCTCATTCATTACCCCGACTACTGCATCTATCAGCTCATTCATTACCCCTGACTACTGCATCTATCAGCTCATTCATTACCCCTACTACTGCATCTATCAGCTCATTCATTACCCCGACTACTGCATCTATCAGCTCATTCATTACCCCCCCGACTACTGCATCTATTAGCTCATTCATTACCCCTGACTACTGCATCTATCAGCTCATTCATTACCCCGACTACTGCATCTATCAGCTCATTCATTACCCCTGACTACTGCATCTATCAGCTCATTCATTACCCCCCCGACTACTGCATCTATTAGCTCATTCATTACCCCTGACTACTGCATCTATCAGCTCATTCATTACCCCGACTACTGCATCTATCAGCTCATTCATTACCCCGACTACTGCATCTATCAGCTCATTCATTACCCCTGACTACTGCATCTATCAGCTCATTCATTACCCCCTGACTATTCATTGCATCTATCAGCTCATTCATTACCCCGACTACTGCATCTATCAGCTCATTCATTACCCCTGACTACTGCATCTATCAGCTCATTCATTACCCCTGATTACTGCATCTATTAGCTCATTCATTACCCCTGACTACTGCATCTATCAGCTCATTCATTACCCCGACTACTGCATCTATCAGCTCATTCATTACCCCGACTACTGCATCTATCAGCTCATTCATTACCCCGACTACTGCATCTATCAGCTCATTCATTACCCCCGACTACTGCATCTATCAGCTCATTCATTACCCCCTACTACTGCATCTATCAGCTCATTCATTACCCCCGACTACTGCATCTATCAGCTCATTCATTACCCCTGACTACTGCATCTATCAGCTCATTCATTACTCCCGACTACTGCATCTATCAGCTCATTCATTACCCCGACTACTGCATCTATCAGCTCATTCATTACCCCTGACTACTGCATCTATCAGCTCATTCATTACCCCTGACTACTGCATCTATCAGCTCATTCATTACCCCCGACTACTGCATCTATCAGCTCATTCATTACCCCCGACTACTGCATCTATCAGCTCATTCATTACCCCGACTACTGCATCTATCAGCTCATTCATTACCCCTGACTACTGCATCTATCAGCTCATTCATTACCCCTGACTACTGCATCTATCAGCTCATTCATTACCCCGACTACTGCATCTATCAGCTCATTCATTACCCCCGACTACTGCATCTATCAGCTCATTCATTACCCCGACTACTGCATCTATCAGCTCATTCATTACCCCTGACTACTGCATCTATCAGCTCATTCATTACCCCCGACTACTGCATCTATTAGCTCATTCATTACCCCCGACTACTGCATCTATCAGCTCATTCATTACCCCGACTACTGCATCTATCAGCTCATTCATTACCCCGACTACTGCATCTATCAGCTCATTCATTACTCCTGACTACTGCATCTATCAGCTCATTCATTACCCCTGACTACTGCATCTATCAGCTCATTCATTACCCCCGACTACTGCATCTATCAGCTCATTCATTACTCCTGACTACTGCATCTATCAGCTCATTCATTACCCCTGACTACTGCATCTATCAGCTCATTCATTACTCCTGACTACTGCATCTATCAGCTCATTCATTACTCCCGACTACTGCATCTATCAGCTCATTCATTACTCCCGACTACTGCATCTATCAGCTCATTCATTACCCCTGACTACTGCATCTATCAGCTCATTCATTACCCCGACTACTGCATCTATCAGCTCATTCATTACCCCTACTACTGCATCTATCAGCTCATTCATTACCCCCGACTACTGCATCTATCAGCTCATTCATTACCCCTGACTACTGCATCTATCAGCTCATTCATTACTCCCGACTACTGCATCTATCAGCTCCTTCATTACCCCCGACTACTGCATCTATCAGCTCATTCATTACCCCTGACTACTGCATCTATCAGCTCATTCATTACCCCTGACTACTGCATCTATCAGCTCATTCATTACCCCCGACTACTGCATCTATCAGCTCATTCATTACCCCGACTACTGCATCTATCAGCTCATTCATTACCCCGACTACTGCATCTATCAGCTCATTCATTACCCCTGACTACTGCATCTATCAGCTCATTCATTACCCCTGACTACTGCATCTATCAGCTCATTCATTACCCCGACTACTGCATCTATCAGCTCATTCATTACCCCGACTACTGCATCTATCAGCTCATTCATTACCCCGACTACTGCATCTATCAGCTCATTCATTACCCCGACTACTGCATCTATCAGCTCATTCATTACCCCTGACTACTGCATCTATCAGCTCATTCATTACCCCCGACTACTGCATCTATTAGCTCATTCATTACCCCCCGACTACTGCATCTATCAGCTCATTCATTACCCCGACTACTGCATCTATCAGCTCATTCATTACTCCTGACTACTGCATCTATCAGCTCATTCATTACCCCTGACTACTGCATCTATCAGCTCATTCATTACTCCTGACTACTGCATCTATCAGCTCATTCATTACTCCCGACTACTGCATCTATCAGCTCATTCATTACTCCCGACTACTGCATCTATCAGCTCATTCATTACCCCCGACTACTGCATCTATCAGCTCATTCATTACCCCCCTGACTACTGCATCTATCAGCTCATTCATTACCCCTACTACTGCATCTATCAGCTCATTCATTACCCCGACTACTGCATCTATCAGCTCATTCATTACCCCCCCGACTACTGCATCTATTAGCTCATTCATTACCCCCCGACTACTGCATCTATCAGCTCATTCATTACCCCGACTACTGCATCTATCAGCTCATTCATTACCCCTGACTACTGCATCTATCAGCTCATTCATTACCCCCGACTACTGCATCTATTAGCTCATTCATTACCCCTGACTACTGCATCTATCAGCTCATTCATTACCCCGACTACTGCATCTATCAGCTCATTCATTACCCCGACTACTGCATCTATCAGCTCATTCATTACCCCTGACTACTGCATCTATCAGCTCATTCATTACCCCGACTACTGCATCTATCAGCTCATTCATTACCCCGACTACTGCATCTATCAGCTCATTCATTACCCCTGATTACTGCATCTATCAGCTCATTCATTACCCCTGATTACTGCATCTATTAGCTCATTCATTACCCCTGACTACTGCATCTATCAGCTCATTCATTACCCCGACTACTGCATCTATCAGCTCATTCATTACCCCCGACTACTGCATCTATCAGCTCATTCATTACCCCGACTACTGCATCTATCAGCTCATTCATTACCACCGACTACTGCATCTATCAGCTCATTCATTACCCCTACTACTGCATCTATCAGCTCATTCATTACCCCGACTACTGCATCTATCAGCTCATTCATTACCCCTGACTACTGCATCTATCAGCTCATTCATTACCCCGACTACTGCATCTATCAGCTCCTTCATTACCCCCGACTACTGCATCTATCAGCTCATTCATTACCCCTGACTACTGCATCTATCAGCTCATTCATTACCCCTGACTACTGCATCTATCAGCTCATTCATTACCCCCGACTACTGCATCTATCAGCTCATTCATTACCCCGACTACTGCATCTATCAGCTCATTCATTACCCCGACTACTGCATCTATCAGCTCATTCATTACCCTGACTACTGCATCTATCAGCTCATTCATTACCCCTGACTACTGCATCTATCAGCTCATTCATTACCCCGACTACTGCATCTATCAGCTCATTCATTACCCCTGACTACTGCATCTATCAGCTCATTCATTACCCCCGACTACTGCATCTATCAGCTCATTCATTACCCCGACTACTGCATCTATCAGCTCATTCATTAACCCTGACTACTGCATCTATCAGCTCATTCATTACCCCCGACTACTGCATCTATTAGCTCATTCATTACCCCCGACTACTGCATCTATCAGCTCATTCATTACCCCCGACTACTGCATCTATCAGCTCATTCATTACCCCGACTACTGCATCTATCAGCTCATTCATTACTCCTGACTACTGCATCTATCAGCTCATTCATTACCCCTGACTACTGCATCTATCAGCTCATTCATTACCCCCGACTACTGCATCTATCAGCTCATTCATTACTCCTGACTACTGCATCTATCAGCTCATTCATTACCCCTGACTACTGCATCTATCAGCTCATTCATTACTCCTGACTACTGCATCTATCAGCTCATTCATTACTCCCGACTACTGCATCTATCAGCTCATTCATTACTCCCGACTACTGCATCTATCAGCTCATTCATTACCCCGACTACTGCATCTATCAGCTCATTCATTACCCCTGACTACTGCATCTATCAGCTCATTCATTACCCCTACTACTGCATCTATCAGCTCATTCATTACCCCGACTACTGCATCTATCAGCTCATTCATTACCCCCCCGACTACTGCATCTATTAGCTCATTCATTACCCCTGACTACTGCATCTATCAGCTCATTCATTACCCCGACTACTGCATCTATCAGCTCATTCATTACCCCGACTACTGCATCTATCAGCTCATTCATTACCCCCGACTACTGCATCTATCAGCTCATTCATTACCCCGACTACTGCATCTATCAGCTCATTCATTACCCCGACTACTGCATCTATCAGCTCATTCATTACCCCGACTACTGCATCTATCAGCTCATTCATTACCCCCGACTACTGCGTGCCCAGAGACAAAAATTTAGGTCATTTCTCTGATCTCAGTCTGTACCAGTTCCTCCACCTAGTTTCGTCTCACCATTCCTTATTTGACCTCCTGTTTCTGCATCCTCTTCACATTGAAGGTTCACTGTCAAAGATCGCCTCCGTATACCAAGGACAGAGAAGAGAACACATAGATCTATCCAGAAGTAACTTAAAATCAAAGAAAACTGGCTAATGCTACAAATAAGAATGAGAAAATTGAAATATTATGGACATATAAAAAGACACGAAGGGTTGGAGAAGACTATTATGGAAGGAGGTATCCTGGCAAATAGGAAAATAGGAAGACCACTGAGAAGATGGATTCAGGATGTATATGATGATTTGAGCATGACGACGGCTGCAGAGACCTTTTAGAGAACAATTCCAAAGTAATGTTAGAATTATAAATTTCTGCTCAGGACAAGCTACTAGATGATGTTGCTAATATTTCATAATATAATTTAGGTGTGGCATCCAGCTTTGTTGAATTTTGAAAACTGTTTATTTTCTGGTTTCCAGCGGCTACCTTCCAAGTAATCTGACAGACTACATAAAGGTAATCAGTTTTTTGTGCAACTTCTACCTCTTCTTCTTTGAACGCTCCATATCGATCACTTGTTAACCACTCTGTGTGATTTGTATGTAGTCCAAGTCTAAGAGCGATTATACGTTGTACCAGTTATGTGTATACAAGTAGACCAGCACATCCAATTTCTGCAACGCTTTTTATTTACTAGGGTAGCTTCCCTAGGCCTGTACCTCAGTTGCCTCTAACGACATGCCTTGTAGGTCGCAGTGTTACTATTCTTTGCTCCTCTTGCGAGTCCCTAACAACACACGAGCGGTTTTATGTGGATCCATGTTATTCATCTTCAAGATCTTTCCATCGTTCTCTTCTCTGTCCCTATTCCTTGCATGCATACACAACTACAGCTTACACATCTTCAAGATCTTTCCATCGTTCTCTTTGCTGTCTCTATTGCTTGTATGCATACACAACTACAGCTTACACATCTTCAAGATCTTTCCATCGTTCTCTTCGCTGTCTCTATTGCTTGTATGCATACACAACTACAGCTTACACATCTTCAAGATCTTTCCATCGTTGTCTTCGCTGTCTCTATTCCTTGCATGCCTACACAAGCACCGCTGTTGCAGACAAATCGCTAAATCTCTTCCAAAGAAATGAGTCGGATATTTCTTGCCTCTCTCAGCACAGTTCGTTTCAGGGTTTAATTGATTGTTTGACTGATAGGAGAATCATCACTGCACTTCAGTGAGTAACCATGTGTGCTCAGATCTCTGTCTTACACAAGAAGATCTCAACTGTAGTGCACGGAATCCGTAGCACCGGCTAGGGTTCCCGATGTAATTTAGAAGATAGTGACGATATTTTGTAGGAATGTTATTTTAAATCTTTTTTCTAATGAATTTTGTCCAGCCTGCTCTTCTCAATTTGGAACTGTCAATGGTTCTTTTACCCTGCTCAAATTGAACACGGGACCTACGTTTTATCGTCCGTCTCCGACAAGACTAGGTACTTGATCTCACCTACACTGAGATCAGGGATCTCTGGAAAAATATCCAGATGGCTCTACGGGGGAGCGAACCTGGTACCTTTGACGCGAGAGACGAGCACCTAACCTCTTCAGATGTTCTAACCGTTTCCCTCGGTTGTCTTCTCTTTCTTAAACTCTTTGTCTCCCACTTCAATGCTTGCTCTGTAGTCTTTGATCATTTCTTCTCAAGGTATGCCCAACATATCTCCATCTTCTCTTTCTTATAACAGTTGTTACTAGTGATTGACCAGACAATTCTTCTCAAGGTGTACCCAACATATCTCCAGCTTCTCTTTCTTAAAACAGTTGTTACTAGTGGTTGACCAGACATTTCTCTGATTTCATCACTTCTCCAGAATTCGTCCCATTTTATATTCATAATTGTTCATATATACATGCCTTGTAGGTCACAGTCTTAGTATTCTTTGCTCTAAAACAGTTGATGTCTGGCGAGCTTGAAGGGGACAGACGTTCAGCTGGTGGACATATTAAAACAGTTGATGTATGGTGAGCTTGAAGGGAACAGACGTTCAGCTGGTGGACATATTAAAACAGTTGATGTATGGCGAGCTTGAAGGGGACAGACGTTCAGCTGGTGGACATATTAAAACAGTTGATGTATGGTGAGCTTGAAGGGGACAGACGTTCAGCTGGTGGACATATTAAAACAGTTGATGTATGGTGAGCTTGAAGGGAACAGACGTTCAGCTGGTGGACATATTAAAACAGTTGATATATGGCGAGCTTGAAGGGGACAGACGTTCAGCTGGTGGACATATTAAAACAGTTGATGTATGGTGAGCTTGAAGGGGACAGACGTTCAGCTGGTGGACATATTAAAACAGTTGATGTATGGCGAGCTTGAAGGGGACATACGTTCAGCTGGTGGATATATTAAAACAGTTGATGTATGGTGAGCTTGAAGGGGACAGACGTTCAGCTGGTGGACATATTAAAACAGTTGATGTATGGCGAGCTTGAAGGGAACAGACGTTCAGCTGGCGGACATATTAAAACAGTTGATGTATGGCGAGCTTGAAGGGGACATACGTTCAGATGGCGGACATATTAAAACAGTTGATGTATGGTGAGCTTGAAGGGGACATACGTTCAGATGGCGGACATTAAAAAACGCTTTAAAGACACTCTTAAAGTGTCTCTGAAATGCTTCGATATAGACACTAGTGCTGGGAATCCTGGCGCAAGATCGCCAAATGTGGCGCTGTAACAACACATGAGGTACTCGCATAAAATCGTCGTGCCGTTGAGGCGCAGAGAAAACGAGCTGCGTGAAAAAACAGAACACGCAACACCCACATGTCTAACCTTGATCATGTATGCCCCACCTGTTGTAGAGGATTGTGTTCTAGGATTGTACTCTATAGTCACCTCTGCATACACCAGAGAGGTGCAGCAGCACATGTCTGAATCTGCTGTCATCATTGTTTGCGATGGACGGCTATTATTAGTACTATTATTATTTGCTTCTTTGTTGCCCCCGACAACACACGGGGGCAGCCATGCAGTTAAGTACATCAGACACATACAAGATGTAACTATATACAAGGAAACCATCATCATCATGAGATAATAACTTTTTGTTTATATCTACAGGCATATTCCCACTGGGATAACAGTACGCTTATTCTGGCTGGCGTCTGCATTCTAACAACCATCTTGGCATCATATATATTTGTTTGTTTTTGTAATTCTAAAGTCAGACGTCGAAAAAAAGTAAAGAAGTCGACAAAGAAAGACTAGACTACCATTACCTGTATGTGTGTATTTATGTGAGGTCTACTACATGATTTCACAAAGTATCAATACATTAACCATTATATTTTGTGTCATCATCATCAGGTGAAGGCTGGCGTATGCGAACATGGATCTCCACAAATCTCTGTCTCTGGTGTTTACTATCATCTCAGATGTTGACGCTCTTTCGTGGCATGAAATCAGGCTATCCAAAATTGTATTTCTCTGTCTTCTTCTGTCTCGTCTGCTCTTGATTTTACCAGTTTTACAATGTTTTCTAAGCCTCCTCTCTTCATCACATGCCCGGAAAATGATGACTGCCTCTTTCTTATATTGATGATAAGCTTTCTCTGTGTCTTGACCTCATTCAACACCTCAACATTTGTCATTTTAGCAGTCCATGGGATTCTCATAATTCTTCTGTAAAACCACATTTCTGTGGCCCTCAGAGATTTTTCGATCTGTTTGTTTATTGTCCATGACTCGCATCCGTATGTCAGTATTGGTTCTATGTAGCACTGTATAACTCTCAGACTCACATCCGTATGTCAGTATTGGTTCTATGTAGCACTGAATAGCTCTCAGACTCACATCTGTATGTTAGTATTGGTTCTATGTAGCACTGAATAGCTCTCATTCTGATCTCAATTAACAATGACTTGTTGCATATAATGCTACTCATTATCTGAACTGTTGAATTCGCCTGCCCTATTCTGCTCTTTATTTCTAATCTGCATCTGCCATCTGATGTTATCAGGACTCCGAGGTATTTAAATTGTTGAACTTGTCTTATTTTGTGTATTAAACAAAACATTTTTTAAACTATCTTTACTGCCTGTGTTAACGCTTTTAAGAGCGGTGTAAGGTGGGGGAGGGACATGAGCCTGAGGAATGTAATGGTTACATGGATATTTTTTTTTTTAAATACTGTGAGGTAACAACACACAGCGGGATCCGATGTTGACTGATGAAGGGGTATGGAGGATGTTGGTGAGTGTGTCTGCCTTCAGGGCGGGATTGGTCGGGAGGTGCGGATGGGGACATTGGTGCCAGGATTGGGAAGACCCGACAAGCCTTTGCTATCCTGCACACCGTGTGGAAATCTGCTGCCATCTCTACGAAAACAAATCTCAGGATATTAAGTTCAAATGTGAAGTCTGTGTTGCTCTATGGCTCAGAAACATGGCGAGTCACCAAGTCAAATACAAATAAGATTCAAACCTTTGTCAATGGATGTCTTTGGCAGATTCTCAGACTGTGATGATATGGCAGAGTTGCAAACACAGACCTGTGTATAAGAACAGGACAGGAATCCATGATGACCCAGATTAAGAGGATAAAATGGTGATGGATCGGGTGTGCCCTATGGAGGACACAGTCGAGAGTCACTAGATAAGCACTTGAGTGGAACCCGCAAGGAAAGCGGAAGAGATGACATTCTAGACAGACCTGGCTCGACTATCCTGAGAGGGCATCAAGAAAATAGCCAGAGAGTGAATAGGGTGGTGAACAACTGTTGAGGCCTTATGCTCCCCGAGGAGCGGAGAGGAATAAGTCATGGCTTGTACAGTCACCGCGAAACTCTTCAATTTAAAATTTTTCATTGTGCCCGATAGACAGAAAAACTCCTTGGTCTTAATGGGTATCGAACCTGGGTCTCCCTAATAGAAGCCCCCGCTCTAATCCTTTCAGCCAGATGCTCCTGAATATCGTGTGTATAACATACAATACAAAAGTTGATAGAATACAATCTTCTTTATTTCTCTAATCCTGTTTTACCTTACAGCATCAGGATTAGAAGAGTTTCTAGAACGGGCTTTTGTGTGCGCTTCATAAATAGTGGGGTTTTTTACCATCTCTGTTATTTCTGAGACCCATCTTTTGCGTAGATGGCCTTTTGCTTTGTATCCACTGTATCGGTGTAACAATGCTCTTTAAAGCGCACGGTCTGTTGGTAATCTGCGTATGTGGTATGAAGTGTCTAAGCAGAAAGCTGGGAGTATCAGTAAGAGACTAGTTTTAAAATAAAGTAATCAGGAAAATGTATGTACAACATCAGTACTAAACTTCATCAAGAAACAACAAATTAACTGGTTGGGCCACATAAGCAGATTACCAACAGACAGTGCATCTCAATAGATCAATGTTTCCTCCGATTCAGTGGATACAAAACAAAACGCTGCTCTCACAAAAGATGGACTTCAGAGATAACAGGCGATGGAAAACTGTTCTAGAAATCTCTTCTTATGCTGAAAATGTGACAAAACTGTTCTAGAAATCTCTTCTTATGCTGAAACTGTGACAAAACTGTTCTAGAAATCTCTTCTTATGCTGAAAATGTGACAAAACTGTTCTAGAAATCTCTTCTTATGCTGAAACTGTGACAAAACTGTTCTAGAAATCTCTTCTTATGCTGAAAATGTGACAAAACTGTTCTAGAAATCTCTTCTTATGCTGAAACTGTGACAAAACTGTTCTAGAAATCTCTTCTTATGCTGAAAATGTGACAAAACTGTTCTAGAAATCTCTTCTTATGCTGAAAATGTGACAAAACTGTTCTAGAAATCTCTTCTTATGCTGAAAATGTGACAAAACTGTTCTAGAAATCTCTTCTTATGCTGAAACTGTGACAAAACTGTTCTAGAAATCTCTTCTTATGCTGAAACTGTGACAAAAAGAATGAGAAAAAGAACAAGAAAGTCTTCAGTTTGTTTTGATTTTCTTCTACGTCGAACGTTCCATATCGATCACTTGCTAACTACTTTTTATGATTTGCATGTGATCTGAGCCTAAGACTGTACGTTGAGCCAGTTATGCGCCTACAAGTAGGCCGGCATTTCGGATTTCCACAACGCTTTTTATTTACTTCAGTGGCTTTCCTAGGCCCCTACCTCAGTTGCTCTTACAAATGCCTTATAGGTCGCAGTGGTACTATTATTTGCTTCCCTGGCGGGCCGGACACCACACGGGTGAGCAGCAAATACTGTAACCTACTAGCTAGTCCCATTGTTAAGGTACCCAAACATCTCACTGAATGCCAAACAACAGATGATCAACAGCATTTTCATACCTACTCGGTGTTACCAGAGCCAAACATCAACATTGAGCAAAACGCAGTTACAAAAAATAACTACATGGAAAATGCGTTGTCTGCGAAAAATTACCAACAACACCAGAAAATGCAGTCACCAACATCAGCATAAGAAAGAAAGTTGGCACATAACTTTGCTTGAAGTACATAGAGAAACAAAGAATGACGTGGTTTGGTCACTTAATAAGAATGCAACCAAACTCCACAACATACAGAGTCTTCTAGGACAGCACATCAGGAAACAAGGTGAGAGGAAGACCGCGTAAGAGATGATTAGATGGCATAGCAGAATTCTGTCAAAAAAACAAAATTAACTTTCATTCAAGCCACTAGAACAGAGTAAGACAAAAACAGAAAACCATGACATTGGGCAACAACCAGGTAACTGTGTGACGACAAAAGTTAGAACAGAACAAGACAAAACAGAAAACCATGACACTGGGCAACAACCTGGTAACTGTGTGACGACAAAAGAAAAAGAAAACAAGTTTACATGATTTTCATTTTTGAGAATATCACTTAATATTAAAATATTTGGTTTCTGGTTTGTGTTTTTTGGTGTTTTTGGTGTTTTTTTACTGAATTTGTTTTTAATAATGATTCATAACAACAGTCTATGGAAAATGTAGATAAGAGTACCCGTCTCTCAGTCATGAAGGTCCGGGTTCAAATCCCTGGTAAGATCTGTGATTGTTTAATGTGGATCACCATTATCAAACAGATTGTCTTGAGTGGAACTTTACCACCATAACAATTTTTCGGAATTTTTCTCTTCATGGCAAGATGTCCTGCCACTGAAGCCGCCATGTTCAAATCATCAGTTACATCCTGAATCCATCTTCTCCGTGGTCTTCCTCTTCTCTCTGCAACGATGCCTCCTTCCACGCTGGTCGTCTCAGCCCTTTATGTTTCTTCACATGTCCAAAATACTTAATTTCTTATTGTAACATCAGCCAGTTTTCTTTGATTTGGAGTTCTTTCTGGATAGATCTATTTTCTCTTCTCTGTCCATGATATACAGAGGACTCTTCTGTAACACTTATATTATCGATATAGGAAAAGACTCGTAAAACTCATGTAGCAATGGAACAATATAATAGAAGACTGCAGTAAAACTATGTAGCAATGGAACAATATAAGAAGACTGCAGTAAAACTATGTACAATGGAACAATATAAGAGAGACTGCAGTAAACTATGTAGCAATGGAACAATATAAGAAGACTGCAGAAAACTATGTAGCAATGGAACAATATAAGAGAAGACTGCAGTAAAATTATGTAGCAATGGAACAATATAAGTGAAAGACTGCAGTAAAACTATGTAGCAATGGAACAATATAATAGAAGACTGCAGTAAAACTATGTAGCAATGGAACAATATAAGAAAAGACTGCAGTAAAATTATGTAGCAATGGAACAATATAAGAAAAGACTGCAGTAAAACTATGTAGCAATGGAACAATATAAGAGAAGACTGCAGTAAAACTATGTAGCAATGGAACAATATAAGAAAAGACTGCAGTAAAACTATGTAGCAATGGAACAATATAAGAAAAGACTGCAGTAAAACTATGTAGCAATGGAACAATATAAGAAAAGACTGCAGTAAAACTATGTAGCAATGGAACAATATAAGAAAAGACTGCAGTAAAATTATGTAGCAATGGAACAATATAAGAAAAGACTGCAGTAAAAATATGTAGCAATGGAACAATATAAGAAAAGACTGCAGTAAAACTATGTAGCAATGGAACAATATAAGAGAAGACTGCAGTAAAACTATGTAGCAATGGAACAATATTAGAGAAGACTGCAGTAAAACTATGTAGCAATGGAACAATATAAGAAAAGACTGCAGTAAAATTATGTAGCAATGGAACAATATAAGAAAAGACTGCAGTAAAATTATGTAGCAATGGAACAATATAAGAAAAGACTGCAGTAAAACTATGTAGCAATGGAACAATATAAGAAAAGACTGCAGTAAAATTATGTAGCAATGGAACAATATAAGAAAAGACTGCAGTAAAATTATGTAGCAATGGAACAATATAAGAAAAGACTGCAGTAAAACTATGTAGCAATGGAACAATATAAGTGAAAGACTGCAGTAAAACTATGTAGCAATGGAACAATATAAGTGAAAGACTGCAGTAAAACTATGTAGCAATGGAACAATATAAGAAAAGACTGCAGTAAAATTATGTAGCAATGGAACAATATAAGAAAAGACTGCAGTAAAATTATGTAGCAATGGAACAATATAAGTGAAAGACTGCAGTAAAACTATGTAGCAATGGAACAATATAAGTGAAAGACTGCAGTAAAACTATGTAGCAATGGAACAATATAAGAAAAGACTGCAGTAAAACTATGTAGCAATGGAAGAATATAAGAAAGACTGCAGTAAAACTATGTAGCAATGGAACAATATAAGAAAAGACTGCAGTAAAACTATGTAGCAATGGAACAATATAAGAAAAGACTGCAGTAAAATTATGTAGCAATGGAACAATATAAGAAAAGACTGCAGTAAAACTATGTAGCAATGGAACAATATAAGAAAAGACTGCAGTAAAAATATGTAGCAATGGAACAATATAAGAAAAGACTGCAGTAAAACTATGTAGCAATGGAACAATATAAGTGAAAGACTGCAGTAAAACTATGTAGCAATGGAACAATATAAGTGAAAGACTGCAGTAAAACTATGTAGCAATGGAACAATATAAGAAAAGACTGCAGTAAAACTATGTAGCAATGGAACAATATAAGAAAAGACTGCAGTAAAACTATGTAGCAATGGAACAATATAAGAAAAGACTGCAGTAAAATTATGTAGCAATGGAACAATATAAGAAAAGACTGCAGTAAAACTATGTAGCAATGGAACAATATAAGAAAAGACTGCAGTAAAACTATGTAGCAATGGAACAATATAAGTGAAAGACTGCAGTAAAACTATGTAGCAATGGAACAATATAAGAAAAGACTGCAGTAAAACTATGTAGCAATGGAACAATATAAGTGAAAGACTGCAGTAAAACTATGTAGCAATGGAACAATATAAGAAAAGACTGCAGTAAAACTATGTAGCAATGGAAAATATAGAGAAGACTGCAGTAAAACTATGTAGCAATGGAACAATATAAGTGAAAGACTGCAGTAAAACTATGTAGCAATGGAACAATATAAGAAAAGACTGCAGTAAAACTATGTAGCAATGGAACAATATAAGAAAAGACTGCAGTAAAACTATGTAGCAATGGAACAATATAAGAGAAGACTGCAGTAAAACTATGTAGAAATGGAACAATATAAGAGAAGACTGCAGTAAAACTATGTAGCAATGGAACAATATAAGAAAAGACTGCAGTAAAACTATGTAGCAATGGAAGAATATAAGAGAAGATTGCAGTAAAACTATGTAGCAATGGAACAATATAAGAAAAGACTGCAGTAAAACTATGTAGCAATGGAAGAATATAAGAGAAGACTGCAGTAAAACTATGTAGCAATGGAACAATATAAGAAAAGACTGCAGTAAAATTATGTAGCAATGGAACAATATAAGAAAAGACTGCAGTAAAAATATGTAGCAATGGAACAATATAAGAAAAGACTGCAGTAAAACTATGTAGCAATGGAACAATATAAGTGAAAGACTGCAGTAAAACTATGTAGCAATGGAACAATATAAGAAAAGACTGCAGTAAAACTATGTAGCAATGGAACAATATAAGTGAAAGACTGCAGTAAAACTATGTAGCAATGGAACAATATAAGAAAAGACTGCAGTAAAACTATGTAGCAATGGAAGAATATAAGAGAAGATTGCAGTAAAACTATGTAGCAATGGAACAATATAAGAAAAGACTGCAGTAAAACTATGTAGCAATGGAACAATATAAGAGAAGACTGCAGTAAAACTATGTAGCAATGGAACAATATAAGAAAAGACTGCAGTAAAACTATGTAGCAATGGAACAATATAAGAAAAGACTGCAGTAAAACTATGTAGCAATGGAACAATATAAGTGAAAGACTGCAGTAAAACTATGTAGCAATGGAACAATATAAGAGAAGACTGCAGTAAAACTATGTAGCAATGGAACAATATAAGAAAAGACTGCAGTAAAACTATGTAGCAATGGAAGAATATAAGAGAAGATTGCAGTAAAACTATGTAGCAATGGAACAATATAAGAAAAGACTGCAGTAAAACTATGTAGCAATGGAAGAATATAAGAGAAGACTGCAGTAAAACTATGTAGCAATGGAACAATATAAGAAAAGACTGCAGTAAAATTATGTAGCAATGGAACAATATAAGAAAAGACTGCAGTAAAAATATGTAGCAATGGAACAATATAAGAAAAGACTGCAGTAAAACTATGTAGCAATGGAACAATATAAGTGAAAGACTGCAGTAAAACTATGTAGCAATGGAACAATATAAGAAAAGACTGCAGTAAAACTATGTAGCAATGGAACAATATAAGAAAAGACTGCAGTAAAACTATGTAGCAATGGAACAATATAAGAAAAGACTGCAGTAAAACTATGTAGCAATGGAACAATATAAGTGAAAGACTGCAGTAAAACTATGTAGCAATGGAACAATATAAGAAAAGACTGCAGTAAAACTATGTAGCAATGGAACAATATAAGTGAAAGACTGCAGTAAAACTATGTAGCAATGGAACAATATAAGTGAAAGACTGCAGTAAAACTATGTAGCAATGGAACAATATAAGAAAAGACTGCAGTAAAACTATGTAGCAATGGAACAATATAAGAAAGACTGCAGTAAACTATGAGCAATGGAACAATATAAGTGAAAGACTGCAGTAAAACTATGTAGCAATGGAACAATATAAGTGAAAGACTGCAGTAAAACTATGTAGCAATGGAACAATATAAGAGAAGACTGCAGTAAAACTATGTAGCAATGGAACAATATAATAGAAGACTGCAGTAAAACTATGTAGCAATGGAACAATATAATAGAAGACTGCAGTAAAACTATGTAGCAATGGAACAATATTAGAGAAGACTGCAGTAAAACTATGTAGCAATGGAACAATATAAGAGAAGACTGCAGTAAAACTATGTAGCAATGGAACAATATAAGAAAAGACTGCAGTAAAACTATGTAGCAATGGAACAATATTAGAGAAGACTGCAGTAAAACTATGTAGCAATGGAACAATATTAGAGAAGACTGCAGTAAAACTATGTAGCAATGGAACAATATAATAGAAGACTGCAGTAAAACTATGTAGCAATGGAACAATATAAGAGAAGACTGCAGTAAAACTATGTAGCAATGGAACAATATAAGTGAAAGACTGCAGTAAAACTATGTAGCAATGGAACAATATAAGAGAAGACTGCAGTAAAACTATGTAGCAATGGAACAATATAAGAGAAGACTGCAGTAAAACTATGTAGCAATGGAACAATATAAGAGAAGACTGCAGTAAAACTATGTAGCAATGGAACAATATAAGAAAAGACTGCAGTAAAACTATGTAGCAATGGAACAATATAATAGAAGACTGCAGTAAAACTATGTAGCAATGGAACAATATAAGAAAAGACTGCAGTAAAACTATGACAATGGAACATATAAGAGAAGACTGCAGTAAAACTATGTAGCAATGGAACAATATAAGAGAAGACTGCAGTAAAACTATGTAGCAATGGAACAATATAAGAGAAGACTGCAGTAAAACTATGTAGCAATGGAACAATATAAGAGAAGACTGCAGTAAAACTATGTAGCAATGGAACAATATAAGAGAAGACTGCAGTAAAACTATGTAGCAATGGAACAATATAATAGAAGACTGCAGTAAAACTATGTAGCAATGGAACAATATAAGAAAAGACTGCAGTAAAACTATGTAGCAATGGAACAATATAAGAGAAGACTGCAGTAAAACTATGTAGCAATGGAACAATATTAGAGAAGACTGCAGTAAAACTATGTAGCAATGGAACAATATAAGAGAAGACTGCAGTAAAACTATGTAGCAATGGAACAATATAAGAGAAGACTGCAGTAAAACTATGTAGCAATGGAACAATATAAGAGAAGACTGCAGTAAAACTATGTAGCAATGGAACAATATAAGAGAAGACTGCAGTAAAACTATGTAGCAATGGAACAATATAAGAGAAGACTGCAGTAAAACTGAGTAGCAATGGAACAATATAAGAGAAGACTGCAGTAAAACTATGTAGCAATGGAACAATATTAGAGAAGACTGCAGTAAAACTATGTAGCAATGGAACAATATAAGAAAAGACTGCAGTAAAATTATGTAGCAATGGAACAATATAAGAAAAGACTGCAGTAAAATTATGTAGCAATGGAACAATATAAGAAAAGACTGCATTAAAACTATGTAGCAATGGAACAATATAATAGAAGACTGCAGTAAAACTATGTAGCAATGGAACAATATAAGAGAAGACTGCAGTAAAACTATGTAGCAATGGAACAATATAAGAGAAGACTATGCAGAAACTATGTACTAAATGGAACAATATAAGAAAAGACTGCAGTAAAATATGTGCAATGGATCAATATAAGAGAAGACTGCAGTAAAACTATGTAGCAATGGAACAATATAAGAAAAGACTGCAGTAAAATTATGTAGCAATGGAACAATATAAGAAAAGACTGCAGTAAAACTATGTAGCAATGGAACAATATAAGAAAAGACTGCAGTAAAACTATGTAGCAATGGAACAATATAAGAGAAGACTGCAGTAAAACTATGTAGCAATGGAACAATATAATAGAAGACTGCAGTAAAACTATGTAGCAATGGAACAATATAAGAGAAGACTGCAGTAAAACTATGTAGCAATGGAACAATATAAGAAAAGACTGCAGTAAAACTATGTAGCAATGGAACAATATAAGTGAAAGACTGCAGTAAAACTATGTAGCAATGGAACAATATAAGAGAAGACTGCAGTAAAACTATGTAGCAATGGAACAATATAAGAGAAGACTGCAGTAAAACTATGTAGCAATGGAACAATATAAGAGAAGACTGCAGTAAAACTATGTAGCAATGGAACAATATAATAGAAGACTGCAGTAAAACTATGTAGCAATGGAACAATATAAGAAAAGACTGCAGTAAAATTATGTAGCAATGGAACAATATAAGAGAAGACTGCAGTAAAACTATGTAGCAATGGAACAATATTAGAGAAGACTGCAGTAAAACTATGTAGCAATGGAACAATATAAGAAAAGACTGCAGTAAAACTATGTAGCAATGGAACAATATAAGAAAAGACTGCAGTAAAACTATGTAGCAATGGAACAATATAAGAAAAGACTGCAGTAAAACTATGTAGCAATGGAACAATATTAGAGAAGACTGCAGTAAAACTATGTAGCAATGGAACAATATAAGAAAAGACTGCAGTAAAATTATGTAGCAATGGAACAATATAAGAAAAGACTGCAGTAAAACTATGTAGCAATGGAACAATATAAGAAAAGACTGCAGTAAAACTATGTAGCAATGGAACAATATAAGAAAAGACTGCAGTAAAACTATGTAGCAATGGAACAATATAAGAAAAGACTGCAGTAAAACTATGTAGCAATGGAACAATATTAGAGAAGACTGCAGTAAAACTATGTAGCAATGGAACAATATAAGAAAAGACTGCAGTAAAACTATGTAGCAATGGAACAATATAAGAGAAGATTGCAGTAAAACTATGTAGCAATGGAACAATATAAGAGAAGACTGCAGTAAAACTATGTAGCAATGGAACAATATAAGAGAAGACTGCAGTAAAACTATGTAGCAATGGAACAATATAAGAAAAGACTGCAGTAAAATTATGTAGCAATGGAACAATATAAGAAAAGACTGCAGTAAAACTATGTAGCAATGGAACAATATAAGAGAAGACTGCAGTAAAACTATGTAGCAATGGAACAATATAAGAGAAGACTGCAGTAAAACTATGTAGCAATGGAACAATATAAGAAAAGACTGCAGTAAAACTATGTAGCAATGGAACAATATAATAGAAGACTGCAGTAAAACTATGTAGCAATGGAACAATATAAGAGAAGACTGCAGTAAAACTATGTAGCAATGGAACAATATAAGAAAAGACTGCAGTAAAACTATGTAGCAATGGAACAATATAAGAAAAGACTGCAGTAAAACTATGTAGCAATGGAACAATATAAGAGAAGACTGCAGGAAAACTATGTAACAATGATGAAAGGCGTAAAACAAAGTACTGTAGTTTTACAAAGTACAAAAACAATACACAACGAGGTTTCGACCAAAAGGCTTTATCAAGCAAAGGATACACCAGAAGTGAAGAAATTCACTTCTTATACAGCAGACGTAACATATACAATTCGATTTTAGAACCGTTAGGGATTTATTAACTGACAAAGCAAAAGGCTCACCTAACATCCAAGTAAACAATGAAAAACGCCAATGTGTAGAGAGCTACGAATACCTGGACTCAATAGTTAACAACAACGGTGACTGCTCCAAAGAGATCTCAAGAAGATTGGCAATAGCAATCAAGAAGTTAAACACAATGAAGAACACGAGGCAAAGCACCAGCAAAATATTAAAATTAAAAATATTGAGAACATGCATTTTTCAGTGGCTACTTATGGTTGTGAATTATGGATTTTACACAAAAACAAGAACGAAAATCCATTGCATAGAGAGCAACATCCTATAAAGAAAATCCATTGCATAGAGAGCAACATCCTATAAAGGAAATGCATTGTATAGAGAGCAACATCCTATAAAGAAATGATTGCATAGAGAGCAACATCCTATAAAGGAAATGCATTGCATAGAGAGCAACATCCTAAAAAGGAAATGCACCTTGATGATAACGATGGGTGTATTATCTAATTGTATATAACATCCTAATAAAGGAAATGCACTTTGATGATAACGATGGGTGTATTATCTAATTGTATATAACATCCTTATAAAGGAAATGCACTTTGATGATAACGATGGGTGTATTATCTAATTGTATATGTTATGTCTGCGGTATAAGAAGCTAATTACTTAAAGGATGTGAGCCTTCATAGAGTCAATAGGCGACTAAATACATTTAGACGAACTCCAAGCAGTTATCATTCAAAAGAATGACCACACTGTTTTTACATATTCAACCGTAACTGGGCCCACACACGGTGGCAATTTCCTGGTAACGGCCGAATTTGTTTTTTAATGGTTCCCAATGTAATTTTAGGAATTGGAAAAATGTGCAGAAAATGTATTTTAATTGCTAGTACAGTAATACGCTGACGATACAGTGATATTTTAATTTTTAGTACAGTAATACGCTGACGATACAGTGATATTTTAATTTTTAGTACAGTAATAGGCTGACGATACAATGATATTTTAATTGCTAGTACAGTAATAGGCTGACGATACAATGATATTTTAATTGCTAGTACAGTAATAGGCTGACGATACAATGATATTTTAATTGCTAGTACAGTAATACGCTGACGATACAATGATATTTTAATTGCTAGTACAGTAATACGCTGACGATACAATGATATTTTAATTGCTAGTACAGTAATATGCGGACGATACAGTGATATTTTAATTGCTAGTACAGTAATATGCTGACGATACAATGATATTTTAATTGCTAGTACAGTAATATGCGGACGATACAATGATATTTTAATTGCTAGTACAGTAATATGCTGACGATACAATGATATTTTAATTGCTAGTACAGTAATACGCTGACGATACAATGATATTTTAATTGCTAGTACAGTAATATGCTGACGATACAGTGATATTTTAATTGCTAGTACAGTAATATGCTGACGATACAGTGATATTTTAATTGCTAGTACAGTAATATGCGGACGATACAGTGATATTTTAATTGCTAGTACAGTAATATGCGGACGATACAGTGATATTTTAATTGCTAGTACAGTAATAGGCTGACGATACAATGATATTTTCTACATCACAAAATGGCATAGAGAATTTGATACGGTCACTTAAAAAATCAACGAAGATCAAAAACCATTATCTCAATACAATGAAAACGAAGTTATTTACAACTGATAAAACAGAATTGATGGCTAATAAATGTGTCAACGGTCACAAAATAGAAAGAGTCGACAACTTTGAATATCTTTATGGTATTGCTGACAAATGACGGGAATGCTATAAAAGAAATGAAAAGAAGGCTGAGCTTTGCTTTGCAAAAACTAAAAGAACTAACTAACCTATGGAAGGGAACTGACATAAGAACTAACTAACCTATGGAAGGAACTGACATAAGAACTAACTAACCTATGGAAGGAACTGACATAAGAACTAACTAACCTATGGAAGGAACTGACATAAGAACTAACTAACCTATGGAAGGGAACTGACATAAGAACTAACTAACCTATAGTAGGGAACTGACATAAGAACTAACTAACCTATAGTAGGAACTGACATAAGAACTAACTAACCTATGGAAGGGAACTGACATAAGAACTAACTAACCTATAGTAGGGAACTGACATAAGAACTAACTAACCTATAGTAGGGAACTGACATAAGAACTAACTAACCTATGGAAGGGAACTGATATAAGAACTAACTAACCTATAGTAGGGAACTGACATAAGAACTAACTAACCTATGGAAGGAACTGATATAAGAACTAACTAACCTATGGAAGGAACTGACATAAGAACTAACTAACCTATGGAAGGAACTGACATAAGAACTAACTAACCTATAGTAGGGAACTGACATAAGAACTAACTAACCTATAGTAGGGAACTGACATAAGAACTAACTAACCTATGGTAGGGAACTGACATAAGAACTAACTAACCTATAGTAGGGAACTGACATAAGAACTAACTAACCTATGGAAGGAACTGACATAAGAACTAACTAACCTATGGAAGGAACTGACATAAGAACTAACTAACCTATGGAAGGAACTGATATAAGAACTAACTAATCTATGGAAGGGAACTGACATAAGAACAAAAATCAAGTGTTTAAGAGCCTGCGTTTTTCCCTTGGCAACATATAGTTGTGAGACATGGAACATATGGTTGTGAGACATGGAACATATGGTTGTGAGACATGGAACATTGACAAAGCGGCAGAGAAGATCATTAATGTCTTTGAATACAAATGCTACAGAAGAGTACTTAGAATATCATGGACAGAGAAAAGAACAAGAGCGACTGTTCCGCAACAGTTTGATATTAAAGAGAGTTGGCTATTAAAGAGCATAACATCAAGGAAAATTAAATATTTCAGACACTTCAAACGACATGAGTGCCTAGAGAAGATAATTGTGGAGGGAATGGTGCCTGGAAGAAGAATGAGAGGAAGACCAAGAAGACGATGGTGCAAGACGTCATTGACGATCTGAGAATGACTGCTGCTGACGCCGATTAACTTGCACAGAACAGAGTTTTTCAGGACTTCTGTCATGTGAGCCAAGTTCCGGAAGGGACAAGCTACTTGATTGTAATTTGAGATATGGGAAAAATGTACAGGAATTTTATTTTAATTGGTAGTTCAGTTAAACTTGAGTAACTGTCCGGACCAGGGTTGTGACGGATAACCGAATAGACGGATAACAGAAATCTCTTATAATAGATATGTAGGCCTACAGTGACGTGATTTCACTGCGGGGCTTGGTACGAAAATGAAAATAAAATCCTTTAAAAGTGAATACATTGTATGTAATTTGGTAAAACGAGATCAATATAAACTTCAATATAAGAGTAGGCATGTACAGGAATGTATTGCTTTTGTGGCGGTACGCGACTGTTTCATTCTGGAATTAGTTCACACAGGAAACATTTCACAGTTGTTAGCATTTCGTGTGATTTTCATTTGCACAGGAATGGAGCAATTATGGGGTGACCAGTTGCAGTGAAGTTGGAACCGTACTTATGAACTATGAACTATGTATTGTAATACTATAAACCTACGTTACTTTTAAATAATCTGTCATCTCCTTCTGTGTCTTTGAGGCTCGAGCTTTCTGTGCGGCGATGTTCTGTATCTTACGCAGAAGTAGGATCTGTGTTGCATTTGTCTCCTCTTGCATTTCAAACCAGTCGATGCACTTTGATAACATTGTATCTGCTTCTGAGGGCTAGTTGTAAGTTTTGGTTAAGCAAACCAGTCGATGCACTTTGATAACATTGTTTCTGCTTCTGAGTGGCTAGTTGTAAGTTTTTGGTTAAGCAAACCAGTCGATGCACTTTGATAACATTGTTTCTGCTTCTGAGTGGCTAGTTGTAGAGTTTTGGTTAAGCAAACCAGTCGATGCACTTTGATAACATTGTTTCTGCTACTGAGTGGCTAGTTGTAAGTTTTTGGTTAAGCAATCCAGTCGATGCACTTTGATAACATTGTTTCTGCTATTGAGTGTCTAGTTGTAAGTTTTTTGGGTTTAAACAAACCAGTCGATGCACTTTGATAACATTGTTTCTGCTACTGAGTGGCTAGTTGTAAGTTTTTGGTTAAGCAAACCAGTCGATACACTTTGATAACATTGTTTCTGAGGGCTAGTTGTAAGTTTTGGTTAAGCAAACCAGTCGATGCACTTTGATAACATTGTTTCTGCTTCTGAGTGTCTAGTTGTAAGTTTTTGGTTAAGCAAACCAGTCGATGCACTTTGATAACATTGTTTCTGCTACTGAGTGGCTAGTTGTAAGTTTTTGGTTAAGCAATCCAGTCGATGCACTTTGATAACATTGTTTCTGCTACTGAGTGTCTAGTTGTAAGTTTTTGGTTAAGCAAACCAGTCGATGCACTTTGATAACATTGTTTCTGCTACTGAGTGGCTAGTTGTAGAGTTTTGGTTAAGCAAACCAGTCGATGCACTTTGATAACATTGTTTCTGAGGGCTAGTTGTAAGTTTTGGTTAAGCAAACCAGTCGATGCACTTTGATAACATTGTTTCTGCTTCTGAGTGGCTAGTTGTAAGTTTTGGTTAACAAACCAGTCGATGTACTTTGATAACATTGTTTCTGCTTCTGAGTGGCTAGTTGTAAGTTTTTGGTTAAGCAAACCAATCGATGTACTTTGATAACATTGTTTCTGCTTCTGAGTGGCTAGTTGTAAGTTTTTTTTTAGAAATGATCCGACATCATCATTAATTTCTTCTTCTTCTTCAATGGTAGAGTCACATTAGAAACAATATTTTAGACGATAACGGATAATAGAAACTGACGGTTAAGTGAAGTTTTATTGTAACTGTATTTGCACGAATTTCGGCTTTTTAACCAATTCTTTCCTGTTTTTAATTGTTAACGGTTTATAATTAACGTACTCACCTTGAGCGCGGGGCTTGCGTTTTATCGTTCGTCTTTAAGAGGACTAGAATCTTGATCTCATCTAACTTTCTTACATTGAAGAGTCACGGACAATATCTCTACAAAGTGTCGGCACTTTGGTGTAGGAGACGACCATCAAAAGCTAAGGTTTACGGCCAAGTGTAAATACGCTGATGTACGCCACGAGACATGGACAGTGTATGTAGATACACAAGAAAACTAAACCACTTATACAAGGTCACGACTGACTACTAAAAATAAACTGGCAGGACAAATTTCAGATACAGAAGTCTCTAAGAGCAAAGATCCCAAGCGTCAACACCATGTTACAGAAGACCTAAGTGAGATAGGCTGATCATGTTGCTCGGATGCCTGATAAACGCATCTAAAAAACAATTGATGTGTGGCGAGCTTGAAGGGAGCAGACGTTCTGCTGGTGGATAGAAATAGCGCTTTAAAGACACTCTTAAAGTGTCTCTGAAATGCTTCGATATAGACACCACGCGCTGGAAATCCCTTGTTGCAAGATCGTCAAATATGGCGCTGTAACAACACAAGAGGAGTTCGCATAGCTGAGAACAGCCGCGCCGTTGAGGCACAGAGAAAGCGAGATGAGAAAACAGAGCACACAACACGCACATGTCTGACCTCGATCATGTATGCTCCACCTGTGGTAGGGGATTGTGTCTACACTGTGTATACACTAGGGGATTCGACTCTACAGTCACCTCCGCACACACCAGAGATGTGCATCAGCACACGTCTGAAACTGTTGTCATCATTGCTTGCGATGGACGGCTATTACATAAGTCAACAAACTCTCTAATATCTTTCTTTCTTTCTTTCTCGAATCCTGTATGCCTCACAGCGTCAGGTCAGGAAGAGATTTCTAAAACGGGCCTAGTATGCGCTTCGTAGATAGTCTCTTTCGTCGCCTCTGTTATCTCTGAGGTCCATCTTTTGCGTGGCCGGCCTTTTGCTTTGTACCCATTGTATCGGAGCAGCATTGCTCTTTGGGGTGCACTGTCTGATGGTAATCTGCTTACGTGACCGAACCATTTAATTTGTTGTTTCTTGATGAAGTCTAGTACTGATGTTGTACCCACTTTTTTCCTGATGTCTTCATTTCTCAACCGGTCTCTTCTTGTTACACCCAGCATTCTGCGTAGACACTTCATCTCTGTTGTGACTAGTTTTCTTCTATCGTTTGTTGTCAGCGTCCAGGTTTGGCACTGGTAACATAATGTGTGGAGAAAGATTGTGTTGAACATTGCTCTTTTTGTGTTCATGGTGACGTGTTTGCATCTTAAAATTGGCGCCATTTGCCCTATCATTTGATTTGCTTTGTTGCATCTTTAATATAAACACACTAAAGAGCAATGTGAATATCTTCGTTTTTACCGATTTAGATGGATAAAGGATACGCGAATGAAGTGGTTCAGGCACTTAATAAGAATGCAACCAAACTCCTCTGTATACAGAGTCTTCTACAACAGAATATAAGGAAGGAAGACCGCGAAAAGATGGTTAGATGGCATAGCATAATCCTGTTTTAAAAAATAATTATCACTCAAGCCACTAGAACAGCGCAAAGACAAAAATAAACAAGCGTGACACTGGGTAACAACCCGGAACAATATGACGATAAAAGAAGAGTGGCATATTCTGACCCTGACGCTGTGATGTAGAACAGGAGTGGATAAAAGAAAGACTTAGTGATCGTCTGCTAAATGTAGAAACTACTGTTGATAACGCTTCTAAACACTGCTATAAATTGTGATCAAACTGTTGATAACGCTTCTAAACACTGCTATAAATTGTGATCAAACTGTTGATAACGCTTCTAAACACTGCTATAAATTGTGATCAAACGTTCAAAGAGTACAACTAGGCCTCTGCTGGTCAAGAAAAACAATGTGTTTAATCAGCGAACAACTTGAACCGATAACATACTTACCCATAGACATATTCTTGGGAAGACTTGGCACTTATGTGCCTTCAAGGCCCACCTGCCCAGCGTGTGCGTATCGCGTTGGACGACAGGTGACAAGCTCTCCGTGAGTGTGGGTTCAATTCCACGGGCTGGCAGAAAAACCACAGGTTCACCAGATTTACTGTGTTCGTGGCACCGAACCGAAGGGTTACGAAGTCCATGGCACCGAGCGGAAGAGTTGAAAGCTCAAGTGCTTCTGAATCAGAAAAAAAAATGTGCTATCAAGGAATGATATAACGTTGTATCAATAAAAGACATAGATCTCACACTAAATAGTGTGAGAACCCCTGACTTCAGACAATGGATTGACTTTTGAGAACAACTTCCGGGTTCTATAAAAATTGATTTCATGAACGAACTCTAAATAATTGCTTTTTGAGTTTATTCACCCTACTATTGTCAATGATTATCTTGGTATAACCTGATTTACAGGTATATTATTGCACATGTTTTGCATTTGTTAATATTTTGTTGCTAAATAGTGTTAATTTGTAATAGCAACTATAAACAAACTGAATATTGACAATATTGTTGCCCCAGTTACGAGGTACCTAATTTCGATAATATTCTTTCATTATTCCGGAGTTTGTTTATAAACGTTCGGTTTTGGCTTCTGCTGCATTTTGCATTTGGGATTAACCGTGCTTGAATTTTTTTTTTAAAGTTAAAGTACCTTTATTTATCTATTGTTTGGTTTGTGCAGATAACTTAATCGTACGTGAAAATGCTGAGAAGTGAGTTTGTGTATGTGTTGTACTCATTCGGTATAGTAGTCACTTGCTGCAGTGAGTAGTCAGGTCACTGCTCACTCAAGCTTTCATGACTCGATTATTGCGGCTTTAAGTATACAGTTACTATAACTTATCAGTAACTGGGTCAAGTGTCTAAGTGTGCATAATGCACTACCACACACTCACTCACTCAGCAGCATGCACTGTACAACAGTCGTTGCAGCAGTAACTCAACGTGTAAAGTGTGCTCGTGCATAGACAAACTCACTCCTGTCTTTTTAACCCTGATTGGGGCATAAGCCCTCAACCAACTCATGCCAAGTTTTCCTATCTCTAGCTATCTCCTGCAGCTCCCTCCAGCTTTTCTTTATATTGTTGATCTCTACCTCCAAATCTCAGCTCCATGTATTTCTAGGCTTCCCTTTCTTTCACTGTCCCTGTGGGTTCCAGGAAAGGTCCCTTGTTATATTTACCTCTAGCTATCTCAAAGTGTGTACTAGCCTGCACCAGCGTCTTTCTTTAACCTCTTGGTTCACTGAAATCTGTCTTGTTTTCTCCATAAGTTTCTCATTTGTGACCCTATCATACCATCTCAGTTCCTCTATTCTACGCAGAAACCAGTTGATGAATGTTTGCATACATTATAATACATTAAATTTGTGTATCATAGTGTATGCACACTTTACACAGTTGAGTTACTCAACTAATGCAACGACTGTATTACAGTGCTGCTGAGTGACTCGTGAGTGTGTGCACACTTTACACAGTTGGGTTCCCCAACTGTGAAAGTGTGCATACACACACTCACTCAGCAACACTGTAATACAAGCAGTTGTTGCATCAGTAACTCAACTGTCATACACACACTCACTCAGCAACACTGTAATACATAATCAGTAGTTGCACTTGCAACAGTAACTATTCCATTGTTTTATGCAGGAACTGAAACAGCACACCATTTTACACACTGTAATTCTTCTATTCTCTTATCCTGTTTTGCCTCACAGTGTCAGAATAAGAAGAGATTTATCCAACAGGTTTTTGTGTGCACTTCATAAGCAGAGTTTCTCGTCGCCTCTGTTATCTCTGAGATCTACCTTTTGCGTGGCCGGCCTTTTGCTTTGTATCCACTGTGTCGGAGTAACATTGCTCACTGTGGCACACTGTCTGTTGGTAATCTGCTTATGTGGACGAACCATTTAATTTGTTATTTCTTGATAAAGTCTAGTACTGATGTTGTACCTACTTTTTTCCTGATCTCTTCATTTCTAAACTGGTGTCTTCTTGTTACTCCCAGCATTCTGCATAGATACTTCATCTCTGTCTTGACTAGTTTTCTTGTCATTTAATGTCAGCGTCCAGGTTTGGCACTGATAGCATATTGTAGGGAGAAATATTGTGTTGAATTTTGCTCTTTTTGTGTTCATGGTGACATGTTGCATTTTAAAATTGGCGCCATTTGTCCTACAATTTGGTTTGCTTTGTTGCATCTATGTTGGATTTGGTTAGTTATTCTTCTATTTGCTAACAAAATGCTCCCCAGGTATGTAAAGGTACACATTATTCATTTGTTATTTATGATTCACCTGTTGTTTAATTTCTTTGTTTCAGGTGTTAAAGGACAAGGGTCACTGGTCAACCTCAAAATGGCCTTTCTAAAGTATTGAGATAAAAACTCTGTCAGCATTGTCCAACCGTCATGGCTGCCAACCTTAGTCAGGCATTTTTAGATGGTGCTGGAGTAGTTTCTTCCTTAGTTCAAGAGTTGGCTTCTGGAAACTTCAGTGAAGGTAGAGACTCCTTCCATGATTATATCTACTCCAAACTCTTTCACACAGACGAGAAGGGCAACATCCCCAGTGAAAGCAAGCCCAATGCTTCAGTATTCCTTAGTCCTGACTTGACCAGTGGCAGCTCAAACCAATTAGCAGTGCTCAACAGTCCGTACATTCATGGACCAACTAATAGCAGTCATTCTACGGTTGAGAGTGGCAGTGATGAAACAAGTAAAATTCAGAAGAATTTATCTTTGATGAAAAGCCTCACCGATCGAAAATCTGACGGTTCTAAAAAAAAATTGAAGATACCTAATCTACAGCCTGATGTAGTTCTGCAGGCAAGTGCTGGAAACAGCGAAGTCAAAGTAAAAGAGGAAAAGAGTCAGTATAAGAAGAAGGAAAAGTCACATGTTTGTGATGTGTGTGGTCGCGGTTTTGCGGAGAAGTACACACTGAATCGACACATGTTAACACACACACATATCAAGCCATATTCTTGTTCAAAGTGCAATATGTCTTTTTCACGTTCTGATGGCTTGGCGAAGCATATGGCGGCAGGTCACCGACGTGTTGATGCTCACCACTGCGATGTTTGCGGAGGGACATTTAACAGCGAGTTATCTTTTGAACAACACCGTCGAGAATACGGGAATACTTTACCATTTGTTTGTAACCTTTGTATGTTGGCTTTCTCTCAGTGCTGCCATCTAAACTACCATATGAAATCACATTCTTTGTCCAAAATGAATGACAATTTGTTTTGATGGTCAGGACGACAAGAACAACATCTTTGGGACGTCTCAGAACTGATTCCTGAAGACTTCAGCCCACCCAAAAAAGAACAAAACAAAACTTCCTCTGGGGGAATTGTGGACAATAGTTTTGAAAGAGCAAGCAAGGGTCTTCATTCTTTAAATATGTTAGGCTTAAATGTTGCTATTAAGCCGGAGATTGAAGATTTTTCTATAATGACCTCTACTGCTTCTTCTAGCGTGGCAAATTCTCTAGTAAACCATGCTGAAAATAATCTTGGAGAGGGTAATTCTGTCTCAACGTCTTCGTACTTACCGGATACTTCCAAAAGTTTGTCTAATACGAATATGGTAGTAGACCCGAAATGAAAAATACTATAACATTAAGATTCCCAACCCAAAATTTCTGGAAAATTCTGTTCTCAGCATGGCAACAATGGGTGAGGATGGGCTTTTCAGGTGTGGAGTATGTGGGAAAGGCTTTACCAGAAAGTACCATATGCAACGGCATGTAAAATTACATACACGGGGACCAGTTCCTAGAGCACACTTGCTTGATTGGACGCGTCGTCCTTATGCATGTGGTGTGTGTAAAATGGGGTTTACTCGGCAGCACCATCTGACACGCCATATTCTGATACACACAGGGGAGCGACCACATTCCTGCCATATATGTGGTAGAGCTTTCCGTCGATATACCAACCTCTCACTTCACATTCGCACAGTTCACGAAGCGGAGAGACCATTTAAGTGTAACATCTGTGGCCGTAGCTTCCCCCGCCTGTACAGTCTTCAACGACACCTCAAACTGCACGCCAAGAATGCTGCATTTACATTGAGTGCTGCTGGGAATGATGACCAACTCTATAAAGGATTTAAAGCGGTTGGGATTGTCAACGTGGAAAACAGACAATCCCCAGTTTACAATCAATCAGCCGATTCAAGTGCCGTCCAGCAATCATCAGGGAGTAACCAAGAACATGTTGAGTCTGCTCCTCGTGATGATAGTGAGGAATACAAACAGGAATCGAATCCACAAGGGGATAATCTAAGACATATCGAACCACCCGGTTGCAGTGGCAACCCACGGGTCGGTCAGGAAAGCTATTCCTTCATGCAGGATGGAAACCACATTTGTTTCCAATCTCGAAGCGACCAACATATCCAAATTAAGGACCAAGCAAGAGGCTCTCTCCCTGGTCAAACTGAAGACACCCACACTCAAACTGGACTTATGCATCCACAGGTCATATCACCCCCAGAATCTGACAACAGAGTCCAGCAAAACCGACGAGTAAGCTCAGACATTGACGATATAAAACTACAAAACTCTGTCCGTACTCTATCCTCCACTGAGTTCGATTCACAATCTCATCACACTGAAGTTGCTGGTATGAGTCACAGATCTCTTCAATCCAGAAATATAACTGATTTTAACCTTCAGCAAACCACACCGAGCACAAATGAAGACAGGTTAATTTCTGCCACTTTGAACAGCCAGAATATTCCAATGCTAAACATATCTGCAGGTGGAAATTTTCATGATCTGGGTATTACAGAAACAGGTAACTATCAAAGACAAAGAGATAGCAGTGGTGGAGATGGGTTTACAATCCTCCAGCAACAGATTCAAAGCCCTCTTCCGATGATGACTATGTTAGAACGACCAGGTAGTCGCAGCATGATGAACCAAACCCCTCACCTCGACGCATATCACCATCCTTCAACTGGTTACACCCAACCCCTGCCATCTCTTCAAATCCAGCAGCGTTCGAATATTAATCTCCCAACAACTCGAAAGACAACAAGTCCTGCTACTATGCAAGAGCATGGTAACTATTCCCACAACAATCTTGTGGATATCGGAGCTCACCAAGGCGGTATAATTAGTGACCCTGCAGTCTATTCCCACAACCATAATGTAAATAGCATGCCTTTCCAGTTTAGCAACCATGGCATGTACCAGCGACTACTATCAGACAGTCTGACCCAAATGGACATTCATCCACACCCCAGCTCGAGCCCTATGCCGGTCATCTCGCATAATAACGTACAGTACTAATACTATATCATAGTACAGTCTGTTTATATTTGCCTTACTCACTTGGTTTTAGTTAACATATACTGATTGATTGATAGGACCATCATCATTGCACTTCGGTGAGTAACCATGTGTGCTCCAATCTCTTTCTTACACAGGAAGATCTCATCTGCAGACACGAACTCCATAGCAACAGCGAGGGTCCCCAAAGTCATTTAAAGATGGTGAAGATATTTTTGTAAGAACTTTATTTTTATTCTTATCTATTGAATTTCCCCCAGGCATCGACTTTCCAGCTTGTTCTTCTTGATTTTGAACTGCTAAAGGTTCTTTTACGTGCTCATATTGAACACTGGACCTAAGTTTTATCTCCGATAGTACTAGGAACTTGATCTCACCTACACTGAGATCGGGGATCTCTCTCAAAATATCCAGATGGCTCCAGAAGGAGCGAACCTGGTATCTTTGCACGAGAGAGAGCACCTAACCTCTACGACACAGAGACTTCCTAAATGTGGTCTTAAGTTAACATAAGTACTTACTTCGGTTTTAGTTCAAATAGCAATTACGTTTTTCTGTCGTAGTGTTGTAGGAAATATTCTCAAATAGCATGCTGGGCCACTGGAGCGCTGCTGTATTTGTGAGGTGGAGATTGAACACTATGGATGTGTCTGGAGTGCTATGATGATAGTCCTCATATAACTGATTCTCAAATAACCAGTGCTGCATCAGTCATTAGGGATCGCATCGTAGATGGTCTCTGCGGCTTGGAGGTTAGAGGCTTGCCTCTCATTCCAAAACTATTTGTTTCGCTCCCTCATGGATAACACAAATTCTTTATGATTGGCTAAAAGTGAGAGTTCACCAATGTTATTTTAGACATCGGGGACCCCCGCCGATGCTACGGAATTTGTGCACTGCAGCTGAGATCTTCCTGTGAAAGAATGAGATTGGAGCAAACATGGTTACTCACCGAGGCAATGATGATGGTACTATCAATTAATCAGTATTAGAAAATGAAATTTGTATGAATTTTAATTAATTACAAAATTTGACCAAAAATTGAGAAAATGTCAACAAGAGTCAAAATCAACATTATTGGGTTTTAAAAAGAAATTTTGAACTTGCAGTTTTAACGAACAAATTTATTTTAACTAGAAAAACAAGTTAGTATAAAAAGCTGATTAACTCCTTGCAGACCAAACGCCACACTACACGACTTTGGTTTAGTTGCCTTTTTACCAGAAGCCACACTAAAGGGTGTTTTGTATTGTAAAAACAAATGGCTTGTAAAAACATGGCTTTTGCCCTGGTCCACTAGGAGTTCAAACACAAAATCCTTAAATTGTCATTACATTTCACACCTTTTCTGATACTGCCACACACTTCTCATCTTGACAACCGCTACCCTAGATGTTGAATTAGTTTATTGATATCTGCAAGACAAGATGTAACATCTGATTAAAACCTCCGTAGCACTCCAGACATGTCTGTAGATGCTCGGTCTCCACCTCAACATGTTCAGCGGCCAACATGCCAGTTTGGTTATTAGTTATATCTCTCTCGCGACTGTATATCAGTTATATGAAGACAATCATCAAAGCACTCCAGACATGTCCACAGTTGGTCTGATCCCCACCTCAACAAACCCAGCAGCATCCAGCGGCCCAACACACCAGATCAGTTATATGAGGACTATCATAATAGCGCTCCGGACATGTCCACGGGTGGTCTGATCCCCGCCTCAACAAATCTAGCAGCGTCCAGCGGCACAACACACCAGTTCGATGTTGATTAATCAATCTTTTGCATATTTGGTATGTCATTCTTTTCGGGCTGTACCAACATTGACGCCCATCTTTCTCAATCTGGACAGCGAGTGGGATTCACAATCCTGAAACTCCTCTGTTCCGAAAGATTCAGTGCGTTAAGAATGTAATTTCGGTCCATTGCATTTCCCTCTGGTATTGCAGCCATGCCAGTCAATCATTCAGCTTGTTCATTACTCCAGCGACAAAAATAGAGGTTATTGGTTACTAACCTGACGTCATTGCACTCTGTGCAGACTCATAGGTCTCCCCAACAGATATCAAAGAGTATGCATACTGATGGTTCCTCTGGCTCGCTGATTAAACACACTCCTCGCTCTGCTTCTCAGGCATCCAGTTCTACTTGTACAATGGGTGACTCCAAACTGCTTAAATCACTGGATCGATTCAACATCTATTCTCTCTCTCTCTCGATCGTTCTTAGGCCGCTATTTATCATTCTATTGTGATATATAAGCAGCCAAACATCAAGAACGGATGTACGTACACAGCCTTCAGTACCTATTGGAGCTCAGGTGTTTATCCTTCGGTGGTGTATTCGATTTCAACCAGCGTTTACTGGGTTCGCTCTCCGTTAGCCTTTGCTGTCCCCAGCCAAACCCACAAGGCAGCAGGCTGCTATTTTCTTTCAGGGCAGCGACCGTAGACGACCTGCCCTCCCGGGCTGATGAGCGTCATCTGCCTAGCTATACTGCTCTTTAATGGACTGCATTGTTTGCCTACCGTCCAGTTTTGTGTACGGTTTGCTCCTCTAGTCTTTGATTGTCCTCAATCAAACTATAAGGCAGCAGTAAACATATATTCTAGTGTTCTCCAACAGAACAAAACATGAAGTAAAAACTTGAGATGATTTCTCTGATCCCTGTCTGTACCAGTACTTACACCCAGTTTCATCTCACTATTTCTTGTTCAACTTTACTAATCTTACATATGGAATCACTGAATATGAAAACACAAGAGTAGTCAAGAGATGCCAATCACATCACCACATCTTCTTT
This sequence comes from Arion vulgaris, assembly GCA_020796225.1. NCBI lineage: Eukaryota > Metazoa > Mollusca > Gastropoda > Stylommatophora > Arionidae > Arion > Arion vulgaris. The sequence goes on along the minus strand of CM036777.1, from coordinate 20,888,219 downwards.
ACCTTCACTGACAAAGGCTTGTAACTGAGAATGTATTTTATTGTATAAAATTTTTGTGTTTGACTATATGCAATTATTGTCATTGTTTTATATTGATGTCATGTTTTGGAGATATTTTACTTCTTTACGATCATCACTTCCTTCTTATTATGATTTGTCATCTTAATTTGGCTTATTTAGTCTACCAGCATAGCTATATTGTCAATCCTAATTAGGATATATCAATCCTAACATATGCCAACGAGAGTTGGAAAATGACTAAAGATATAGAAAACAAGCTGAATGCATTTGAAAATAGATGTCTGTAAAAATAATGAATATAAAATGGAACGAATATTCAGAAGTGATGAAATCAGAGACATGTCTGGTCAACCACTAGTGACAACTGTTATAAGAAAGAGAAGATGGAGATATGTTGGACACACCTTGAGAAGAAATGATCAACGAATATCAAAGCAGGCATTGAAGTGGGATGCAAAGGGTTCAAGAAAGAGAGGTCGACCTAAGGAGACCCTGAAACGAACTTTGCTGAGAGAGGCAAGAAATATATCGGTCTCAGTAGTTCCATGGATGAGATTGAGCGAGTTGCACAGGATAGAGCGGTATGGAGAAATTATTTGCAAACCCTATGTAACGTATAACAGTACGAGAGGAATTATTATTATTATTGCTATATTGTAGCATTCTTCAATCATTTCTAATGAATTTTGCCCGGGCAGCGGCTTTCCAGCTTGCTCTTCTCAATTTTAAACTGCCACAGGTTCTTTTGCTTGCTCAACTTGAACACAGGACCTACATTTTATCATCCATCTCCAATAAGACTACAAACATGATCTCACCTACACAGGGATCTCTGGAAAAGTATCCCAATAGCTCCACAAGGGAGCAGCCGAGTACCTAACATCTAATGCCACTGGGACACCCTTTGCTGCTAACCGAGCACAATTCATTAGAAGTTGTTTTTTTAATGTTAAAAATTGACAAAATATTTTCACCTTCTAAATGACATCAGGGAACTTGTGCACTGCTGTTGAGATCTTCCTGTGTAAGACAGATATCAGAGCACACATGGTTACTCACTGAAGTGTAATGATGATGTTTCTATCAATCAGTCAATTCTTCAATCATGATTGTCTATAGGATAATGCACTCCTTAACTCCTTGTGGACCAAACGCCACACTACTTGGCTTTGGGTTGAACTCCTTGTTACCAGGAGCCACTCTAAAGTGTTTTTATTCTAAAAACAAATGGCTTGTAAAAACATGGCTTTCCCTGGTCCACTAAGAGTTCAGGAATGACCGACGAGCTACACTCAGCTGTGTCCAGTACACCAGTACTAGTAGCTATCTTCAATCTTGATTGTCTATAGGATAATGTAGCCCTGTATAAATCAACTCTCTTCTGTCCGAGTCAACAGGTGAAAGCTTATGCATTACGCTAATCCGTCGCACATCCGATCAAGGATACTGAGCTGTAACTATGGGTTATGTAACAAGGTAACATTTTTCGGACATGTGAAGAGGAAGGGAGGTTTCTCTGCGATAACCGTTTTAGACTGATGTACCAGATTTCCCTATAAATTTGTTCATGTGGCAATCTGATTCATGCAGCCTTAGCATGGGTGTGCTTCGTCACATCTTTAGCATCATTTGGAGCTCTGGTGCTTATCCTTTGACTTTGTGTCCGGTTTTAGCCAGCGTTTACTGGGTTCGCTCTCCATCAGCCTTGGGCTGTCTCCAGCCGATCTGCAAGGCAGCAGGTTGCTATTTTTTTAAAGGGTAGCTACCCTTAGACAACCTTACCTCCTGGGTTATTGATCGTCATCTGTCCAAGTTACCTGTCTTTTTGGACTACTTGGTTTGCCTACCGTCCAGTTTTGTGTACGGTTTGCTCCGCTAGCCTTTGATTGTCCCCTATCGAACTACTAGGCAGTAGTAGTTCTCTGCGAGGGGAAACGCGGTTATTGTTCTCTAGATGGAGACCCCATCTTCGAGGCTCGCCACCGCTTTGTCCACCTCTCGTTTCTTTTGGGTGCCCCTTCAACCATTTCTGCTTGTGCCTCGCTCACCGACTGGGCATGTCCCTTTTCTCTTCGAGGAGAGGTTTAGAACACATTGTGATATTGGACATCGAGGGTAGATGAGAGAGGAAGACAAAGAAAATTTTGGATAGCCTGACTTCATGGCACGGTGCAGCGTCAACATCTGAGTTGATAGCAAACACCAACGACAGAGATATGTGGAGATCCATGATCACCTACGCCAGCCGACACTGCACCTGATGATGATGAACCTTATCAAAACTCTACCTTAGTTGTCTTTTATGGTATGCATAGTAGGGAGCTGTGGCCCTAATCATTATCCTTCTTCTTTAGTTCACCCGAAATTAATTCAAGCATAGTCAGGGCGCATGGTATGCAATTCTGACAGATTTTTGTTTGGTGATTTCTTTGATCAGTGTTCCCTGCCATACAGGCATACCTTCTCTGACTTCAAACGTATTCATTATCTTCGATAGAGAGACATAGATATCACATGAGTCAAGTCAATATCTTGTTTACCAAGTGGTTATTGAGGAGCATATCCAGTCTCTGCCATACAGGTGTACCTTCTCTGACTTCAAATGTTATCATTCTCATCGACAGAGAGACATGGCTATCACATGAGTCAAGTCAATATCGTGTTTACCAAGTGGTTATTGAGGAGCATATCTATTTGGTTTTTTTATTCATTCGTCAGCTATAAATTCAGGCGTAGCCGTTACACCTCTTGACTGATTGTTGCAGAAAGGCTTGCTTTCCATATCACCAGTGTCCTTGCCATTCACTGGCATCATTTTCTCTCTCTATGCTGTTTTAACCCCAATGGGCATAGACCTCAACTAACTCATGCCTCGTGTGTTGCCGAACTCTCAAGGGGAGCAAAGAATAGTAACACTGTGGCCTAAAAGGCATGTCATAAGAGGCGACTGAGGTAGGGGGCTAGAGAAGCTACCCTAATAAATAAAAAAGGCAGCAGAAATCAGATGTGCTGGCCTACTTGTAAGCGCATAATTGGCACAACGTACAATTGTGTTCTTAGGCTCAGATCACAGACGTCACAAAGTGTGGTTTAACAAGTGGTCAGTATAGAGCATTTGAAGAAGAAGAACCAACTTATGCCAAGCCTTCCTATCTTTAGCTATCTCCTGCAGTTCCCTCCAGCTCTTCTGTATATTGTTACTTTGCCTCCAGATCTTCTGTATATTGTTACTCTGCCTCCAGATCTCTTCCCCATGTATTTTTAGACCTCCCTCTCTTTCGCTTTTCCTGTGGGTTCCAGAAAAGAGCCCTTCTAGTTATGTTCCACTAGGATTTTCTCAAGGTGTGCCGTATCCAGCATTAGAGATATTCTCTTTCACCCCTAGGGAAGCATAGGTCTGCAACCAAGGCTTTCAAGCCTGCCTATTCAATGCCATCTTTTCCAGACCTCTTCCCATTTTCTTGCATTCTGTCTCCTCCTCGAGGATCCTTCTTCCTTGGGTGGCGAGCTATGAATTTTCTTGCATTCTGTCTCCCTCCTCGAGGATCCTTCTTCCTTGTGGGCTGAGCATGAATTTTCTTGGTTGTTATTTCTGTAGCTATTTTCTATTGTTTTTAGTGTGTGGGTAGCTAGCCCCCACATCTAACCTACTTAGTCGCCTATTACGACATGCATGGCAGATAACAGTGGTACTATTCTTTACACCCATAATTTGGTCCCTGTAACCACTCGGACGCAGAGATATATTGGATAATCATTAATGAACTGATGTCACAGCACTCTAGGCAGACCTATAGGTGCACAGTCTCCCCGAGAGAAGCTCGAACAATATGCATATTGAGAGATATATGAATAGTAATAGGTTGAAGTTTGTGTTAGATGAAGTGTATTAGAGCAATGTACAAATTAATCTTAAACACATCTCGATGTGTATTTGAAAAATAAATAATAATTTCATTGATCTTTTGTTTGTGTTGAGAGAATTGTTTAATTTCTATTGTTGGTGATGAATGTAGGATTTTGTTATTGTGGAAATTGTTGAATATTGCATGGAGGTCTTTATGGCTAAGTGGTTACGCCTTGTTGAATATTGCATGGAGGTCTTTATGGCTAAGTGGTTACGCCTTGTTGAATATTACATGGAGGTCTTTATGGTTAAGTGGTTACGCCTTGTTGAATATTACATGGAGGTCTTTATGGCTAAGTGGTTACGCCTTGTTGAATATTACATGGAGGTCTTTATGGCTAAGTGGTTACGCCTTGTTGAATATTACATGGAGGTCTTTATGGCTAAGTGGTTACGCCTTGTTGAATATTACATGGAGGTCTTTATGGCTAAGTGGTTACGCCTTGTTGAATATTACATGGAGGTCTTTATGGCTAAGTGGTTACACCTTGTTGAATATTACATGGAGGTCTTTATGGCTAAGTGGTTACACCTTGTTGAATATTACATGGAGGTCTTTATGGCTAAGTGGTTACGCCTTGTTGAATATTGCATGGAGGTCTTTATGGCTAAGTGGTTACGCCTTGTTGAATATTACATGGAGGTCTTTATGGCTAAGTGGTTACGCCTTGTTGAATATTGCATGGAGGTCTTTATGGCTAAGTGGTTACGCCTTGTTGAATATTACATGGAGGTCTTTATGGCTAAGTGGTTACGCCTTGTTGAATATTACATGGAGGTCTTTATGGCTAAGTGGTTACGCCTTGTTGAATATTGCATGGAGGTCTTTATGGCTAAGTGGTTACACCTTGTTGAATATTACATGGAGGTCTTTATGGCTAAGTGGTTACGCCTTGTTGAATATTGCATGGAGGTCTTTATGGCTAAGTGGTTACACCTTGTTGAATATTACATGGAGGTCTTATGGCTAGTGGTTACGCCTTGTTGAATATTACATGGAGGTCTTTATGGCTAAGTGGTTACACCTTGTTGAATATTGCATGGAGGTCTTTATGGCTAAGTGGTTACACCTTGTTGAATATTACATGGAGGTCTTTATGGCTAAGTGGTTACGCCTTGTTGAATATTGCATGGAGGTCTTTATGGCTAAGTGGTTACGCCTTGTTGAATATTACATGGAGGTCTTTATGGCTAGTGGTTACCCTTGTTGAATATTACATGGAGGTCTTTATGGCTAAGTGGTTACGCCTTGTTGAATATTACATGGAGGTCTTTATGGTTAAGTGGTTACGCCTTGTTGAATATTACATGGAGGTCTTTATGGCTAAGTGGTTACACCTTGTTGAATATTACATGGAGGTCTTTATGGCTAAGTGGTTACGCCTTGTTGAATATTACATGGAGGTCTTTATGGCTAAGTGGTTACGCCTTGTTGAATATTACATGGAGGTCTTTATGGCTAAGTGGTTACGCCTTGTTGAATATTACATGGAGGTCTTTATGGTTAAGTGGTTACGCCTTGTTGAATATTGCATGGAGGTCTTTATGGCTAAGTGGTTACGCCTTGTTGAATATTACATGGAGGTCTTTATGGCTAAGTGGTTACGCCTTGTTGAATATTACATGGAGGTCTTTATGGCTAAGTGGTTACACCTTGTTGAATATTGCATGGAGGTCTTTATGGCTAAGTGGTTACGCCTTGTTGAATATTGCATGGAGGTCTTTATGGCTAAGTAGTTACACCTTGTTGAATATTACATGGAGGTCTTTATGGCTAAGTGGTTACGCCTTGTTGAATATTACATGGAGGTCTTTATGGCTAAGTGGTTACACCTTGTTGAATATTACATGGAGGTCTTTATGGCTAAGTGGTTACGCCTTGTTGAATATTACATGGAGGTCTTTATGGCTAAGTGGTTACACCTTGTTGAATATTACATGGAGGTCTTTATGGCTAAGTGTTACGCCTTGTTGAATATTACATGGAGGTCTTTATGGCTAAGTGGTTACGCCTTGTTGAATATTACATGGAGGTCTTTATGGCTAAGTGGTTACGCCTTGTTGAATATTACATGGAGGTCTTTATGGCTAAGTGGTTACGCCTTGTTGAATATTACATGGAGGTCTTTATGGCTAAGTGGTTACACCTTGTTGAATATTGCATGGAGGTCTTTATGGCTAAGTGGTTACGCCTTGTTGAATATTGCATGGAGGTCTTTATGGTTAAGTGGTTACACCTTGTTGAATATTACATGGAGGTCTTTATGGCTAAGTGGTTACGCCTTGTTGAATATTACATGGAGGTCTTTATGGCTAAGTGGTTACGCCTTGTTGAATATTACATGGAGGTCTTTATGGCTAAGTGGTTACGCCTTGTTGAATATTGCATGGAGGTCTTTATGGCTAAGTGGTTACGCCTTGTTGAATATTGCATGGAGGTCTTTATGGCTAAGTGGTTACGCCTTGTTGAATATTACATGGAGGTCTTTATGGCTAAGTGGTTACACCTTGTTGAATATTGCATGGAGGTCTTTATGGCTAAGTGGTTACGCCTTGTTGAATATTGCATGGAGGTCTTTATGGCTAAGTGGTTACACCTTGTTGAATATTACATGGAGGTCTTTATGGCTAAGTGGTTACGCCTTGTTGAATATTACATGGAGGTCTTTATGGCTAAGTGGTTACACCTTGTTGAATATTACATGGAGGTCTTTATGGCTAAGTGGTTACACCTTGTTGAATATTACATGGAGGTCTTTATGGCTAAGTGGTTACGCCTTGTTGAATATTACATGGAGGTCTTTATGGCTAAGTGGTTACGCCTTGTTGAATATTACATGGAGGTCTTTATGGCTAAGTGGTTACGCCTTGTTGAATATTACATGGAGGTCTTTATGGCTAAGTGTTACGCTTGTTGAATATTACATGGAGGTCTTTATGGCTAAGTGGTTACGCCTTGTTGAATATTACATGGAGGTCTTTATGGCTAAGTGGTTACACCTTGTTGAATATTACATGGAGGTCTTTATGGCTAAGTAGTTACACCTTGTTGAATATTACATGGAGGTCTTTATGGCTAAGTGGTTACACCTTGTTGAATATTACATGGAGGTCTTTATGGCTAAGTAGTTACACCTTGTTGAATATTACATGGAGGTCTTTATGGCTAAGTGGTTACACCTTGTTGAATATTACATGGAGGTCTTTATGGCTAGTGGTTACACTCTTGTTGAATATTACATGGAGGTCTTTATGGCTAAGTAGTTACACCTTGTTGAATATTGCATGGAGGTCTTTATGGCTAAGTGGTTACACCTTGTTGAATATTACATGGAGGTCTTTATGGCTAAGTGGTTACACCTTGTTGAATATTACATGGAGGTCTTTATGGCTAAGTGGTTACGCCTTGTTGAATATTACATGGAGGTCTTTATGGCTAAGTGGTTACACCTTGTTGAATATTACATGGAGGTCTTTATGGCTAAGTAGTTACACCTTGTTGAATATTACATGGAGGTCTTTATGGCTAAGTGGTTACACCTTGTTGAATATTACATGGAGGTCTTTATGGCTAAGTAGTTACACCTTGTTGAATATTGCATGGAGGTCTTTATGGCTAAGTGGTTACACCTTGTTGAATATTACATGGAGGTCTTTATGGCTAAGTGGTTACGCTTGTTGAATATTACATGGAGGTCTTTATGGTTAAGTGTTACGCCTTGCATTCCAAAAGTCGGGTTCAAATCTAGACCTTGCTGTTTTGTTCAGAAAGTATTTTTTAGAGATCCCTATGATTGTTGCCAGTGCTACCGAGTTTGTGTAATACTTCGGCAGGTGGCGTGCCACTTTGTGAGAGGGACCTAGCTATATTGTGTAAAACTCCTGGTATGAACAAGGCTGATATTCTGAATTCCTTAGGGGAGAGAAAACATGTGAATGATTCTAATAATAGTGGTGAATCTACAACACTAACCAGACTGCAAGAATTCCAAGTCAATGTGGTGTAGATAGACAAGAGCACTAAACTGGTAGTCAAAGAATAGTAAACCAACAAACAACCGGTGTCATGAGCTGCTACAGGCTAAGAGACATACTGAGGAAATGATCTGAGCACCTATGGATAAATTGGTTTGATGTGCAGTGATGATGATCTGATGACTAAACTAAATTCACTGTACCATGACAAGTATTTTTGCTAAGAGAGGCAAGCAATATCAGTCTCAGTTCCATGGAAGAGATTAGGCAAGTTGCCCAGGATAGAGCGGTATGGAGAAATTGCTTGCAGGCACTGTGTAACGTATAACGATACGAGAGGAATTATTATTATTATGACAAGGAATACCTTCCAACTATAACAAAAACAAACTGAGATTTATTAGTATTAGGTATATTTCAAGAACTCAAAATCAAAGAAAACTGGCTGATGCTACAAATAAGAAAGAGAACATTGAGATATTTTGGGCATATAAAAAGACATGAAGGGCTGGAGAAGACCATCATGGAAGGGGCATACCGGCAAAGAGAAGAAGAGGAAGACCACAGAGAAGATGGATTCAGGATGTAACTGATGGTTTGAACAAGACGGCTGCAGAGGTGGAACATCTAGCCTATGAGAGAGAGAAATTCCGAGGACTGTTGGGGTGGCAAAGTTCTGCTCAGGACAAGCTATTTGATGATGATATTTCAAGACAAAATATCAAAACACAAAGTTTGACCCAGTTAAATCTTTTCTTTCTTTTGTCCTTCTCTGCTTTTTTGCCGCTAGGCGTAGCAGGTTTAACTGATGATCGGTTTCGAGATAATGCATGCTGGTCGCTTGATATGGTGTGGTATTGTGAAGTTTTAAGATGTCTGTAACTCCATCAACCCATCTTTTTCTTGGTCTGCCCTTTCCTCTTGATGATTCCATTTTCAGGTTGTACGCTCTTGCAACTGGTGTATTCGGGTTCATTCTGACCAAGTGGCCAAACCATTTGATTTCTGTTTTTCAATAAATCTAATAGCAGGTGTTGTTCTGACTGTTCTTCTAATTTCCTCATTTCTTATATGGTCTCTTCTTGTTTTATTTACTGCTTTCCTCAGGCATCTCATTTCGCATGTGGTAATTTTCCTGTCTTGTTCTTTTGTCAGTGCCATGTTTGGCACTGGTAGCACAGTGTTGGTATAAAGATTGAATTTATAATCTGTCTTTTAGTCACTACTGGAATAGCTGGGTGTTTCAAAATTGGGGTAAGCTGGTATGTAATGTTGTTGGCTTGCTGGATTCTAGTTTCGATCTCTCTGTCCAGTCTACTATCAGATGTGAAGATACTTCCAAGATATTTGAATTCTCCCAATTAAATAACAGCAATAAAAGCGATTTTTGACCAAAAGATAGTACAAGAGCAGACGAATACGATCCGATCGTCTTATATAATAATATCCTTCAGGTCGAGACGTAGCTTTATGCTGTTATTGTTTTATGTAAAACTACTTCGTGTGATGATTATTTCGCCTTTATTATACAGAAGTCTTTCAGATTATTGCAATATACTTTTACTATAATATAACATCTACGGGGGATACAGCGCCAGAAATTCCACACAGAATCGCATTGGCATCAAGTGCTTTTAACAAATTGTCAAATATATGGAAGTCCAATTCACTCAGCAAGCACTTAAAATTAAAGATCTTTAACTCTTGTGTGATTCCAGTATTAACTTATGGATGCGAGAGTTGGAAAGCAACAAAAGCTCTAGAAAGAAAATTAGATAACTTTGAGAATAAATGTCTTAGAAGAATACTGAACCTCAAATGGTCAGATTTCAGACCCAATACACAAATAAGACAAGAGACCAAGCAAGAAAATGTATCAAATTTTATAAGAAAGCGCGCTGGAACTACATCGGCCACACACTTAGAATGGATGAGAGAAGACTCCTTACCAATCCCTCATATGGACACCAGAGGGAAAAAGAAAACGAGGAAGACCAAGAGCCTAGAGAGACTCTGCGTAGAACCATCACCAGAGAAGGCTCAACGATGGGCCTAGTAAACATTAAAGACTTATAACAAATAGCAACGAACCGCGAGACATGGAGAGCTATGACCTCTGCCCTATGCGCCGCCCACAGGCCCAAGAGGAAAGACTAACTAACTATAATATATTCAAAGTTACAAAGACCCTGAACAAAGATTTCTGCATCAGACTAAAAGGAAAGAACAACAGAAGAAAAGTTGATCATATCAAGGGATGCACTTTGCGCACAAACAGTTACTGAGTTACACCACAGCCAGACTAGAGCCCGGCTGTGGTTACACTCACAAGACGCTTGGGAAAATGAAACCTAAAATGGTGGCGATGCGGCACTGTCTGATAGTTCAAAACATTCACCCATTACCATTAAGAAAGTTGAGAGATTAAAGACAGAAATACTGCCTTACCTGCAGAAATTTACATATATATTGAAGAAAAAAAATTATATATAGTTATATTTCCTGTGATTTATATTCATAAAAAATGCATTATGTAAAGATGGTATTTAGTAAATATTATATATTGTTTATTTTAGTCATTATCATAGCAGGTTCAGTAGTGTAGTGGTTATCACGCTCGCCTCACACGCGAGAGGTCCTGGGTTCAATCCCCAGCTGAACCAATGTTTATTTTTTTATTTTATAATTCTGAGGGAAATTTTAACTTTTCTCGCAGGCGTAGACGATCATATCTCTCTACAACTTTTTCTTCTTGGTGCAGTTATAAATCAATTATGAATTCGATATTTTGCCGATTCACGATGAAAGACCATCCAACATCTTCCCTCTTTTTTCTACGATCTTTCCTGAATTTACATGTTGTCACCATATGTCTTCGCACTATATGCCAGATGAACCTTGATTGTCTGATTCTTATGATTTTATTTGTGTGCAGGCCTGTTTTAAAACCACATCATTTATTTTCTTCGTCTTGTATACAAGGTGATGTCCTTTTCAATATTGTGTATGACATTGCAATTCTAAAGCTCCTAGCCAGACTGGATTATTTTTTTTATTTGTATGATATACTGCAGTTCTTCCACTGCCTACCTGCAATATTCATTGTTTTAGTTTCAAATATCTTCACTGTACTCTGGACATGTCTATAGGTGCTCCGATCTCCTTCGCAATATCTCCAACAGCATCCAGCAGACTGACGTACCAGTTCGATTTTGATTGATGAACCTACTCACATCCTGTTGTACCTTCTTTTCTTGCTACTCCAATCTTCAAACCCAGCTCCTGCAATCTAGTAGTTGACGTGGATTAATTTAAATGAAAATCTTTGAGGCCACACTCTATGAGGGCATTCCAAACATCAGCTATATCCATTGGCTGGCCCATTTGATATGGTGGCAGAGCCAGCCAACCTGTCTGCTCTCTCATTGCCAACGACACCCATGTGCCCCTGAACAAAGATAAGTGTGATTCTGCAAATTGTTGACGCTTGCAGTGATTCAGTCCATTGCCTGCGCACCGAACCAGCCTCTACCTTGCGGATCATACTCAATGAATCACTCAGAATGCACGCATGAGTGTAGTTTTGTGACTCCAGCCAACGTAAAGCATTAGTCACCACCAGTACCTCCATTGTCATGCTGCTTGTTGTCATACGAAATGCACCACTGGCCTCATGGACCATTCTGCCACATGAGCTTGCAGAGAAGGCCCATGCGGACTTTTCGTGACGAACTACCGATCCATCCGGGAAATCACAATGGCACCTTCATTGCAGTTTTCATCAATGATAGCCTTAACGTCTGCATCCAGCACCACGGGCGACAACAATGGGCTACATCTCAGTAGTTGTGTGATGAAACTGGACTACGGCTACACTGTGGTTGTATTGTGACAACACTGGGCTACATCTCTGAAGTAGTTTGATGAAACTGGACTACAACCTGGTAGCATTGAGACAACACTGGGCTACAGCTACACTGTGGTAGCATTGTGACAACACTGGGCTACATCTCTGAAGTAGTTTGATGAAACTGGACTACAACCTGGTAGCATTGTGACAACACTGGGCTACATCTCTGAAGTAGTTTGATGAAACTGGACTAGACTGCAACCCAGTAACAGTGTGAGAATACTGGACTACAACTGGCTAACAATGAAACGACATGAAACAATGGAGTTGAAGATGGATAAGGGGGATATTCTTCAGTCTCTTCGCGACTATCTGTTGGATGAGGACACTAAAATCGATCAAGCGATTTAGGCAGTTTGGAGTTACCCGTTGTTCAAGTCTAACTGGATGCCTGAGAGGCAGAGTGAGAGGTGTGTTTAATCAGCGCGCCACAGGAACCAGCAGTATGCATACTCTTCGATATCTGTTGGGGAGACTGAGCACCTATGGGTCTGCCCGGAGTGCAATGACGTCAGTTTAGTAACCAATAACAATAAAACGACACTGGACTACTACTACAATCCTGAAGCAGCGTGATGATACTGGGCTACATCCTAATCAAAATGTGATGACATTGGATCTAACTGTGATCATTGCTACATCAATCAAATGTGATGACATTGGGCTACATCCTAATCAAAATGTGACGAAATTGGGCTACAACCTGATAAAAATGTGACAACACTGAACTACAACCCGCTAACAGCGTGACAACACATGACTACAACCAAGTAACAGTGTGACAACACAGGACTACAACCAAGTAACAGTGTGACAACATAAGAAAGAAAAGAACACATAAAATCATAACTAACACAAAAAGTACATTTTGATATTGAAATTTTTTTTTACAACAATCAAAAATACAATTTACATCATAAAATTTGTAATTATTTCATGAAACTAGTAAAAAACAGAATAGATTGATATACAAGGTTACGTAGAACTGTATGTTTGAAATCAAAGATTCAACAAATACGAGATTCCAAATTGATTATATATTATATATATATATATATATACACCACAATTCTTGTATAAGTGTAAATAGCAATTGAAATTTGAAAATAGACAAGACAAAAGGGAGCTATTAATGTATACTATGGAGATCCCTACTGCCTTCAGGGCTCTTTCGTGGGTGGCTGAGCAACAAGCTACCCATACGATTATCAAATCAGATTAGATGAATATGCTTTGAAGGATTGAATCTTGAAGTCTCTGCGCAGAATGAGTGGACAGCACCATCATTTGGAGGTCACTTCTCAAGACAATGATGGATGTATACATGTGGATATGATGGAGTGCAGGGCAACGAACTTACTGACTTTCTTGCGAATAATGTCCTGACTCAAGCTGGCAGAAGTATAGACAGAGCTGATATCAATGTGGGCGTGCTAATTTATGTGATTTAAGCGAGTATTAGACACTGGAACGAGTCCGAGAATTAGGAGTTGAGTTTGGACATGCCAGACAGTATCATCTTCATAGTAGAGAGAGAAAGTATACTAATCAACTTCTCATGGGTACGGTGAGCAACTCGATTTTGGGATGGCTGCTACAGCGGAGGACGGAGCACGTATGGGAATGCCCAATGTGTTATGATGTCCATCAAATAATATAACATAATAATTCATACATTTTTCAAGTAGATTTGTTCATAGTTGACATTAAACAAAATATGACAAAAGATATTTGTATCAGCAGAGAGAAAATAGAAATGTGAACAGTTTTGAATATCTTGGTTCACTGTTAACAACAGATGGAAATGAGATCAAGGAAATTAAAAGAACAAGCATAGCCCTACAACAAAATTAAACAACTAAAAACAGTATAGAATGGAGTTGACATTCACTATTGAGGAAAATGCTACCAATATTTCCATCGACAATCGCCCATTTAAACAAATCAAAGACTTGACATATCTAGGGAGTATTTGTTCAGCAAACGGAAGAATAACTAATGAAATTCAACATAGATGCAACAAAGCAAATCAACTGATAGAACAAATGGCGCCAATTTTAAAATGCAAACACGTCACCATGAAGACAACAAGAATAATATTCAACACAACCTTTCTCCCACATTACCTATCAGTGCCAAACCTGGACGCTGACATCAAATGATAGAAGAAAACTAGTCACGACAGAGATGAAGTGTCTACACAGAATGCTGGGAGTAACAAGAAGAGATCCGTTGAGAAACGAAGACATCAGGAAAAAAGTGGGTACAACATCAGTACTGAACTTCATCAAGAAATAACAAATTAAATGGTTCGACCACATAAGCAGATTACCATCAGACAGTGCACCTCAAAGAGCTATGTTGCTCCATTACAATGGATATAAAGCAAAAAGCCGGCCACATAAAAGATGGACTTCAGAGATAACAGAGGTGGCTAAAGACAATATTTATGTATCACGCACAAAAGCCCGTTCTAGAAATTTCTTCTTATCCTGACGCTGAGGCAAAACAGGAATGGAGAAAAGAAAGAAAAATACGGAGCTGATACGAAAACAAAGATCAGAATACTAAGAGCATGCTTATTCCCAGTGTCAACGTATGGGTGTGAAGCATGGACATTTAACAAGGCAGTGGAAAAATATATACGTTTTTGAAGTGTTACAGAAGAGTTTTTCGTATATCATGGACATAGAGGAGAACATACAGATCTATCTAGAAAGAACTCAAAATCAAAGAAAACTGACTGATGCTACAAATAAGAAAGAGAAAATTGGGGTATTTTTGACATATAAAGAGACACGAAGGGCTGGAGAGGAAGGAGACATACCAGCAAAGAGGAGAAAACCATGGAGAAGATGGATTCAGGACGTAACTGATGGTTTAAGCATGACAGCAGCAGAAGCAGGACATCTGGTATATGAGAGAGATAAATTCCGAAGGATTGTTGGAGTGACAAAGTTCAGCACAGGATAAGCTATTTTCTGATGAGGATGATATCAAATATATAAATGGCTGCTGTAACACTTTTATAGTGATAGGAGACAATTACGAACAAACAAGAAGAATAGGTGGTCCGATTAAGTTGTTTATTTGTGTAGTTTGTATGAATGTTGTTCTGTGTGTGCGTGTGTTGTTCTTTTAGAACTCACAGATTCTAAAAAACAACTCCAGAGAAAATTGGCTGAACCAATGGGCTATGGGAATGACTGGTTAGGGCAATGTATGCAGACATGAATAGACCAAACAATAAAGAACAATATAAATCTACTACAACGAAAAGATCAATGCACTATCTTCCAGTTAAGAACAGTACATGTTGGACTGAATTACCATCTAAACAGAATAAACCCCACACATCTACCACACTGTAGAAAGTGTAGTCATTCATGTGAGACAGTACATCATATCTTGCTTGAATGTCCTGGACTACATAAAGCTAGACATAACTCCTCCCACCACACCCATCTGTTCATAATACACTTTACACTAGTCTTCCACAATTACAGAACACATGCAGATTCTACAATGTGGTATTGGCTGTACAAGAGTGAAAACTTGCAGCCCTGGTTAGAAGAACTCAGTGATCAACAGTTGCAATGAACAACCCTTCAGAACAAACTATAGGGGACATGCGAAGATCTCAAGAACACCGCCATGTTTTCTGATATGACACCGCAGCACCCAGTAACAGGCTGAATAGCTTAGCCGACAAATAGAAAATTCCTGTTTAATGGAAGCTGGCTTTTATATGTTTGATAGAACACTAAGCGTTATTGCAATTTTGCTCAATTCTTTCAGTCCATAGTTATTTATTGATGAAAAGTGTTAATAATACTGATATTCCTTATTGTTCAATGTAATTTGTAACATAATGTAACTGAGTTCTTGCATGTTGTGTCGTTTTTAACATGAATTCCTTTCTATTTAACAATACTGAAATGTGAGGGTCACGCGACACTTGGGGTCTGATTTCTGAAAATGTTTACCTGAGCTCGTCGGCCTTATGTTACCGGGGGGAAGATGACACATACCCGAGCAGTCACATAGCAGAAGTGAATCGCAGAAGAAGAAGTCAGTGTATCAGCGAGAAGAATGTTGGTAATTTGTTGTATTTGGGAGCATATGGCCAAATGGATTAGAGCACTGGGTTTCATTTGGGAGACCCAGGTTTGATACCTGGTAAGGTGTAGAAGTTGAAAAAACATATATGTGCTTTTGAATATAAGTGTTAAAGAATCGTCCTTCGTATATCATGAACAGAGAAGAGAACAAATAGATCTATCCAGAAAGAACTCAAAATCAAAGAAAACTGGTTAATGCTACAAATAAAAATGATAAAATTGAAGTATTTTGGAAACATAAAGAGACATGAAGGGTTGGAGAAGACTTATGGAAGTAGGTAAAGAGGAGAATAGGAAGACCACGGAGAAGATGGATTCAGGATGTAACTGATGATTTGAGCATGACGGCTTCAGAAGTGGACCTATGAGAGAGAGAAATTCGAAAGCACTGTTAGGGTAGCCAAATTCTGCTCAGGACAGGCTACATGTGTATGTTGTACAAGAGACCTTCCTCTTCTTTCTAACAGAAATGAATGGCAGTAGTGCTCCTATGAGCACACTATGAACATACTAAAATCTGACAAACTGCATGTGCGTGCATGAGATATAGAGATCATTTCACAAGAAATTGCAACAATAAAATGTGGGGTGTGGCCTGGGCCCTAAGGAAGCAAAGAATAGTAACAATGCAACCTACAAAGTAAATAATAGTAACAATGCTACCTACAAAGCAAATCATAAGAGGCAACTAAGGTAGGGGTCTAAGAAAGCTATCCTGGTAAATAAAAAGCGTTACAGAAATCGGATGTGCTGGCCTACTTGTAGGCACATAACTAAAACTGCGTACAATCGCTCTTAGGCTCAAATCCACCCGTGTGTTGCCAGGGCCCGCAAAGGGAGTAAATAATAGTAACACTGCGACCTGCAAGGCATCTCGTAAGAGGCGAATGAGGTAGGGCCTAGGAAGCTACCCTAGTAAATAAAAAGCGTTGCAGAAATCGAATGTGCTGACCTACTTGTAGGCGCATAACTGACACAGCGTACAATCACTCTTAGACTCAGATCACATACAAATGACAAAGAGTGGTCAATATGGAGGATTTGAAGAAGAATTGGTGTGTTTTGCCCAAGTTTTGCTGTGGCCCGCAAGAGGAGCAAAGAATAGCAACACTCGACCTACAAGGCATATCGTAAGATGCAACTAATGTAGGGCCTAGGAAGCTACCTAGTAAATAAATAGTGTCGCAGAATTCGGATGTGCTGGCCTACTTGTAGGCGCATAACTGACACAATGTACAATCGCTCTTAGGCTCTGATCACATACAAATCACAAAGAGGGGTTTAACAGGTGATCGATATGGAGAAGGAACAATCAAATATTGAATGATGATGTGGAAGAGAAATGAACAAAGCTAAATATAAACATAGGCAAGTAACAACAGCACAAGCTGAAGCATATAAATCTAAGTGCTTGTATGAATATATAAAATTTAAAAAAACATAGAAATGTGACATGTATAACGGGAGTGAGGAGTTTGGTCGGCAACATGGCAGAATTCAGCCGACATGTTCAGTCGATACAAATTAAATCCGCCAATGAATCATAAACATATACGGACATAAGTACGAGATAATATTGCACTTATTAATGGCAACGATAACATTTTAAAATGCACATGGCAGCGTAATGGTTTACTGCTAATTTCTACAATAATCGGGGACCCTCGCCGATGCTGCGGAGTTCATCCACTTCCGCTGAGATCTTCCTGTGTAGGACAGAGATTGGTGCAATTGTGGTTACTCATCGAAGTGCAATGATGATGGCTCTATCAATCAATAAACATACATAGGACCCCTGACCAAGTTACTTGCGCCCCAAAGGCTGTGGGTTTAAATCCGGACCGCATCGTTCTGTTCCATAGACTCCCTAGGACTGTTGCAGGAGCTACGGAGTTCGTGTTTTATGCAATACTCTTGGCAGGTGGCGTGCCATATTTGCGGAGAGGGACTGAGCCATGTGGGAGTAAACCTGGTGCAATGAAGTTAATCCTCTGACTTTAGACCCTTCTTTGTTTAAAGTCATACATACACAGAAGCACTGATCAAGGTACTTGCATTCTGAATGTAGTGGGTTCAAATCCTCACCGTTCTGTTCACAAGTTCATTTTTTTCCAGAGACCCCTAGGATTGTGTCTGGAGCTCATGCTTTGTGCGATACTCTCGGCAGGTGGCGTACCATATTTGCACAGAGAGACCAAGCCATATGGGCTTAAACCTGGTCCAATTGAAGTCAATCCTTCGGCTTTAGATCTGTTTTTCCAATGGCATACATACATAGAAGCACCGACCAAGGTAGACTTTTCTTATGTTCTAACATCTGAAGTTGGAGAAGGCACAAGTGTTTGGCGGGGAACACTAATAATTGTCAGTTATATGAGGACTATCATCACGGGTATATTCACGCCCAAGTGCTTACTGAGGCCCAAATTGGGGTGTAATGAATAGAACCACTGTTACCTGCAATGCATGCTGTAAGAGACGACTAAGGAGGTTGGGCGTGGGGCCAGCTACCCCACACCGTAAAAAACACTAGATGGCTACAGAACGGAGAGCGAACTGAGTAATCGCTGGCTGAAGCTGGACACATTGCCAAAGGATAAGCACCAAAGCTTCAAATGGTGCTGAAGATGTGACGTAAAACACATCAATGCTAAGGTTGCATGAATCAGATTTCAACATAAATAGAATTCAGGTACATCGGTCTGGCGGTGATCGCGCTGAGAGAGGACATATTCATTGGTGTTCCTATCCCCGCCTCAACAAATCCAGCGGCCCAAAATGTCAGTTATGGTTGATTAATCAATCTTTTCGCATATTTGGTATGTCATTCTTTCGGCTGCACCAATATCGATACTCATCTCACTCAATCTGGTCAGCGACTGGGATTCACAACCCTGAAACCCTCAGTTCGGAAAGACTCAATGCGTTAAGAATGTCATATCGGTCTATTGCAGCTACCTCTGATATTGTAGCCATGCCAGCCAATCTATCAGCTTGTTCATTACCACTGACTCCTGCGTGTCCAGGGACAAAAATGAAGGTGATTATTCTAATCCCTGTCTGTACCAGTACCTCCAACCAATTTCGCCACACTATTCCTGTTTCGACTTTACGAATCATACTCATGGAGTCACTGAGTATTAAAACACGATAGTAGTTATGAGATGCTAACCATTTCACAGCCTCTGTAACCTCCTGTATCTCCATCGTCAAACTACTTGTGGTTGTCACACAGGCCCCACTGATAATAATGAAAGCATGTCTTCACATAAAATTCAGACAGAAGCGCCATACAAGTAGCCCTGACTATGTCTGAATTCCTAGCGGGCGAATGCAAGACAACAAAAAAGCATGTACATCAAACTTAATTTACAATAGCAAATAATGTTGACTGCACAATTAATGGTTGAACTATTTATACAAGATAGTACACTATTTACACAACTGTGGCTTTTTTGTTCATATAACACAGTACAAAGTAGTTGATAAAACAGGCTCAATCAAAAAGTGTGTGTTTTAAATATTATATACAATGGACACTGACAACAAATGAGAAAAGAAGAATCCAAACGACAAGAGATGAAGTGTTTACAACAAATTCTAAATGTTACAAGAAGAGATATCCGGGTGCAGTGGATGACCAGGGCAGTCTACGTGCCTGGCTGTCCTCCGCAACGTGTTGCTGGCAGACGTGTCTTGACCATTGAACCAGAGTATGGTTTCTTCTGCACAGTCTGCCAAGTCTAGTCTTCGCATGCAGGGTTGGCATACCCTGATTCACCGATTGGTTTAGTACCCTATCGGTTTTTCCTACTGAGTACATGCCTATACTTCTGAAGCCAGAGAAGAAACGCCTGTATTGTCAGGAACACTGATTAAAAGGAAAGCAGTCCTTCATGCAAAAATCAGTCAAAGTGTCATACAAGGTGCCCTGACAGTCGAATTGACAGCAGCAAGTACATGACAGAAGTAATACATAACTAACAGTAAATGGTGAAGAGAGCTTGTAAGGTTAGTATTGTCTTCACAGCTAGAACTAAAGGAAAAGTCATCAAAGAGGCAAGTACCGCATATGCGACAACTACCAGCAGCATGACTATGGAGGTCACGGTGGTGACAAAATCCCTGAAGTGGCTACAGATGCAAACATTCACCCATGCATGCATACTCCGTGACTTTATGAGTATGATACAGAAGATCAAGACCAATTATGTACAAAGGCAGAAGATGAAAATTAATACAAAATGTGACAATCCACACTTACCTTCATCTTTGTCCCAGGTCATTCTGGGGTGAAGGGCAATGCTACGATCGAGAATGGGTCTTCTATGGACAAAAGAGACAGCAACAATGCTCTAAGAGAAAGCATACGCTCTGAAGATTTCAGTCAAGAAGATTAAGGGTATTCTCTATCTCGGTTGGGCGAGTTATGCATACCGATAGTTGGTGCGGCAAGATGGGAAAAACAAGAGAGAAACCCCAGTAGATATATCAACCAGCATAGAACGGGAGTTGTCAGTCTAAACACACTGAAATACATGCTTGGGAGGAGATCGGAGCAATTATGGATATATTCGATGTGCGATTATCCTCAAATGAACAATAAGGCTGTCGTTTGGACCATGAGAAAACTAGGGACTGCCCAGACAAGATGTAACATGACCTCTGACATAACCGTAGAAGTACATATAGTTTGTTAAACTGTTATAAGTTCGTGTTTAACTTTACGTATATATATATTTCTCTCGTACCATTATACATTACAAAGGGCTTCAAATTCATCTCTGTCCTCAACAACACGTCAATCTCTTCTGATTGAGTTTCATATTTCTTTCCTCCTCACAAAGTTCGTTTCATGGTTTCGCATCTTCTCTTGAACCCTTGTCCAAATGCCTGCTTGATATTCTTTGATCATTTCTTCTCAAGGTGTGTCCAACATATCTCTATCTTCTCTTTCTTGAACCCTTTGTCTCCCACTTCAATGCCTGCTTGGTATTCTTTGATCATTTCTTCTCAAGGTGTGTCCAACATATCTCTATCTTCTCTTTCTTGAACCCTTTGTCTCCCACTTCAATGCCTGCTTTGGTATTCTTTGATCATTTCTTTTCAAGGTGTGTCCAACATATCTCTATCTTCTCTTTCTTGAACCCTTTGTCTCCACTTCAATGCCTGCTTTGGTATTCTTTGATCATTTCTTCTCAAAGTGTGTCCAACATATCTCTATCTTCTCTTTGTTAAAACAGTTGTTACCAGTGGTTGACCAGACATTTCTCTGATTTCATCACTTCTCCTGAATTCATGCCAGTTTATATCTATACATTCAGCAGACTAAACAGAAAACAGCAAACAACAATCTTTCATCTAAGAACAGGTCACTGCAGGCTCAACCACATCACATGCACAGAATAAAGCCTGCTCAGACTGCACAGTGTGCATGTCAGACAGAAACACAAGACTCCAGAGCACATCCTGCAGTCATGTCCATCATACATATACCTCGCTGGTACTACAGAGTTAATTCACTGCAGCTGAGATCTTCCTGTGTAAGAAAGAGATCGAAGCACACATGGTTACTCACCAAAGTGCAATGATGATGGCCCTATCAATCAATCAATACCAACGAAACATGGCCTCATGAACAAAGCTTACAGAGCAAGCTATGGGGGACTCTTGAGGAACTTCAACTGACATGCAGCTTCATAGAGGCAACTCATTTCATGGTTTAGACGAGCATACGAAACCGAACGCAAAGAAGATATCTATACATGACATACATTTTTAAAATATGTTTGTGCTAAGTATTTTGTTTATCGATATACGTCTGATTATGTGCTTTAGACATATGGACAATGAGGTTAGCTTTGTTGGAATACTTCATACCACAAGCATCACATATGTAAGGCTTTTCTCTCGTATGTTTTCTCATATGTTTGTCTAGTCCGCTCTTCCATAAGAAAGCTTTCCCACATACCAGACAACCAAATGGCTGGTCAGTGCTGTGGATTCGACGTTGATGGATGGACAATTGAGATTTGACAGTGAATGCTTTCGGACAATGTTCACATTTGTAGGGTTTTGTTCCAAGATGCGTGCGGTAATGGGCCTCCAGCTTACCCCGCTCGACAAACGACTTTGAACACATGGGGCAAGAGTGCGGCTTCTGTTCAAGATGGCTGAGCATGTGCCGCTGCAGTTTCCACTTGGTGAAGAATGATTTCTCACAGACATCACACTGGTATGGCCGATCATTCAGATGATTACTTTTGTAATGCAGTTCTAATTTGGACATGTCCGCAAATGATTTGTTACAGATGTCACACATGTGGGTCTTAGACATTTTAAATTTCTTTTTTTTGGGAGTGACAGCTAAGATTGAGCCATTAGCATCATGAATGACCTCCCCATCTGTAAAGTTTGCGTTGTAAGACTGGGAACTTGTTTGTTCCTGCTGCATTGATTCCTGTTGCTGGCTGATGAGCAAAGACTGGTCAGAGCTAGTGCTCTGATTAGTCTCAAAGTTTGAAGCAATGAAGGTGTGACTTCCATCCTCTGTATGAGACTCTACAGATTCTGTGTATTTGTTTGTAAAGTCAGAATTGTCCAGTAAGTGATCGCCCCTAACAGGTTGCTCAAAGTGCTGCACCTCTGCAGGATAGTCTGACGCACTGAGGACACTGTTGGCTGCAGAGAAAGGAGTTCCAGGTGGATGAGTAGGTGTGGCGGGATGATAAACCGGTGTGGCTGGTGCTGACTGTGGTGTAGCATAGTCTGGATTGTGAACCGGTGTGGGCGGCACACTGCTTCCATCATCTGATTTGACAACGGCTGCTTTTTGATCTTCCAGGATATGCTGATTGTCATCTGTGAAGAACCGGATTCGAAAATGAACAGCAAGATGATTTGCAGCATCCGCTCCATCATTTTCATCACACATGTCACACGGATACAACTCCTCCTCGATGTGTTTGACACGATGGATATCCACACTGATCCTGTCTGAGAAAGTTTTACCGCAGATATCACACGTCGGTCTCGCATTCTTTAATTTCTTCTTCTTTTTCTGAGTTGGAAGAACAAGTGGTGGCGGCGTTGACTGTTCGACCTGGGGAGTCACCGGCACACTTTTTGTTTGACACGGATGATCTAAGAGCTCATGTGACGAGTTGAATGTCACAGTACAATTCTGACATGTATAATCTTTCACTATGTCGTGTTTTTTCTTCTTATGTACTTTCATGCACTTCAGGACACGGAATGGGCGGTTGCAAACATTGCAGGCAAACCTTTTTGCACCTCCACTAGGGTCATTCTCATCAAACTCATTGCGGCCCTCGTGCGAGCCTGCCCGTTACAGTGATTCTTCCGGTGATACTTAAGGTACCGTCGGGTCGCAAAACCTTTACTACAAGTCTCACAGACAAAGGTCTTGAGTGGGGGGTGGTTGTTGACATGGTCATCTAGAGTGGATTGATCAACGAATGCTTCGCTGCAAACTGGACAACAGAACTCTGAAAACTCTACAGAGTCATCTTCCATGTCTTGGTTGGGGTCTTCATCATCATCTCTCTCATCGTCTTCGTCCTCTTCCTGGTACTCTACCACATTAGTTTGAATAGAGGGTGTCAGTGTTGAACCCACTGTCAGTGCCGTACCCTCACAGCTGCTGAAGCTGGTCTGATCAGAGCTGTAATCTGACTGTTGGATACCCTGAGGCTGTTGCCGGTCACCACCGTTGCTGGCGGAGGAGGGAGTAGTCGCAGAATGATATGAGGCAAAAGATGTTTGGGTTGAGTATGTACCATTCTGAACAAATGGTAGCGTGGAGATGTGCTGGTAGCTACCGTCTGTCATTTTGGAGATATAAGGCTGTCGGTTACTATTGACGTTACTCAATCTGATCATAGCTGGAGACAGAACTGTAAAGTCTCCTCCTGAAGCAACTGTTTGATTGCTGGCATTAAGACTGTCCATTGAGATATACACAGCATTACTACCTTCATCCCTGCTTCCAGACTTCTCCCTACCAACTGTTGCCATCTGTAACGCCTGCCCATATGATATGGTAGGGTTATCTGAAGTGACCATTGGACTTGTGGGGTCAGTGGTCATCTGGTCACCAGAACCATAATAAACCATCTGCTGCTGGTGGAACCGATCATGGAAGTGTAGTCTTGCTGTAAGCCCTCGCTTCGCCAACAGCTGCAGCTGGCATGAGGGAAGTGAACGTCTTGTCTTGATTATCCACACCTTCGGTTCCACCATTCTCCACATAGCTACCAGCAGGGACAAGCTGAGCAAAGTCTTTTTCTTCTCCACTGCTATCAAAATCCACACCATTCTGCTCTACCAAGCCGTTCATGTAACTAGTAGCAGGTTGGAGCATGGTGGCATCATCATCTGGTAACCCTTCACTCCAGACTTGACTGTGCGGATTTGTGACTTGAGGTTCGGATACTCCATCTCCAGACTGAGAATCTTGCGAACTGTGACCTACATAAGAGTTTGGGTAGCTACCCCCAACCTCAGACTGACACGAATAGCTACACGGCTGTTCCTGAGCCACAACCTTCCTTGGCTGTTGAGCATACGGACCTGAAGAATCTTCCCCATTTGCCAGCCACAAATCTTCGGAATAGTCTATATTCTGCGACCGATCGTCTGGATGAGTCTCTCCATTTTCTGTCGGTGAAAACCCATCCTGCCCATTGTTACATTCTAGTGCTGCCATCTTGGACATCAGGCACAACAAAATTATCAAAATTTTAAAAACACAGCCCAAACTGGCAACAGTATCAGAAATTTGTCCACAAACTCCTTGAAGATCAAAAACAATTGTTTAGAAATTTTACAAATATTTTCAAGTTAAGAAAACTGTAGATCTTTCTTTGATACCCATTCAAGCCTGAATTTTTTATTTATTTCTCTCGTCATGACAACAGTAGAAAATGCTGTGTCATGTTGAAAACAGGATGGGCCAGGATTTCTGTCAGTGTAGCCAATTAAACAATTTTGCAGTCTCCTTAGAAGCTTGAAGACAAACAAACTGGCAAGAATGGTATTCAGTTTTCCTGTAAAGATGCAGCTTGCATGTCTGAAAGAAAATAAATGATTCAATGTTACTAATTAGCTAAATGACTGATATTAAATTGATAGGCAAGACATGGGAAGAATTGGAAGGAATGGCAAGAGAGTGGAAGGACTGGAAGATGTTTGTTGAGGACCTGTGCTCCGTTGGGAGTCGAATGGTGAGAAAAAAATCTAGCTAAACATAGTTCAAGGTTTACCTTAACTAGCTAAACATGGTTCACGGTTACTAACTAGCTATAGTTCAAGGTTACTAACTAGCTAAACATTAAACATGGTTCAAGGTTACTATCTAGCTAAACATAGTTCAAGATTACTAACTAGCTATAGTTCAAGGTTACTATCTTGCTAAACATAGTTCAAGGTTACTAACTAGCTATAGTTCAAGGTTACTAACTAGCTAAAAATACTCAAGGTTACTGTCTAGCTAAACATAGTTCAAGGTTACTATCTAGCTAAACATAGTTCAAGGTTACTAACTAGCTAAACATAGTTCAAGGTTACTATCTAGATAAACATAGTTCAAGGTTACTAACTAGCTAAACATAGTTCAAGGTTACTATCTAGCTAAACATAGTTCAAGGTTACTATCTAGCTAAACATAGTTCAAGGTTACTATCTAGTAAATATAGTTCAAGGTTACTAACTAGCTAAACATAGTTCAAGGTTACTATCTAGCTAAACATAGTTCAAGGTTACTAACTAGCTAAACATAGTTCAAGGTTACTGTCTAGCTAAACATAGTTCAAGGTTACTATCTAGCTAAACATAGTTCAAGGTTACTAACTAGCTAAACATAGTTCAAGGTTACTATCTAGCTAAACATAGTTCAAGGTTACTATCTAGATAAACATAGTTCAAGGTTACTATCTAGATAAATATAGTTCAAGGTTATTATCTAGCTAAACATAGTTCAAGGTTACTATCTAGCTAAACATAGTTCAAGGTTACTAACTAGCTAAACATAGTTCAAGGTTACTATCTAGCTAAACATAGTTCAAGGTTACTATCTAGCTAAACATAGTTCAAGGTTACTATCTAGCTAAACATAGTTCAAGGTTACTATCTAGATAAATATAGTTCAAGGTTACTATCTAGCTAAACATAGTTCAAGGTTACTATCTAGCTAAACATAGTTCAAGGTTACTATCTAGCTAAACATAGTTCAAGGTTACTATCTAGATAAATATAGTTCAAGGTTATTATCTAGCTAAACATAGTTCAAGGTTACTAACTATGACATATTTGCAATTTAAAATTGGTGCCATTTGTCTTATTATTTGATTTGCTTTATTGCATCTATGTTGGATTTCATTAGTTTTTCTTCTGTTTGCTGAAAAAGTGCTCCCCAAGTATGTAAAGTCTGTGACTTGCTTTAATGGCCGTTTGTCGATGGAGATGTTGTTGGTGTTTTCCTACATTCTCCAGCATTCTGATCTGCATAGTAAATGGCAACTAGCGGAAGTAGAAATTCCTGGAAATCGTCCTTTGCATGTGACTCTTGCATTCCAATACTGCTAAATCGAAATAAATTAACTTTAAAACAGCACAAAACACAAAAACAAGCTGATATTATGCCCCAAGTTAAACTTAATAAAGAATATAATTATATTGCACAATTTTCATCAATAAATTACCAGACACATGAAAGTGCAATAAAGCATACACTTTACTATCATACATACGTAAAAGTAGGTATGCGAAAAATAATGAACATAAAATAGGGAGGAATTCAGAAGAAGTGATGAAATCAGAAATGTTTGTGCAAACATTAGTAACAACTGTTATAAGTAGAAGACCTGATCATATTGAGAGGTGCACCATTAAAAGAGGTGGACACATTTACATATCTGGGAAGTGTTATCAACATTCTCTCTCAATGTTCTTTTCTGCCACTTTGATCATTCTTATTGTGATATATAAACAGCCTCTGCCAAGAAAGTTTGTTTTACGTCACATCTTCAGGACCATTTATAGCTCTGGTGCTTGTCCTTCGGTGATTTCAACCAGCGTTTACTGGGTTCGCTCTCCGTTAGTCTTTGACTGTTCCCAGCCGACCTGCAAGGCAGCAGGTTGTTATTTTCTTTTAGGGTAGTGACCCTTAGACGACCTACCGTCCCGGGTTGTTGAGCGTCGTCTACCCAGGTTACCAGTCTTTATTAGAACTACTTGGTTTGCCTGCCGTCCAGTTTTGTGTACGGTTTACTTCACTAGTATTTGATTGTCCCCAATCAAACTACAAGGCAGTAGTATTATCAACATTCCAGGGTTAGAATACAAAGGACAAGATCAGGAATAAATCTAAGATGATAAAAAAAGACTCAAATGTCAAGACTGTCTTTCTATATGGAGCAGAGGCATGGAGAACAACTAAGGGGAATACAATGCAGAACATTCATCAATAGATGTCTGCACAGGATACTCCATCTGCGATGGTATGACAGGACCACAAACAGGGAACTGTGGGATCGAGTGGGACAACGACAGGTGGAACAAGAGATAAGGGGCAGAAGGTGGCGATAGATAGGACAAACACTGAGAAAACCACCTGACAGCATCACGAGACAGGCTCTCCGATGGAACCCACAGGGCAATGAAGGTAAGGGAAAACCCAGGAACACCTGTAGAAGGAATGCAAGAAAATTGGGAGAGAGTTGAGAGAACTGGAAAAGATGGTCTTGGATAGGCGGGCTTTGAAGGCCTTGGTTGGACTTATGCCTCCCTAGGGCGAAGGGTGAAAAGAGTAAATAAGAAGGAGAAGATGGAGATGTTGGAATACACTAAGAAGAAATGTCTGGTCAACCATTAGTAACAACTGTTATAAGAGGGTGAAGATGGAGATATGCTTTGCACACTGCAAAGAAGAAATATCAAAGAATAACAAAGCAGGCATTGAAATGGAAGGCAAAGAGTTCAAGAAAGAAAGGATGCCCTAGGGAAACCCTGAAATGACATTTACTGAGAGAGGCAGGATTTATTGAACGCAATTCTATACAGGAGATTAAACAAGTTGCCCTGGATAGAGCAGTATGGATAAATTGCTTGTAGGACCTACATAATGTATAATGGTACGAGATGAATATAAAAAATAATAAGAATTATCATTAAGAACATATACAAAATAACAAGGTTAAAAAGAAATATGAAACAATAGACAGCAACTGGAAGTGTTGCAAATATGTAGACTGTTGATATCATAAATGAATCATAATATAAGACAAAAATGTCAGCTACAGTAAATATTGGGTAGAAATATCCATGTGTAGAGTAGAATGTAACATCAGAGATCCAACTTCAATGCCAACAGAACTGAGTACAGTAGTCTAAGTAGAAAGAAAGAAAGTATATGATGAATATATCTTCTTCTTTGCTTCGTTCTTACAATCAATTTTAATCACTCTTTGTGATATGTTTGATATTTGCCAAGAACATGTATATGTTGCACATTGGTTTGGTAGACCCTAAACGCATAGACTTCTACATGTTTAGGACACATGCATCCGATTTCAGCCAAACCTCCTTAGTCGCCTCTTGCAACATGCGTGGCAGGTAACAGTTGTTCTATTCTTTATACCCCAAATGTTGGCCCCGGTAACCACTCGGGCGGATGAATATATTTATTGTTCGCTCTCTCTCGTGATCACATATAATTATTGTTCAAACTACACAGTAGAGGCTCAAGCACTACTACAGGATGTAATCATGATCAATAACAACCAACTCTGACTGCCAACAAGTGGTATTTTTCATAGATGTACGTTTTGCAAGCCTTCCAGAGTAAACTTCCATCCCTGAGAAAAGAGCTCAGAAAGATTTCTGCCAACAAGAGAGTTACACTCCAGTTGGTACCATCACACTGTGGAATGGCAGGTAACAGGAAGGCAGACAAACTTGCTAAAAAAGGGAGCAGAATGTGAACAATTTAAGTCCTTCTGAATTTCTCTCTCTCTCATAGGCCAGATGACCCACCACAGAAGTCATTATGTTCAAACCATCAGTTACGTCCTGAATCCATCTTATCTGTGGTCTTCCTCTTCTCCTCTTTGCCGGATGCCTCCTTCCATGATGGTCTTCTCCAGCCCTTCGTGTCTTTTTATGTCCAAAATATCTCAATTTTCTCTTTCTTATTTTTAGCATTAGCTAGTTTTCTTTGATTTTGAGCTCCTTCTGGTTGATCGATCTCTCTCTCCTCTCTTGCGTTCGTTCTTTTCGCCATTTTTATCATTCTTATTGTGATATATAAACAACCTTTGCCAAGACCGTTTTTTTTAACGTCACATCTTCAGTACCATTTGGAGCTGTGGTGCTTGTCCTTCGGCGACGTGTCTGATTTCAACCAGCGTTTACTGGGTTCGCACTCCATCAGCCTTTGACTGTCCCCAGCCGACCTGCAAGGCAGATTTGGGTAGATCTATTTTGCACTGCCTTGTTAAATGACCATGCTTCCCACCCACATGTTGCCAGTTGCTACCAGGATCAGAATGTGAACAATCCCATACATCAAAGAGAAACTGTGTCTAAACTGTCCAAGCAGCGCAGGGTCATCTTGCAGTGGATACCTTCTCTCTGTGGAATACCAGGAAATGAAACAGCAGACCGACTGGCCAAGGAAGGTGCTGCAGGAGAGCAACCGGATGTGCCAGCTACCTACCACCAAAAGAAAAGGATGATTAAATCAATCAGAAAGCCACAAATACCAGCACAAGACAAGTTGTAATTCTGCACCTTAGAACAGGACACAATCAACGCCACAGCCACATGTATACTAAATTCAAGATTTACAATTCAGCTATGTGTACAGGCACACCAGACTGCAGAGCACATACTTCAAGACTGCCCTGAATATGATACACTGAGGCAAACTCACTGGCCTAATGAAACAACACTAGACAGAAAACTACACGGACCTATGTGTGAGCTACAAAGGACAGTGAAGTTTATACAAGAGACAACATTGAATATATAGACAATATTTCAAGCAAACGAAAGGAAGGATCAAAGACTAAAAAAATAAGCTATTCTACATGTTAAAAAAAGAACCTAAACTACCCACGATGACTACCACACACTCGACAGACAAGGACAGATCATCACCACTCAGGATAGGACATAGCAGACTGAACAAACACCTACACAGGCTACGATTGTCCCCATCCCCTCTGTGCCCCTGCACCGCTGATCAAACCACACAACATGTCCTGCAAGACTGTCCCCTGTATGTCCTCACTAGAAAAGAATGCTGGCACTACAACACATTACATTCAAAACTACATGGCACTATAGATGAGCTCCAGACAACAGTCGACTTCATCATTAGAACACATCTGACTATATAATCATCAAAGTGATCCCAAAGAAGAATATAATTAGTTTGTAATTCAACATTTACACTAGCTAGACTAGTACTAGTCCCTCACACTGTCTAATGACAATACTTTGACATTTTCTATGTATGTGTATGATTACTATTACTATGATTACCATGTCTCATACTTATATTATGAATCACTGTAAGTTAAGTAATTACAATGATTTGATTTTAAAATATGATGATATTCTGATTAATAAATAATAATATTCACTGTTTCTTAATCTATTATTATGGGACTTCAGGGATGCATTCAATTCATTCTCATTCATGATTCAATTCATTCATGCTTCGTATTTGCAAGAAGCATATTGACTGATTGAGTTTGCATTTTTAAAATCTAGAGTAGTCACAATAACAAGTTTCACAAATTCAAGTCTGAAATTTGAAAGCATTCTATTCTCAGTCATAATATTGATAACACTAACACTATTATCACCAGTATTTAGTATTACTAATTTAGTAACCTGTACTGTACGAGTGTCGAGTTAAATCTACCGAGACCGACCGATTCAACTAACTGAAACTCAGTCTAAGTGATGGTACTACTTGTTCTGTCGACAACGCTATTATCTGCAATTTACTTTCTTCAACTGACTTCCTATAAACTATAACATTTTTAAAAGTAGATGTCAGCTGGCATTAACAACCTTTCATTTGTCATATGTGACTAGTCTTTTCTAGTTTGTGTGAAGTCTCAACGATCAAGCCAGCAGACATGAGTGAGACCTGCTTTCTATATAACGGATTTTCTCACTTTCCACTCGCTCGATTTTGTGAAAATCTGCACATCGCAAAAGGTAAATGCCTAACTAGTTAAACTTACCTATCGATTTATATAAGTCAACATATGCAAGTGTTGTTCTTAAATCGATAAAAATCGACAAGAAATAGCAAAAACCTCAAAGAAAAGTGAAATTGTTGATATATTTTGGTCCTGCCAAAAGCTGTCCAATTAATCGATAAAATTCTTGGCTTTACCAAACGTAAAGGAATAACTTTCGCTAACATGAGACGAAATAATTAGTAATTGCAAATTATTAATAAATAAATCAATTGCTCAAAATAATATATCTGCTCAAAAAATAATTATAAATAATGTTTTTATAATTATCAGAAGCAATCTTTATTTATTTTAGTTAGACAACAGGTATTTGAATTTATATTATTTTTGTGTAAAAAATGGGATATATTTTATATTAATGGCTATTTGACTACTTGTTTGGTAAATAGCCCAACAGTAAATTCTCACTTGGACCCTTGCCTCATATTTTTACCTACCTGTTACCTTACTACTTCAATTACTACACAATTAGTAGAAATACTTCTTAAATAATAAAATGCACACACAGACACGTTTGTTTAAAGAAACCAGCGCCTCCTTTGGGTTATCGAGATATACAAAGAGCCTGTAATTCGATTTGAGTGTGTTCGTTCGCTTTCTATTACGGCACATTTGACTGATTTTTGCGAGAATTCTTGCTAATGCAATGATAATAGTAGGCTAGTAGCCATCCATCGCAAGCAATAATGATAGCAGTCTCAGACGTCTGCTGCTGCACTTCTCTGGTGTGTGCAGTGGGGAATGTAGAGTCCAATCCTAGAACACAATCCCCTACCACAGGTATACATGATCAAGGTTAGACATGTGCGTATTGTGTGTTCTGTCTTTTCGTGAAGCTCGTTTTCTCTGTGCCTAAACTGCACGGATATGACTCTCAGCTATACAGGTTCCTCTAGTGTTGTTACATCGCCACATTTGGCGATCTTGCGCAATGGATTCCCAGCACGTGGTGTCTATATCGAAGAATTTCAGAGACACTTTAAGAGTGTATTTGAAGCGTTTTTTCTGTCCTCCAGCAGAACGTCTGCCCCCTTCAAGTTCGCCATACATCAACTGTTTGAGATGCGTTTATCAGGCATTCGAGCAACGTGGCCGGTCCATCTCACTTGGGCCATCTGCAACAGGGTGTTGACGCTTGGGATCTTTGCTCTTGTGAGGACTTAGCTATCTGGAATTTTGTCCTGCCGGTTTATTTTTAGCATTCTGCGTAGGCAGCTTGTGTGGAAGTGGTTTAGTTTTCTTGCGAGTCTGCTATACACTGTCCATGTCTCGCTTGCGTTCAGCAGCGTGGTTAGCAATTTGGCCTGGTAAACCGCCAGCTTTGTGGCTACGCGTATCACATTCCGTTCTCACACAGTGACACGCAGCCTTCCGAACTGGCTTTGAATATCTTATTGTTGACCTCAGAATCTATGCTTGCCAATCTAGATAGGATGCTGCCAAGATAGGTTGAGAAGTTGATTAGTATATCTTCTCTCTTACCACGAAGACGACACTGTCTGGCATGTCCAAATTAACGCCTAATTCTCGAACTCGTTCCAGTGTCTGAGACTTTCCCATGTCACATAATTGAGAGCGTACCGCATTGATGATATCGGCTCTGTCCATACTTCTGCCCGCTTGAGTCGGGGCATTGTTTGCAAGAGAGTCAGCACGCTTGTTACCCCGCACTCCAGGCGTGTACTACAGCCAAGTCATTGTCTTGAGGTGTGATCTCTGAATGCTGTCCACCCATTCCACACGCATACTTCCACATTCAATCATTTGAAGCATATTCATCGAGTCTGATATGATAATCGTATGGGTAACCTGTTGCGCACCCATGACAGAGTCCTGAAGGCAGCGGTGATCTCCAAAGTCATGCTCGATGTCGTTGTCTCGAAAGTCCCGCAGTCCTCATGAAGTGTGCGACCGTTTCGCTGTGCTGAGTAAGCCCACAATGATCTGGTACCACGTTTGACAGAGCCATAAGTGTAGATAATGATATCATCTGGATGGGAATGCTGATCCACGAGTGCAAGAATTTCCGTAATGACGACGCCCGGGGCCCATTCTCTACAGCGGCGTCCAAGTGCACTGACAACCCTGGTGTAAACAGTCATATCCTCTGATATAGGCATCCATTCTTCACCATGTCTCAACTCATCTAGAGTACAAACCTGTTTAATAACATCCTCTGCCTCGGCCATCCAGGATCGCCCTTTCTTCAATCCCCAGGCCTTGTTTTCATTTATGGATTTGTGCAAAGGATGATTTGTGTCAGCAGAAACTCTCAGATAAGCTTTTACCTGTGCGACCTTGTGTCTCATGGCCATCGTTGGCAATCCAAGGACATAGCGCATTGCATCACATGAAGTGTCACTTAATTTTGGATCCTGTCTAACTTATCCAGCAATGTTCTGCTTACTGCCAGAAGACCAAGGTCATAGTCCACCACGCTCAGCACTAGTCCCTGATAAAGAAAAAGTAGCAGGCGTTGTTGAATATCCGCCATAACTTTGAGAGCGATTAGCCATTTTCTTGCCTTTAGGATTACGTTCTCAACATAACTCTTAAATGACAGGCTTCTGTCAACTGTTACTTCAAGATATTTGGAACATGACCTCTGTTTTCTTTCTGTTAATCGTAAGGCCAAACATATGGCAGGCCATTGAGAGCTTGTCCGTGTAGATCTGCATTTCTTCCTCAGAGTTGGTAGCGAGGGCACAGTCATCAGCAAACAACAGATTTTAAATAATTGATTCTTTTACTTTGGTGGAGGATTTTAACCTCCGAAGATTGAATAGATTACCATTTGTCCTGTATCTAATCTTTACCCCATGTTCATCGCCTTCTCAAAAGACATTCATGAGCATGGCAGCAAGCATCATGCTGAAGAGTGTTGGGGTCTGTACACAGCCCTGTTTGACGCCGTTGGAGACATAGAAGGCCTCTGACAGCTTCCCTTCATCAAGTACATGTGCCATCATGCTCACCAATCCAGATACACAATTCCCAACCACAGGTCTGGCATAGATGATCAGGATTAGACACATAGGTGTTGTGTGCAGTTTTCTCTGCATTTCAGCAGTACGACTTCCCAGCTATTTTAATTCCTCTCATTATAGCGCCACATTGACGATCTTGTGTTAGGGATTCCCAGCAAGTGGTGTTTATATCGAAGCATTTTAGAGGCACTTTGCGAGTGCCCTTGAAGCGGTTTTAATCGGTCATTTGATCTCATTACACTTACCATACATCAACTACTTTGGGATGTAATTATCGGACATCCGCGCAACGGGACCAGCTGAGACAGAGTGTAGATAAATTGTGTCCTGCCATTTTGTTTTGAACTGTCTGGGGAGACAACTTGTGTAGATGTGGTTTAGTTTTCTTGTGTGTCTTCTATATACATGTTTTACTGACGTACAACAAGGCGGTGAGCAATATGGCCATGTAAGTGCCCAAGGGTCAGACTAAAGTGTCACAGAATCCGGCAGGTCTGTAAGTGCCCAATGATCAGACTAGAAACGTGTCCCAGAATCAGCCTGGTATACAAGGTGTGTTATGCATCCAGCAGAACTGGGGTAGGTTATTCTTCCTTAAGAAGGGAGCGATAATTTGTAGCATGCTGATGAGCCGCAGAAAACACAAACAAATCCCACCTCCAAGGGTGTAGACCGTGATACTTTGACCGCGAGTTAAAAGGCTAATAAGGCTCGCTTAGAGGAATAAACTTCTCTTGGTCAGGTTTTTTTGTTTATCTGCGACTTATGGAGGCGAACCCAAATAGAAAGCACGCAGAAACCGGATGTTCTAGTCTACGGCTTTGTATGAACTTAACTGGCACAATAAAGTTACACTCGAAGGAGTAAATCACATACAGACTACACAGGCACACCCAACTCTACCTCAAATGCCTTAGTTTAACAAATGGCATAAATAAGTTACGATCTTTTTATATGCATTCGGTAGCAATCGATTGCATATACAAGGAGTAAAATATATTCAATGTAAACGACGCTCACACGATCTTATTTCTAGCCTCAATATCTTAGTTTATTCCAATATCCATAATCTTGAAGGCCTCTACCGATGGCCAATAGTTGTGACGACATGAGACAATATGGCGGCAAGTCAGTTGGCCTGTTAGTTTAAGTAGGTCATGACACAGGTTGGTTTTTACTAGTGGTTAATGTAGAGCGAAGAAGAATCAGACCAGATAAGTGTCTCAGAGTTAAATCAGATAAGTGTCTCAGAGTTAAATCAGATAAGTATCTCAGAGTTAAATCAGATAAGTATCTCAGAGTTAAATCAGATAAGTGTCTCAGAGTTAAATCAGATGTGTCTCAGATTTAAATCAGATAAGTGTCTCAGAGTTAAATCAGATAAGTGTCTCAGAGTTAAATCAGATAAGTGTCTCAGAGTTAAATCAGATAAGTATCTCAGAGTTAAATCAGATAAGTGTCTCAGAGTTAAATCAGATAAGTGTCTCAGATTTAAATCAGATAAGTGTCTCAGAGTTAAATCAGATAAGTGTCTCAGAGTTAAATCAGATAAGTATCTCAGAGTTAAATCAGATAAGTGTCTCAGAGTTAAATCAGATAAGTGTCTCAGATTTAAATCAGATAAGTGTCTCAGAGTTAAATCAGATAAGTGTCTCTGAGTTAAATCAGTAGTATCTAATTAATCAGATAAGTGCCCCAGAGTTAATCAGATAATGTTCAGATTAAATCAGAAGGTCTCAGTATGCCAGATAAGTGTCTCAGAGTAAACAGATAGTGTCTCAGAGTTAAATCAGATAGTATCTCAGAGTTAATAGATAAGGTCTCAGAGCAACGATGTGTCTCAGATTTAAATCAGATAGTGTCTAGATGTAAACAGATAAGGTCTCAGATAAATAGATAGTGTCTCAGAGTTAAATCAGATAAGTGTCTCAGAGTTAAATCAGATAAGTATCTCAAAGTTAAATCAGATAAGTGTCTCAGTATTAAATCAGATAAGAGCCAGAGAATCAGATAAGTGTCTCAGAGTTAAATCAGATAAGAGCCAGAGAATCAGATAAGTGTCTCAGAGTTAAATCAGATAAGAGCCAGAGAATCAGATAAGTGTCTCAGAGTTAAATCAGATAAGAGCCAGAGAATCAGATAAGTGTCTCAGAGTTAAATCAGATAAGAGCCAGAGATCAGACCAGTTAAGTGCTCGAGTTAGACAATATCCATTGAGTCAGAGATTATGCCAGAGAATCAGATAGACATGTCACAGCAGGACATTAAACAGGATTCAAGAGCCAGAGACATTACAAACAGGCATGTACAAAGCAGGACATGTCCAAGCAGGGCATGTCACAAGCGGACATGTACTAGCAGGACATGTCAAACAGGATTAGAGTCAGCCCAGGCATGTCCATGTCACAAAGCAGGGACATGTCACAAAGCAGGGACATGTCACAAAGCAGGGCACTACATAATCCGTAAAATAGAAAACCTGGCATATCCTTTATAGGACGTCACTCTCAATCACAGTAAACGAGATGTCGATTTTCTAGGCACCATTTAAACGTTCAGTAGTTTATTGTTGTTTTCTGAATGGTGTGGTTAATTTTTACAGTTCGTAAAAAATCCACGGGAACAAATTTACTTCCAAATTGCCCGTCTTGAATCAGGTGCTCTTGAGTTGTGATGGTTCCATGGTTTGAGACCAACTTAAGCCCCCAAAATCCTTATTTGATCCATTACTTTGGAATTTAAATTACACGTACTTCAGAAGTCGAAGTTAAGTTCGTCTGAATGACGATGCGCAGTGATTATAAGGAAAGCATACATTCACGCAAAATCAGTAATAATTGCTCCCCGATTACGCTTGAATTCATAGCGGGCAAAGGAAGAGAACAATTATTAAATAGATCTTGCACATGACTAATTTCTGTATCGGCTGTCGTTTTGAATATTTTTACGGTAATACTGGTATCGCCTGCCATTATTTACCACTGAACGGATTGCCTTCCTTGATTTCAGTAAAATTTATAAATATTCCGTTTTTGGTATGTTCTTTCTCGCCTCTTCATAAAAGTGAAATAATTCTCGTGGGTCAGGTCTAGTCTATGTAGAATTTCTTTAAATTGTTCCCACAATGAATATACTATATCGAGAGGCTGGAAGACTGTAGTAAAACTATATTCTCATCAGGTGCCGTGTCGGCTGGCGTAGGCGATCATGGATCTCCACAAATCTCTGTCTCTTGTGTTTGCTATAATCTCAGATGTTGACGCTCTTCCGTGCCATGAAGTCAGGCTATCCAAAATTTTCTCTCTGTCTCGCCTAGCCTCGATGTTATCGGTTGTTACAATGCGTTCTAAACCTCCCTTCCTTATCACATGTCCAAAAAATGATGACTATCTCTTTCTTATATTGATGATAAACTTTCTTTGTGTCTTGACCTCATTCAACACCTAGCTCAACATTAGTCATCAATCTATGTGATTCTCATCATTCTTCTGTAAAACCACATCTCTGTGGCCCTCAGAGATTTTTCAAACTATTTGTTTATTGTTCATGACTCGCATCCATATGTCAATATTGGTTCTATAAGGCATTGTATGACTCTCATTCTGATATCAATTGACAATGACTTGTTGCATATAATGCTTCTCATTTTCTGGAACGATGCTTTCGCCTTGCCTATTCTGCTCTTTATTTCTGATCTGCCATTTGATGTTACCAGAACTCCAAGGTATTTAAATTCTGTACTATGTACCAAAGTCTAAATAACTTTTCACCTTTTACTTGTTATTTGTGTTCGTTCTTACGACCAATTTTAATCACTCTTTGTGATATGTTTGATCTTTGCCAAGAACGTGTATACGTTGCACATTAGTTTGGTAGGCCCCTAAACGCATAGACTTCTACACGCTTGGGACATGTGCATCCGATTTCAGCCAACCTCCTTAGTCGCCTCTTACGACATGTGTGGCAGGTAACAGTGGTTATATTTTTAACACCCCAAATTTGGGCCCTGGTAACCACTCGGGCAA
The DNA here is from genome assembly GCA_020796225.1 of Arion vulgaris. Taxonomy (NCBI): domain Eukaryota; kingdom Metazoa; phylum Mollusca; class Gastropoda; order Stylommatophora; family Arionidae; genus Arion; species Arion vulgaris. The sequence continues at coordinate 20,849,977 of CM036777.1, read as the reverse complement.
CTTTTCACCTTCCATACAACTTGTCTGCGAAAGATTGTGTTTGGTCAACAGCTATCTTTAACCAAGAACTGCTTACACAGTGTTCGCAAGAGAATAGGAACACTATCATCCAAAAGGCATGATGGAAATCGTGAAGACACAGGTTCTTTGTTGGTTTACTATTCTTCTTTGGCTACCAGCATAGTGTTCTTGTCTAGCTACACCACATTTGACTTGGAATTTTTGCAGTTTGGTTAGTGTTGTAGATTCACCACTATTACTTGAATCATGTACATGTTCTCTTTTCCTTAATGAATTTATAATATCAGTCTGGTTCATTGCTCTTCCACTTTTTGCTTTGTATCTGTTATATCGAAGTAACATATCTCTTTGAGGTGCACTGTCTGTTGGTAATCTGCTTATGTGGCCGAAGCAATTTAATTTGTGTGTTGGGGGTCTTGGTGGCTAAGTGGTTAAGCCCTCTGCCTTGTGAGTCGAAGGTCATGGGTTCGAGTCCGGACCCGCCATTCTGTTCATGAGTGCAGTTTTCCAAAGACCCTAGGATTGTTGCTGGAGCTAAGGAGTTCGTGCTTTGTGCAATACTCTCGGCAGTTTCTGCGGAGAGGGACTGAGCCGTATGGGGTAAACCCGGTGCAATGAAGTCAATCCTTAGAAAAAAAAAAAATTTGTTGTTTCTTGATGAAGTTCAGTACTGATGTTGTATCCTCTTTTTTCCTGATATCTTCATTTCTAAACCGGTCTCTTCTTGTTACACCCAGCATTCTGCGTTGACACTTCATCTCTGTCGTGACTAGTTTTCTTCTATCGTTTGATGTCAGCGTCCAGGTTTGATAGCATGATGTTCGGAGTAAGATTACTACAACAACATTTGGAAATCTGTCAACATCAGAACAAAAGAAATCCAACAATTCTCTCAACACTTGTCACAACAACAGAAATCCAACAATACTCACAACACTCATCACAACAAAAGAAATCCAACAATTCTCTCAACACAAACAAAAGATTAATGAAATTATTTATTTCTCACATACACACTGAGATGTGTTTAAACCAATTTGTACGTTCTCTCTTTTCTTCTTCTTCTTCGAACACATCGACCACTTGTTAAACTACTCTTTGTGATTTACGATTGTACGATGTGCCAGTTATGCAACTACAAGTAGGTCAGCCCATCCAATTTCTCGATGTTTTTATTTACTTGGGTAGCTTTCTTAAGAAAGGACTCAGTTTAAATATTAAGAAGATCATATCAAATGTAACGAATTCAGGAGAAGTGATGAAATCAGAGACATGTCTGGTCAACCACTAGTGACAACTGTTATAAGAAAGAGAAGATATGTTGGGCACACCTTGAGGAGAAATGATCAACGAATATCAAAGCAGGCATTGAAGTGGGATGCAAAGGATTCAAGAAAGAGAGGTTGACCTAAGGAGACCCTGAAACGAACTTTGCTGAGAGAGGCAGGAAATATCGGTCTCAGTTCCATGGAGGAGATTGAGTGAATTGCCCAGGATAGAGCGGTATGGAGAAATTACTTGCAGGCCCTATGTAACGATACGTACGAGAGGAATTATTATTATTATTATATCAAAAAGCAAATTTTGTCAAAATGCACCATCACAGTAAATGGGACTGATCTAAGACAAGTGCAGCAATTTAAATACCTCGGAGTCCTGGTAACATCAGATGGCAGATGCCGATCAGAAATAAAGAGCAGAATAGGACAAGCGAAACATCATTCCTGAAAATGAGAAGCATTATCTGCAACAAGTCCTTGTCAATCCTGATCAGAATGCGAGTTATTCAGAGCTACATAGAACCAATACTGACATACGGATGCGAGTCATGAACAATGAACACACAGATCGAAAAATCTCTGAGGCCACAGAAATGTGGTTTTATAGAAGAATGATGAGAATTCCATGGACTGCTAAAATGACCAATGTTGAGGTGCTGAATGAGATCAAGACACAGAAAAAGCTTATCATCAATATAAGAAAGAGACAGTCATCATTTTCCAGGCATGTGATGAGGAGGGAGGTTTAGAACACATTGTGACAACCAGTAAAATCGAGGGTAGACGAGACGACAGAGAATATTTGATAGCCTGACTTCATGGCACGGTAAGCGTCAACATCTGAGTTGATAGCAAACACCAACGACAGAGATTTGTGGAGATCCATGATCGCTCACGCCATCGGCACAGCACCTGATGATGATGAGCTTCCTTAGTCTCCTATCTCAGTCGACTCTTACGACATGACATGCCTTGTAGGTCGCAGGGTTACTATTCTTTTCTTCCCTAACTGGCCCTGGCAATACGCAGGCGTCTCTCTCTCTAACCTATGATGCCCTCTGGCACTTGAGGCAGGAACAAATCCGGACTTCTTAATTCGCAGTAAGATTTACCTGAATGGGGCAGTGACAATAGTCATAAGAAAGCAAGCCTTCATGGAAAATCAGTCATAGGCTATGCCAGAATTTACAGCAGGCAAACAAAAATGAGAATAAATGCAACAATATCAATGAGGAAATACAACGTAGGGGATGGAAGAGGTTGAGAATTACATCAAGAATGCAAAAGACCAGACACTCACATGTGGCTTTGAAATGAATCTGGGAGGCAAGAGAAGTAGGGGATGACCTGGAGATGAACTGTAGACAGAGAAAGAGAAGAGAAGGGAAAGACCTAGAATGAACAAAGCTGGCTTGCTCAAGACAGATCTGGTTGGAGGAATTTTGTTGATGCTTTATGCTTCAAGGGGAATTGAGAGAAGAAGAAATAAAAAAAATAAAAACTGAAACTATAACTGTCTCCTTCCTTCCTTTGTTGCTTGAAATATTGTCTATATATTCAATGTTGTCTCTTGTATCCTTCCTTCCTTTCGTTCGCTTGAAATATTGTCTAAATATTCAATGTTGTCTCTTGTATAAACTTCACTGTCTTCTGTAGCTCACACAAAGGTCTGTGTAGTTTTCTGTTCAGTGTTGTTTCGTTAGGCCAGTGAGTTTGCCTCAGTATATCATATTCGAGGGCAGTCTTGAAGTATGTGCTCTGCAGTCTGATGTGCCTGTTCACATGTACACATGGCTAAATTGCCAATCTTGAATTTTGTATACAAGTGGCTGCAGAGTTGATTGTGTACTGTTCTAAGGCGCAGAATGGCAACTTGTTCCAATCTGCTCATAACATAGTAGTCGTCTTGTGTTGGTATTTGTGGCTTTCTGATTGATTTAATCATCCTTTTCTTTTGGTGGTAGGTAACTGGCACATCTGGCTGCTCTCCTGCAGCACCTTTCTGCTGTTTCATTTCCTGGTATTCTACAGTGAGACAGTATCAACTGCTAAAAGACCTAATGGCAGTTCAGACAGTAGGGTCTGTAGACCTGGCTATTTTCTGAACTGAAGTGCTTGGAGTGCTGATTTTGCATGTAAAAAATACAACAGGTTGTGGATCAAGTCTGGTGTTCTCAGTTTCTCAGTTGTCACCTTGATAGCCTGAATTTCTGTATTATCGATATAAGGGAAGACTATGTAGCAATGACGAAACACATAAAAACAAAGGACTGTAGTTTTACAAAATACAAAAACAATACACAGCAACGTTTTGACCAATCTTTCATGCCTTGTAATCTATATGTGCATATGTTGCATGTATTCAAGTTATATATTTACCTGATTTGTTATTGTTTCATGTAATCTATATGGCATATGTTGCATGTATTCAAGTTATATATTTACTTGATTTGTTATTGTTTCTCTTCTTTCCTATTTCTAGTTTTTATGTGTTTTTTGTGTTACATTTATTTTGTTATTAGATTTTATTCCCAGATTTTCATTAGAAATGTTTGTATGTAGTCGTCCATATGTTTTGTTTTTTAAATTCGTCACTCCTGTTGTTCATTTGCTTGATAAAGGCAGTGTTGGTCGAAACGTTGCTGTAGTTTGTTATTGTTTTTATAATTTGTACTGTGTGATTACGTGTTTTGCCAATCAAATAGTTTTACTGCAGTCTCATCTATATTGTGATCACTTCTTACATTGCACACTACATATGGAATTAGATAATAAATTCCTAACAGCCCTTTTTTTTTTTTTTTTTCTTTTTTTCTTTCGTCCGCTTTCAACTCAGACAAAGTTTCATCTCTGAAACTGATTTTTGCGTGAAAATCCGTTTTCCAATTTCTTACAATGGCAGCAGCGTGCACATTGTAAATTACTTTACACTGGCAGCCCTGTGCTCAATGTACTCGTAATTAGTATTCCTCGCCATACAGGCAGATTTTCTCCGACTTCAGAGGTACTCACGTTATCGTCCTGAGTAAGACCAGGGACTCGAACAAATGCCGGACAGTAGGTTCGAACCCGAGCTATGAGGCGTCTCACAGCTAGCAGGCCGAGCTGCTATCAACTACTCTAGGCAGTCCCCCCCTAACAGCCCTAAAATCATAGTTATGACAGAATTTTCCAGTAGCTGCTCTAATCTAACTGTCTCCTTCTTTCATGTACTTTTTTATTATGAATTTTAACTTCGGTTTTACTTTTAAATCCTTTATTACACGTTTCACATTTAAACGGCCTGTCAACTCGATGTATTTCTGTGTGCTTTTTTAACTGGCTCTTCAGTACAAAACTTTTATCACAGATACCACATTTGTGGGGGCGTTCATCTTGGTGTATCCACATGTGGTATATAAGCTGGAGTCTTTCTCGGAAGCTGTTACTGCAAATTTCACATTTGTAAGCCTTAGTGTCATCATGAATCCGCATGTGAGCCTTTAGGTATATCTCTGTTTTGTAATGTTTTTCACAGACGTCACACTTCCAAAGACGTTCGTTAATAGCATGAAGGTTTTTGTGCTGTTTGAGGGTGACCGGATACTTAAAGCCTTTCCCACAAACCTCACAAAGATATGGGGTCTCAGAATTGTGACTCACCATATGTACGTTAAGTGCTTGTTTACTACTAAAATCTTTCCCGCATTCTTGACACCTGTTAAGTTTCTCTCTCTCTTCCTGATGAACTTCCATATGCTTTGTTAAGTGAGTTTTTCTTACGAAAGTTTTCTCACAAGCAGTACACTTGTAAGGTTTCTCCCTGTATGCGTTTTATATGCTCGTATACTGCATTCGAGCATGTAAAACAACGGCCACATATATGACACTTATATGGATTATCATCGCGGTGAATCCACCGGTGGAGAAATAAGCTTCTTTTACGAGTGTATGTTCGATCACAAATCTCACACCGATAGACCGGCTGCACTAACAAGTGTGTCTTTCGATGTTCTTGCAACAAAGCGTTCGAATAGTACTTTATGTTACAGACTTCACATTCGTGTGGATGTTCGTCAGTGTGAGACTTACAGTGCCTCTTTAAGTAGCTGTTAATGGGATACTCACACCCACACTCCTGACACTTATTTTTCAAATCCAACCTTGCATGACCATTTTGGTTTGTCTGAGACTCTAACCTTTTCTCACAGGCTCCACAACTGAACATTCTAGGCTTGCTCCCTGAGAATAGAAAATTATAAAAAGAGTATTAACTCTTAGTGGACCTAGGCAAAGCCGTATTTTTACAAGTCATTGGTTTTTAGACTAAAATACGCCCTTTAGTGTGGCTCCTTGTAAAAAGGAGTCGAACCCAAAGCCACATAGTGCTGTATTTGGTTCACAAGGAGTTAATGGAAAATTATTACTGTTTAAAAAGTTTTAAAACTAAATTACAAATTTTCAATTCAAATGTTGTATCAATCCTTACATATGCCAACGAGAGTTGGAAAATGACTAAAGATATAGAAAGTAAGTTGAATGCATTTGAAAATAGATGTCTGTGAAAAATAATGAAATAAAATGGGACGAATTTAGAAGTTATGAAATCAGAGAAATGTCTGGTCAACCTCTAGTAACAACTGTTATAAGAAGGAGAAGATGGTGATATGTTGGACAATACCTTGAGAAGAAATGATCAAAGAATATCAAAGCAGGCATTGAAGTGGGAGGTAAAGGGTTCAAGAAAGAAAGGACACCCTAGAGAAACCCTGAAACACACTTTGCTGAGAGAGTAAAGAAATATTAGGCTTAATTCTTTAGAAGAGATTCAGCAATTTAGAGAGCAAAAAACTTCAAACAAAATTGGTTAGGAAAGTACAAGGAGACATTTTCTCCAATGGAGATTACTCTAATAACAAACAACTGTTGTCTTGCAGGAAGTTATAAGTAGCAGCCCTTTACAAAAGGATACTGAAGATAAATGTCCTGGGCTGAGCCTGCACTGACAAAACATATTATATACTGTGTGTTTAGAAACAAATAAGATTTCTTCCTTATTTATTACCATTCCTAGCAGAATACAGAACATAAACTTATCATATTGATTGATTGATAGGACTATCATCATTGCACTTCAGTGAGTAACCATATGTGCTCCGATAACTTACTTACACAAGAAGATCTCAGCTTCTCTGCCTTTTGGCTAAGATAAAAGTGTAGTGACCACTTGATTGCTGCCAAAGGGTGGGAGCCTTCATTAAACGCCAAATGGCAAAATAAAACCACTTAAACAATTTTCGAGTTCTGTCATTCGCTTGAAGTTCCCACGTTCATTCGTACTGGGTCCACCCAATGTGACACTGTAAACTCAGCAGAAGTGCACAAACTTCAAAGTACTGGCGAGGGTTCCTGATGTCATTTTAGAAGATTGTGAAAATATGTTGTTGGAATTTTATTTTCAATCTTTCTAATAAATTTTGCCAGGGCAACATCTTTCCAACCTGTTCTTCTGCATCTTTAGAAGCATAGACTGAGAGTCAGAATGAATTTTGCCAGGGCACACATCTTTCCAACCTGTTCTTCTGGATCTTTAGAAGCATCGACTGAGAGTCAGAATGAATTTTGCCAGGAACACAGCTATCCAACCTGTTCTTCTGGATCTTTAGAAGCATCGACTGAAAGTCAGAATGAATTTTGATAGGGCAACATCTTTCCAACCTGTTCTTCTGGATCTTTAGAAGCATAGACTGAGAGTCAGAATGAATTTTGCCAGGGCACACATCTTTCCAACCTGTTCTTCTGGATCTCTAGAAGCATAGACTGAGAGTCAGAAACAACAATGTCCCCAGTGAACAGAGTCCCAGAGATCAAATGGAAGGCAGCAGCAACCACCAAAACCTTTGTATAAATAAGTGTTATCTGTTATTAATTCACTACCAATGACACTGCAGAACGAGTACTCCAGTGCTATATTGAACCAATACTTATGTATGGCAGCCAATCATGGACAATGAACAAACAATCAATAAGATCATTGGAAGCCACAGAGATGTGGTTTTACAGAAGAATGCTGAAAATTCCATGGACAGTGAAGAAAACAAATGAGGAGGTTTTAAATCAGGCTGCACACAAAGAAACCTTATCAAAAGAATAAGAATAGACAGTCAAGGTTTTTGGGCATATAATACGAAGAGAAGGTTTAGAACATTTGGTGACTACAGGTAAAATTCAGGAAGGAGAGATCGTGGAAGACAGAGGGAGAAGATGTTGGATGGTCTGACATTGTGGTTCGACAAAAGATTGACATCAGAACTGATTACCTGCACCAAGGAGAGAGTTATGGTCTAAAGCCGAAGGATTGCCTTCATTGTATCGGGTTTTACCCCATAGGGCTCAGTACCTCTCCGAAAATGGCACGCCACGCACTGACAGCATGTCACAATGCACGAACTCCGTAGCTTCAGCAATAATCCTAGTTGCATTAACCCTAGTGAGAGCTGCGGTAGCGTAGTTGTTAGTGAACTCGCTTCTCAAGGCTGGTGGTCCGGGTTCAACTCCCGCAGTGTGCATGGAACTTTTCCCGACCAAGGCGGCTGCAGGTCGCCCAGCCTCAACTGGGTACCAGACATGCTCTGGGAAAGTAAAGGCGGCGTGATGCTGACCACATCACCCATCGTGTGCCAACGGTCAATGAATAATACAGGCCTAACACTGTATTGCCCTATATACCACAAGGTATGAAAGGGTTCCTTTACTTTACTAATAACCCTAGTAGAGAGAGTTGTGGAGAGACATGATCGCTTACATTGACAGGCTTGGCACTGATTGATATAAAAATCAAATCTTACCTGGTTTGTCATTGATATTTTCTGTGTTCTTATTTTTCTGTTCGGAAACTGAGAAATCTCGTTGATGATCAACTTGAAACATCAGCGGTAAGTCTGAAATATTAATTCTGGACACTTGTGAACATCCATCTTGTCCAGAACCAGACAGGATGTCACACTTCTCCATTGCTAGAGGAACTTCCACACATTTTTGTGCCAGGAAATCTACTGAACTCTTAATCACTTGGCTGACATCTTGGAAACTTGGTTGCTCTGTTTTCTTGTTTACAGTCCACTGTTTTGTTTCCGTGACAACCTGGCATAAGTAAAAATAGATTTATGAAAGTATCTGTCTGTTCTTTTTCTTTCTTTTGTTCTTCTCTGCTTTTTTGCCGCTAGGCATAGCAGGTTTAACTGATGATCGGTTTCCGAGATAATTCACGCTCGGTTGCTTGATATGGTGTGGTATTGTGGAGTTTTAAGATGTCTGTAACTCCATAAACCTATCTTTTCTTGGTCTGCCCCTTCCTCTTGATGATTCCATTTTCAGGTTGTACGCTATTGCAACTGGTGTATTCGGGTTCATTCTGACCAAGTGGCCAAACCATTTGAGTCTCTGTTTTCAATAAATCTAACAGCAGGTGTTGTTCCGACTGTTCTTCTAATTTCCTCATTTCTTATATGGTCTCTTCTTGTTTTATTTAATGTTTTCCCTCAAGCATCTCATTTCGCATCTGTCTGTACATCTGAATATATAAAAACAACATAACGAACATGCTTTTAAGCCATGTTGTGTATTGGGAGAAGCATCTGGCCGAATGGATTAGAGCATGGCTCCTATGTGGGAGACCAGTGTTCAATTCAGAAAGGCCAAGGATTTTTTCTGTTGTGGGCATAAATGAAAATTCCTAACCTGAACAGCTTCGCGACGACTGCACTAGCCATGTGGCATTAAATTTCTCAGGCTCTTGTCCTCCGTGTCATACACTGCCCTAAAAAGCGGTACTACGGGTAATAAAAACAGTTATGGTAGGGATTTGTGGCCCTAATCATTATCCTCAATAGAGACACACCGGTGCTACATGAGTCAAGTCAATATCTTGTTTACTAAGTGGTTATTGACGAGCATTTTTCGTTCGCCAGCTTGAACGCCAGATGTAATCGTGACATCTTCAACTGATTTTTGCAGGAAGTCTTGCTTTCCATATCACCAGTGCATCGCCATTCACTGGCATAATTTTCTCTCTCTCATGCTGTTAAAAAACCCTGATTGGGATATAGACCCTCAACCAACTCACACCAAGCCTGCACTAGCCATGCAGCCATTAAATTCCTCAGGCTCTCGTCCCACCTGTTCCACACCGCTCTAAAAATTAGTACTACAGGTAGTAACGACAGTTTTACTTCCTAGGATTGTTGCTAGAGCTACAGGGTTTGTGCAATACTCTTGGCAGGTGGTGTGCCATTTCTGGAGAGGACCAGAGCCATATGTGGTGAAACCCAGTGCAATGAAGTCAATCCTCAGCTTTAAAACCCCTTATAAGTTAGGTGCTTACCTCTCGTCCCAAAGGTACTGGTTTGCTCCTCAGAGTCATTGGGATATTTTTCCAGAGATCCTGATCTCAGATCCGGACCACTAGTCTAAGAGCGAGTTCACTAACATCTACGCTCTGCGGCTCTCTGAGATAATACTGACACAAAAAAAATTAAAGATCTTTAACTCTTGTGTGATTCCAGTATTAACTTATGGATTTCGAGAGTTGGAAAGCAACAAAAGCTCTAGAAAGAAAATTAGATAACTTTGAGAATAAATGTCTTAGAAGAATACTGAACCTCAAATGGTCAGATTTCAGACCCAATACACAAATAAGACAAGAGACCAAGCAAGAAAATGTATCAAATTTTATAAGAAAGCGCCGCTGGAACTACATCAGACACACACTTAGAATGGATGAGAGAAGACTCCTACCAATCCCTCATATGGATACCAGAGGAAAGAAACGAGGAAGACCAAGAGAGACTCTCGAGAACCATCATCAGAGAAGGCTCAACGATGGGCCTAGCAAACATTAAAGACCTAAAACAGATAGCAACGAACCGCGAGACATGGAGAGCTATGACCTCTGCCCTATGCCGCCACAGGCCCAGAGGAAAGACTAACTAAAAAAACTCACAAATAAATGGAATAATTACATCGCTAACAAATTGATCGATCGTCTGATGTAGTATCTGAGTTTGTTTGATCAAGTTCTCAAGTTGAGATGCCACAAGTTCTTGCTGATCTTCTCTGCAAATAAAATGAAATAATATATGATAAATAGTGAAACCACAACAGTATTTGTACGATAGTAGTGGATACATGATCGTTAGGACCATGACCTCCGATAACATATGGTCGGCGGCTCAGGTAAAACATCTACGAAAAAAGACCACAACCATCGCGTGATCTTGCATTCCAGTATTGTTGTATAAAGACAAATTCATTTTAAAATACAACACAAAATGCTAAATCAAGGTTATATTATTTACAAGTTCAGTTTAACAATACGGAATATCAGTATTATTAACATTTTTCAGCAATAAATAACCATAGACCCATAGAATTGAGTAAAATTACAAGAAATCTTACAGTGTTCTATCAAACATAAACAAAAACCAGCCCCCATTAAACAGGGATTTTCGAGTTCCCGTCTGAGCTAGTCTGCCGTATGTTGTCGGGGGGCACAATAGGACCATCATCATTGCACTTTGGTGAGTAAATAAGTGTGCTCTGATTTGTGTTCAATTTGAGCATGTAAAAGAACCCTTAGCAGTTCAAAATCAAAAGAGCAGGCTGGAAAGCCGCTGCCCAGGCAAAATTCATTCGAAAAGATTCAAAATAAAATTCTTACAAAATATCTTCAACATTACATCAGGGATCTTGTCGGTGCTACGGAGTTCATGCACTGCAGATGAGATCTTCCAGTCTAAGAAAGAGATAGCAGCACACATGGTTACTCACCAAAGTGCAATGATGAGGGTCCTATCAATCAATCTATCCATCTTTTCATGGTAGTCCTCTTACCTTATTTGTTACTACTTCCGTCCGCTTTGTCATAGTGTGTTTGTCTTGTCATATAACATACTGATGCATATCATATCCTGTATGGGTGTGGCAAGTGTAGGGGTGAGCGGACCACCCAAATGTGCAGAAGGAACTGGAAAGCCCAGCAGAGACTTGAAGCCGGTGAGCGTTTCCGCGCAGGGAACTACTACTGCCTTGTAGTTAGATTGGGGACAATCAAAGGCTAGCAGAGCAAACCGTACACAAAACTGGACGGTAGACAAACCAAGTAGTAAAAAAAAAGACAGGCAACCTGTGCAGATGACGCTCAACAACAGGGAGGGAAGGTTGTCTAAGGGTCGCTACCCTAAAAGAAAATAGCAACCTGCTGCCTTGCAGGTAGGCTGGAGACAGCCAAAGGCTGATGGAGAGCGAACCCAGTAAACGCTGGCTGAAACCGGACATGTCACCGAAGGCTAAGTACCGGAGCTCCAAATGGCAGTGAATGATGTGACGTAAAAATACATTCTTGGCAAAGGCTGTTTATATATCCCAATAAGAATGATCAAAATGGCCAAAAAGAACAATCGTGAGAGAGATCTGTATTTATAATGAAGGATGAAATATAGACGAGTTGGGTATGACTGCTGTAGATGATAATAATAATAGCTGGCCATCACAAACAATAATGAAGAAGATCGTTGCATATCTTTTACAGGACTTAGACATCAACAATAGTAAACGAGTTCGATTTTCTAGGCACCACTTATATGTTCAGTAGTTTGCCATAATTACTGCGATCATGACAAGACCTCAAAAGTGTGCTGCTGCACTTCTTTAATGTGTGAGGAGGTGACTGTAGAGCCCAATCCTAGAACACAATCCTCTACCACAGGTGGGCCTACATGATCAAGGTTCGGAATGTGAATATTGTGTGTTCCATTTTTTCGCGTAGCTTACTTTCTCTGTGCCTCAACAGCATAACAATTCTCAGGTATGTAAGTTCCTCTTGCGTTGTAACAGCGTCACATTTGGCGATCTTGCACAAGAGGTTCCTAGCATGTGGTAGTTATTGGCTACTAAACTGATGTCATTGTACTCCGGGGAGACCCATAGGTGCTCAGTATCCTCCAACAGATATCGAAGAGTATGCATACTGATGGTTCCTGCGGCTTGCTGATAAAACACACTCCTCCCCTCAGACAACCAGTTCTACTTGTACAACATGTAACTCCGAGGTGCTTAAATTGCTGGATCGATTCAACATCTATTTCAGTGTCCTCATCCAACAGGCAGTCGCAAAGAGACCGAAAACATCCCCCTTTATCCATCTTTAACTCCTCAACAAGTGTGTGGTGTCTATATTGAATTTCTTTAGGTCAAGCAGAACAGAAGGGCATTGGAGTTGGAGCTGATGTCATGGAAGCCATGTTCTGACAGGTACAAGCTAGGTGTTGATGAATCATAATAAACTTGAGAAAACAAAAACCAGGAAAAGTAAATAAAACACACATTTCATTCAGAGTCGACAACTTACTTGGACATTGTGGCAAACATTTCTTGACCATAACAAGTGTCTTTGATATAATATATATATATACTAATTTATCCCTGTGGAAATATTGAATAATTAATTTAATATGATTTGAAGAGGGATTGCAGGAATCTTACTCTTAACACTTAAGTTATATTATAGCCTACTCGTGAAGCGCGTTAAATATGAACAGTGAGTACTGACGTGTCAGTAGCCTGAAGTTAAACTTGTAACTTAAACTTAAAGTGTTGATAACGAAACCAACTTTGTATTCTTACTCAACTTTGTAGTTCTCCGCTCATTAAGTAAGTTTACCATCATGATTTGTTATATATATATATATATATATATATATAATTATATCTCTATTATTACCATTATATTCCATGATAAGGTTGAATATACCACATTGAGATGATTGACATCGACACTAGCTCGCTAACTGACAGTGATTGAACTCAGCAGTGACATTGCGACACTTAGTGACGTATAAGACTACCATTTCTGATTAACTAAAACTCATACTTCTACTTTAGACTACAGTACACTGCGTGCTGAGACTGTATGTATATACTACAGTCTGAGAGTAGTGCTAAGTCCTGCTACAGTGTATAACACAGTTTTTAACTTTACTTATGTACGTTTTATGAGCTTTAACTTTAATTAACTTGTAAAGTACTACTAACAAAAACAAAGAATTATTAATTATTAAAAATCGAACCAGGACTCTGAGGAATCATGGATTGAATTGCTTTCCTCCTAACTTTTCATCTTATCATAATAATAATCATGATTATGATAATTCATTCTCAGTCTCAGATCAGATCATCATCACTCACAGTACTCACATAACATATTAAACATAACAGGATAACTATTATCTATAGTAGTCTAATTCACACTAGACCGAACTAGACTTTGACTATTGTTATCTTCCGATCCTAAATGATTTCTTTCTTAAAATATATATCAAACACGGTTATTGTTAATTACAAGTTTGAGTACAAACGACAACGTAAACAAGTAGTAACAAAACGTTTGAAATTTGAAATAATTGTTTCTTATTTTGATCATGAGGACGAGTTTTTGACTGACGATTACTAAAAAACATAAAATAAACATTGTAAAGCAAGAAAATAATTAGAACTAAAGATGAATTAGTTGGAAACAGATTGTTCATTTGAGGATCATCTTTATCGCACATCGGACATATTAATAATTGTTCCGATCTCCTCCCAAGCATGTATCTCAGTGTGTTTAGACCAACAACTCCCGTTCTGTGTTGATTGATGTATCTACGGTGTTTTCTCTCGTAGTTTTCCCGTCTTGCCGCACCTATATCGGTATGCACAACTTGCGCAGCCGAGATAAAGAATACCCGTTATACTTTATCTTCATCGTTGAAATCTTCAGAGCGTATGTTTTCTCGGAGAGCGTTGATGATGTCGCTTCTGTCCATAGAATATGTACGCCATATAAGCGCCACTTGCCCCTTTGATGACTTTTCCTTTCGCTCTAGCCGTAAAGGCCCATGCGCTCCTACTGGGCCGAATAACAGAACCATCAGTGAAGACAAAAGCATCTTCCTCCGATGTGTAGTTATTTATTCCCGCTTCGACTTCTGCGTTGGCTATTGTGGGCAGCGAATCTCGACTTGGTTTGTTTATCGTGGTGACTACTACAAAGGATTCAGTTTCAGTGTGGAATATCTCCACTGCACTCCGGACATGTCCATAGATGCTCCGATCTCCTTCGCAATATCTCCAACAGCATCCAGCAACTAACCATACCAGTTCGATTTTGATTGATGAGCCTACTCACGTACCTGTTATGTTGTTCTTTTCTTGCTACTCCAATCTTAAAACCCAGCTCCTGCATTCTAGTAATTGACGTGGATTAGTTTAAATGAAAATCTTCTTTGCGGCCACACTCTATGAGGGCGTTCAAAATATCAGCTCTATCCATTGGCTGGCCGTCTGATATGGTGGCAGAGCGAGCACTACAAAGGATTGTCTGTATTCTATTGATATCCAATCGTCTCCATGGTGGATATCTTGAATGGCACATACGCGTTGTATGACATCCTCTGCTAGGCCCAGCCACGACTGGCCACGTTTAAGTCTATTGCCGTTGCTGTTGTCTAGTTCATTGTCAGTGGTGGCCTTTTGGTGGGGCCGGCCCCACTGGCCCTTAATGACGAGCCGCCCCTGTTCGTTGTGTAATGGATGTGTTATGTTTTTAGTGATTAGGTTTGAGTGGAAACAGATTCAATCAATCAAGCGCCATTCCTGTCGGCGTAAGCGATCCTATCTCTCCACAACTCTTTCTCCTTGTTGCAGTTAATCAGTTCTGTCATGGGTCGTTTGTCGAACCACGATGTCAGACCATCCAACATAATCTTTCTCTGTCTTCCGTGATCTCTTCTTTCCTTAATTTTACCTGTTGTCACCAAATGTTGAAACACGTAAAAATGAAGTACTGTCGTTTTACAAAATACAAAAACAATAATAATACACAGCAACATTTCGACCAAAAGGCCTCTACCAAAGCAAAGGGTACAACAAAAGTCAGAATGAAGGTATGCGTATAGTTCTGGGCTGCACTAGAGATACCCCATTGTAAAGATGAGATATATGCTTGGCCTTCTGTCACTACGCTCCCGTCATGCAATCGCCCAAACCAAGGCATATATGCGGGTTACTTCGGATAAGAGACATCCACTACACAAGAACACTAATGATGTTAAGGGCATGAGAATCAAGCGTGGCATGTCGTGGATGGCCCAGGCTGAGAGAACAGTTGGCCAGGTTACTACGGTTGCGACCCTACCAAAAGGGGAAGAATGGATCCCAACAGATGGTAGCATGATGAACTATCTCAACGTTATCATTACTCTTGGAAGAGAATGTAGAGATTGGGGCAACATGAAGGTTGATCTCGCAGTTAAGCAGCTGATAGAAGATAATGCAAGGGATGATGATGTTGTTGTATATACCGATGGGTCGGTTTAACGTGGTGAGAAATCCGGCCTGGGTTTCTTGGCTAATGCGCATGGTAGGATTGTTGCAGAGCGAAGTGGGGCATACAGGACAACTACTTCTAGTATGAGGATGGAGGTTGAGGCCGTTACTGCTGCCCTCTATTGGATTTCTGGGACTTCATTTACTGGGGCAGTTGTTGTATCTGACTCTCAGTCGATGCTTCACAAGATCCAGAAGGGCAGGTTTCGGTATGAGTGGATGTCGTCTATAGAAGTTTCTAACCTCCAGCGGCTTACGTGGATATACTGTCCTGGGCATGCGGATGTTTACGGTAATGAGAGAGCGGACAGGCTTGTATCAACGGCATCGATTGTTGGGGAGTTGAAGATGGATAAGGGGATATTCTTCGGTCTCTTCGCGACTCTCTGTTGGATGAGGACACTAAAATCGATGTTGAATCGATCAAGCGATTGAAGCAGTTTGGAGTTACCGTTGTTCAAGTCGAACTGGATGCCTGAGAGGCAGAGTGAGAGGTGTGTTTAATCAGCGAGCCATAGGAACCATCAGTATGTATACTCTTCGATATCTGTTGGGGAGACTGAGCACCTATGGGTCTGCCCGGAGTGCAATGACGTCAGTTTAGTAACCAATAACCAATACCGACAAAGAAAAGAAGAGGAAGACCACGGAGAAGATGGATTCAGGATGTAACTGATGGTTTGAACATGACTACTGTAGAGGCAGGACATCTGGTCTATGAGAGAGAGAAATACGTAGGACTGTTGGGGTGGCAAAGTTCTGCTCAGGACAAGCTATGTGATAATGATGGCTATAAAAGTGCATAAAATCAACGACAATCATAAATGTTCATGTCAACGTTTAAAAAAACAAAACCTCAGAATTAATTGTTCCGTCAATAATTTTAACTTGCCAAGTGTGAAGTACAGTAGAGTAAAAAGTTTAACTGCGTGCAGAAAGTAATAAAAATAATTCTGATTGGTTGATATATTGCAGCCAAATAATATCTTTCATTAACCCTTGGCAGACGAAGGTTGATGTGGTCAGCATTACGACGGCTACTTTTATTTCTCAGTGATTTTGTGGGACCCAATTGAGGCTGGGTTGAAATGAGAGAGGTTACTTATTCCTCTGCGCTCCTCGTGGAGCATATGTCCTCAACAGTTGTTCGCCACTCTTCTCGGTCTCTGATTGTTTCAGTTTCAGTTTGGAATATCTTCATTGCACTCCGGACATGTCCATAGGTGCTCCGATCTCCTTCGCAATATCTCCAACAGCGTCCAGCGACTGACCATACCAGTTCTATTTTGATTGATGAGCCGACTCGTATACCTGTTGTACCGTTCTTTTCTTGCCACACCAATCTTCAAACCCAGTTCTCGCAATCTAGTAGTTGACGTGGATTGGTTTAGATGAAGGTCTTCTCTGCGGCCACGCTCTATGAGGGCGTTCAAGATGTCAGCTCTGTCCATTGGCTGGCCCTCTGATATAGCGGCAGAGCCAGCCAGTCTGTCTGCTCTCTCATTGCAACGACACCCATGTGCCCCGGAACAAAGACAAGTGTAATTCTGTAAATTGTTGACGCCTGCAGTGATTCAGTCAATTGCCTGCGCACCGAACCGGCCTCCACCTTTCGGATCATACTCAATTAGTCACTCAGAATGCACGCATGAGTGTAGTTTTGTGACTCTAGCCAGAGTAGTGCATTGGTCACCGCCAGTACCTCCATTGTCATGCTGCTTTGCTGTCATACTAAATGCACCACTGGCTTCCTTGACCATTCTGCCACATGAGCTTGCAGAGAAGGCCCATGCAGACTTTTCGTGACGAACTACCGATCCATCCGTGTAAATCACAAAGTCGTCTGCATTGCAATTTTCATCGATAATGGCTTTGACGTCTGCATTCAACGCCACGGGATTTCCCTTTCTGCAACCTTTGTCAAATTTAATGATGGTTGAAAAAGTGTTCCAGTATATTGGAGACATCGGTATCCATTCTTCCCCATGGTCAATATTATTGAGCTCTCTGGTTGTTTTCTTTATGGTCTCCCAGGATAATCGAGCACTCCAGTTCCCAGGTCTGTTTAGTGTGTCCTCTTTTACGTTTTCCTTGCTGGTTCTACTCAAGTGTTTGTCTAATGACACTCGACTGTGTCTTCCATAGAGTTTGCCAAACCTATCGCCATTTTCTCATCTTAACCTGGGTTATCATGAGTTCCTGTCTTGTTCTTATCCACTGGTCTGTGTTTGCAGCTCTGTCATATCATCTCAGTCTGTGAATCCGACAAAGACATCTGTGGACAAAGGTCTGACTTTTATTTATATTTTAACTTGGTGACGTTACGGTCGGAAAAATGTCAACTCATACTATGGAATTGAACCCTGATAATGTGCGAGTGTAAGATGTGAGGCGCCAACCTCTACACTACCCGCTGCTCTCTAAACACTAGGGTACTATTCCAGGTATCAGAATATGAAATGTTGAATGTTTTATTTTATCAACTCACTTGCTGTATTCTACAAAAAACTTTCAGTCGATGCTTCGGAAGATCTAGAATGGCAGGTTGCGGTATGAGTGATGCCGTTATAGATGTCTCCAACCTCCAGAGACTCATGTAGTTCTACTGTCCTGGTCATGCGAGTGTTCGCGGTCACGAGAGAGCACACATGTTTGCATCGAAAGCTTCTATTGTTGGGGGGTTTAGGATGGGTAAGGGGGGATGTTTTTCGGTCTCTTAGCGACCTAATGTTGGATGAAGACACTAAAATAGTTGTTGAATCGATCCAGCGATTTAAGCAGTTTGGAGTTACCCATTGAACAAGTATAGCTGGATGCTTGAGTGGCAGAGTGAGAAATATGTTTAACCAGCGAGCCATAGGAACAATCAGTATGCATACCCTTCAACATATGTTTAGGGAGATTGGATACCTATGGATCTGACCGGAGTGCTGTGACATCAGGTCAGTAAGCAAATAGCCAATCTAAAGAGCTATACCCAAATAATATCAAATGAAACTTGTGATTAATTTTTGTATTTAATGAATGTTTTGGTTCGTGAAATGGCTTGTTGAAAAATAGGTTTTTCAGAATGGTTTGTCGCGCTTCATCTTCTTCTTTTTTGTCGTCCGCTATCGTTGTTACAGTGTCTATGCTGGGTTGTTGCCCAGTGTCGTCACACTGCTATCGGGTTGTTGCCCAGTGTCGTCACACTGCTATCGGGTTGTTGCCCAGTGTTGTGGTTTTCTGTTTTTGTCTTGCGGCTGTTCTGGTGGCTTGGGTGATTGTTATTTTTGCTATTTGACAGGATTCTGCTATGCCATCTAACATCTTTTTCGTGGTCTTCCTCTCGCCTTCTTTCTCGATGTTCTGTTGTAGACGACTTTGTATACTGTGGAGTTTGGATGCATTCTTATTAAGTGGCGAAACCACTTAATTCTTTGTTTATCTATGTAATTCAAGCACGGTTCTGTGCCAACTTTCTTTCTTATGCTGATGTTGGTGACTCTGTCTTTTCTGGTGTTGTTGGTAACTTTTCTCAGGCAACGCATTTCACATGTAGTTATTTTTTGTAACTGCGCTATGCTCATTGTCCATGTTTGGCTCTGGGAACAAGAGGTATGAAAAGGCTGTTGATCATCTGTTCTTGCGTCAGTGAATTTGGTGTCTTAACAATGGGGCTAGCTGGTAGGTTACAGCATTGCTTTATGAAATCTACTCTTCTCTATCTAGTCTTCCGTCTTCTGTGAATATGCTTCCATATCTGAACTTATTTGGTTTATGTCATGCATGGATGTCGCGCTGTAAGGGTTAAATACAGAGTTATGTTTTTGCTCTCTTGTGTTGTACTGGTCCTGCACTGTTTGATTTCAAATTCTTTCAAAGAAAGTGTAGATGTGTCCTCAGCTTGTATGCCTTAAGAAACAGAGAGAGAGAAGAGAAACGGAGAGAGAGAGGAGAGAAACGGAGAGAGAAGAGAAACAGAGAGAGAGAGGGAGAGAGAACGAGCTTCTTCTTCTTCAAACGCTCCCTATTGACCGACCACTTGTCAACCACTCTGTGTTATTTGTATATATATATGTGATCTGAGCCTAAGAGTGATTGTACGTTGTGCTAGTTATGCGCCTACAAGTAGGCCAGCACATTCGATTTCTGTGCTGCTTTTTATTTACTAAGGTAGCATCCCTATGGCCTACATCAATCGCCTCTTACGACATGCATTGTATGCTGCAGTGGTACGTTTCTTTGCTTCCACTGCGGGCCCTGGCACCACACGGGCGAGAGAAAGAGCTGATACATATGATGTTCTCTCTGCCCTATCTTCCACTGCGGGCCCTGGCACCACACGGGCGAGAGAAAGAGCTGATACATATGATGTTCTCTCTGGCCTATCTTTTGCCTCCATGTGTGATAGTGTTTTTCTTCTGTTCTTTTTCAACCACTGGCGTTCGCCATGTCTTTGACCAACCGTTCCCAATTTTCTTTGTCTATCCTGCATGAAGTTAGATCATGCTTGCACGTGTCAATGAAGCGTAATAATGGTCGCCCATGCTGTCTAGTACCAGCTGCGAGTTGACCATATAGAATGTTCTTTGGGATTCTAACATCGCTCATACGGCACACATGTCCCAGCCATCTCAGACGTCGCCGACTCAGCAAGGTGTACATGCTTGGAATGCCAGCACTGTCCAGTATTTCTATATTGGAGACGTGGTCTTACCATCGGATGGTATATATTCGCCTGAGACAGCGCAGATATATAGATATATATATATACAGACGAATATATAGGCAAGGGAAGCACAGACGGTTTCATATTGTGTATATCATTGTCTACACCGATGGCTCTATCAGACGCGGAACCAGATCATAGTGGGCTTATTCAGCACAACGAAAGGGCCCGGGACACTTCATTAGGACTGCGGCACTTTCGGGACAACAACATCGAGCATGACTATGAAGATCACTGCTGCCTCCAGGGTTCTGTCATGGGCGGCTGAGAAAATGGTAACTCATACGATTATCATATCAGACTCGATGAATATGCTTCAAATGATTGAATCTGAAAGTTGCGGTGGAATGGGTGGACAGCATTCGGAGATCACATCTCAAGAAAATGACTTGACCGTACACACCTGGACATGCTGGAGTGCAGGGTAACGAGCGTGCTGACTTTCTTGCAAACAATGCCCCGACTCAAGCGGGCAGAAGTATGGACAAAGTCGATATCAATGTGGTACGCTCTCAATTGTGTGACATGGGCAAGTCTCAGACACTGGAACGAGTGCGAGAATTAGGCGTTAAGTTTGGACATGCCAGACAGTGTCATCTTCATGGTAGAGAGAGAAGATATACTAATCAACTTCTCATGGGTACTGTGAGCAAATGGACTTTGGGATGGCTGCTGCAGCGGATTACAGAGCACGAATGGGAATGAGCAATGTGCTATGACGTCGATCGCATAACGTAACATACCATATTGTATAACATACATACATATGTACATACACATCTAACACAAGATATTATTCATTAACTTCAACAATATTACATTCCATATATCTTTATTGATCATATAGACATTTGTTTCACCTGCATTGTTAACTATTGTCTTTCTCTAACACTACTGCTCGTCTACTCCATTTTGTTGCGCGAGGCAATTCGCGTAACGGTAAAGTCCATAAATGAATTTGTTTACGACAGTGGTTCTCAAAAGTTGTTGAAGTTGGGGCAGTGCCGG
Source organism: Arion vulgaris (assembly GCA_020796225.1). NCBI lineage: Eukaryota > Metazoa > Mollusca > Gastropoda > Stylommatophora > Arionidae > Arion > Arion vulgaris. The sequence continues at coordinate 20,828,554 of CM036777.1, read as the reverse complement.
ATTAAGCCAGCACGGAGCCTGTAGCAAATGTTACCAAGACGCCCTAGGTTTTGTATCATAATACAATACAACCCAACTTTTACAAACAAACTTTTCTCGATTTAATGTGAGCAAATTTAGAGATAAAACGAGACAAATCAATTTCTCTAAGTAAATTACATTCAATGTTCATGAAGGTGAGGTTATTTAGACGATCTTGTGCCATCATGTTCCTTAACTCACTTTTGATACGCTTTAATATCGAAACAGAACGTTCTCCGCTTGCAAGCGTTCTAGAATTCTGTTCATAAAATGATTATTATTCCCGTTTCCAACTTTACTTCCTATCCTTCAAACAATCTATCTCAAGTAGTCCGTACACCTGATTACGACACTCTACCTTTTGATCCATGTTATTTGAGATGTCATCCAACACTTGCTTGATAGTTTTACAATCTAAACATTTTCTGCTCTAGGTGCGGGGCCTCCAGAAACGTGGGGCCCGTAGCATTTGCTACTTCTGCTATAGAGATAATCCGGCACTGAGTTTGGGCACACTTGAAGTTCTACAAAAAGTCGTAGGCGTACTATACACACACATTTAATAAAGAAAATGCAAAAAAATTAAAGAAATAACTGGAAAATGCTACGAACCTTTACTCATCATTTAATTTCTGCCTCGTCCGTGTGGTGCCGGGGCCTTGCAAGGAAAGCAAAGAATAGTACCATTGTGACCCACAAGGCATGTCGTAAGAGACGACTGATGCAGGACCTAGGGAAGCTACCCTAGTAAATAAAGAAACCGAAATCGGATATGCTGGCCTACTTGTAAGCGCATAACTGGTACAACGTACAGTCGTTCTTGGGCTCAGATTACATACAAATCACACAGAGTGGTTAATAAGTGGTCGATATGGAGCGTTCGAAGAAGAAGAAGACCTACTAATAATCGTAGGTGAACCATACACAAACAAAAACTGAATAATCGTAGGTGAACCATACACAAACAAAAACTGAATAATCGTAGGTGAACCATACACAAACAAAACTAAACAAATAAGATGCAAAAAGCAAAAGAAATAATTGGAACATGCTACGTACCTTTATTCATTATTTAATTTCTGCCTATGAAAGCATGGACCTGATGTGTCTTAACGATGTTTCACTAAAGGTTTTAAAGCCGAAGGATTGACTTCATTGCACCGGTTTACCCCATATGGCTCGGTCCCTCTCCGCAGAAATGGCAAGCCACCTACCGAGAGTATTGCATAAAGCACGAACCCGTAACTCCAGCAACAATCTAGGGTCTCTGGAAACTGCACCTTTGACTCACAAGGCAAAGGGCTTAACCACTCAGCCACAGAGACCCCCGATGTTTACCCTTCTGCTCGTCAACACCACGTTGCCGAACCCTGATCTTGATTTTTTTAGGGTGTACCTAGGAATGTTACCGGGCACATCATTTGAGAACCACTGGTTTACGGTTTCGTTTGCTAGCTCGTCTTCCAATTCTCTGTATGAGCCAATTTTGTTATTTTCACGTGCGTTTCATGCTGGTTACTGTATGGCTTCTTCTGTACATATGTTATTAGAAATTGATTTTTAGCGTAGAAGATATTTTGTGCAGGTGTTCTATCGCAATGATTAGAGTCATAAATAAGACGATACAGAGACAGTAGATGGGTTAGAAGATTGGAAAGTTATCGACAAGTTGTGATGAAAATACATGATAGAAACACGGTACGGGAGCTAGTAAGATCATTTTATGAAATTTTATATTGTTCATTAGCGTAAACTTACGACGGTCTAACGTAAGTATGGTTATTAGAAGATTGGAAAGTTTGACAGTTCTATCGAAATATTAAGATAAAACACGACGATACAGGAGACAGTAAGATGGGTTAGAAGATTGGAAAGTTATCGACAAGTTGTGATGAAAATATACATGATAGAAAACCGCACGATACATTAATTTAGCAAGTGAAATGTTTCAAACAAGTTAATGAAATACATGCTTCATTGTACCGGGTCCCTGATCGGGTTTGAACATTCTATAAAAATATTAAGACACAAAGCACGAAATCCATAGCCCTGGCGACAATTTTAGATGATCTCCGGAAGAAAATTACACATGAACTGAATGACGATGTCGGAATTCGAACCCACGAACATTAAAGGCAGAAGGCAAAATGTTTCAACCACATTGCCACATACATCTCCACCCACCCCTCTTCAAGATCACATTCGCCACGATTGCCCCTGAATGTGATATACTGAGACAAATCAGTGGCCCTAATGAAACAACACTGGACATAAAACTACACAGACCTCTCTGTGTTAGCTACAAAAAACAGTGAAGTTTATACAAGAGACAACATTGAATAATATAGACAATATTTCAAGTGAACGAAAGGAAGGAAGGATACAAAAGACAACATTGAATATATAGACAATATTTCAAGCAAACGAAAGGAAGGAAGGATACAAGAGACAACATTGAATAATAGACAATATTTCAAGCGAACGAAAGGAAGGAAGGATACAAGAGACAACATTGAATATATGGACAATATTTCAAGTGAACGAAAGGAAGGAAAGATACAAGAGACAACATTGAATATATAGACAATATTTCAAGTGAACGAAAGGAAGGATACAAGAGACAACATTGATATATAGACAATATTTCAAGTGAACGAAAGGAAGGAAGGATACAAGAGACAACATTGAATATATAGACAATATTTCAAGTGAACGAAAGGAAGGAATGATACAAGAGACAACATTGAATATATAGACAATATTTCAAGGAACGAAAGGAAGGAAGGATACAAGAGACAACATTGAATATATAGACAATATTTCAAGCGAAAGAAAGGAAGGAAGGATACAAGAAACAACATTGAATATATTGACAATATTTCAAGCAAACGAAAGGAAGGAAGGATACAAGAGACAACATTGAATATATAGACAATATTTCAAGCAAACGAAAGGAAGGAAGGATACAAGAGACAACATTGAATATATAGACAATATTTCAAGCGAACGAAAGGAAGGAGGATACAAGAGACAACATTGAATATATGGACAATATTTCAAGCGAACGAAAGGAAGGAAAGATACAAGAGACAACATTGAATATATAGACAATATTTCAAGTGAACGAAAGGAAGGATACAAGAGACAACATTGAATATATAGACAATATTTCAAGTGAACGAAAGGAAGGAAGGATACAAGAGACAACATTGAATATATAGACAATATTTCAAGCGAACGAAAGGAAGGATGGATACAAGAGACAACATTGAATATATAGACAATATTTCAAGTGAACCAAAGGAAGGAAGGATACAAGAGACAACATTGAATATATAGACAATATTTCAAGCGAACGAAAGGAAGGAAGGATACAAGAGACAACATTGAATATATAGACAATATTTCAAGTGAACGAAAGGAAGGAAAGATACAAGAGACAACATTGAATATATAGACAATATTTCAAGTGAACGAAGGAAGGAAGGAAGATACAAGAGACAACATTGAATATATAGACAATATTTCAAGCGACCGAAAGGAAGGAAGGATACAAGAGACAACATTGAATATATAGACAATATTTCAAGCAAACGAAAGGAAGGAAGGATACAAAAGATAACATTGAATATATAGACAATATTTCAAGCGAACGAAATGAAGGAGTGATACAAGAGACAACATTGAATATATGGACAATATTTCAAGCGAACGAAAAGAAGGAAAGATACAAGAGACAACATTGAATATATAGACAATATTTCAAGTGAACGAAAGGAAGGATACAAGAGACAACATTGAATATATAGACAATATTTCAAGTGAACGAAAGGAAGGAAGGATCAAGAGACAACATTGAATATATAGACAATATTTCAAGCGAACGAAAGGAAGGATGGATACAAGAGACAACATTGAATATATAGACAATATTTCAAGTGAACGAAAGGAAGGAAGGATACAAGAGACAACATTGAATATATAGACAATATTTCAAGCGAACGAAAGGAAGGAAGGATACAAGAGACAACATTGAATATATAGACAATATTTCAAGTGAACGAAAGGAAGGAAAGATACAAGAGACAACATTGAATATATAGACAATATTTCAAGTGAACGAAAGGAAGGAAGGATACAAGAGACAACATTGAATATATAGACACTATTTCAAGCGAATGAAAGAAACGAAGGATACAAGAGACAACAATGAATATATAGACAATATTTCAGCTGAACGAAAGGAAGGATAGATACAAGAGACAACATTGAATTTATAGACAATATTTCAAGTGAACGAAAGGAAGGATACAAGAGACAACATTGAATATATAGACAATATTTCAAGCAAACGAAAGGAAGGAAGGATACAAGAGAGAACATTGAATATATAGACAATATTTCAAGCAAACGAAAGGAAGGAAGGATACAAGAGACAACATTGAATATATAGACAATAATTCAAGCGAACGAAAGGAAGGATACAAGAGACAACATTGAATATATAGACAATATTTCAAGTGAACGAAAGGAAGTAAGGAAGGATACAAGAGACAACAGTGAATATATAGACAATATTTCAAGCGAACGAAAGGAAGGAATGATACAAGAGACAACATTGAATATATAGACAATATTTCAAGTGAACGAAAGGAAGGATACAAGAGACAACATTGAATATATAGACAATATTTCAAGCAAACGAAAGGAAGGAAGGATACAAGAGAAACATTGAATATATAGACAATATTTCAAGCAAACGAAAGGAATAAAGTACAAGAGACAACATTGAATATATAGACAATAATTCAAGCGAACGAAAGGAAGGAATACAAGAGACAACATTGAATATATAGACAATATTTCAAGTGAACGAAAGGAAAGATACAAGAGACAACAGTGAATATATAGACAATATTTCAAGGGAACGAAAGGAAGGATACAAGAGACAACATTGAATATATAGACAATATTTCAAGCAAACGAAAGGAATGATACAAGAGACAACATTGAATATATAGACAATATTTCAAGCAACGAAAGGAAGGAAGATACAAGAGACAAAAATAATATATAGACAATATTTCAAGCGAACGAAAGGAAGGAAGGATACAAGAGACAACATTGAATATATAGACAATATTTCAAGCGAACGAAAGGAAGGAAGGATACAAGAGACAACATTGAATATATAGACAATATTTCAAGTGAACGAAAGAAAATAAGAAAGAACATGTTTTTGTTTGATTTGTTTCAACAATCTCTCCTTTATTCCTAACTTGATCAAAGCTTTTTTACTGTTTGTTTTGTTTCGTTTTCTCTAATCATGTTTTGCCTCACAGCGTCAGGATAAGAAATTTATAGAACGGGTTTTTGTGTGCTCTTCATAAATAGTGTCAATCGCCACCATTATTATTTCTGAGGTCCACCTTTTGCGTGGATGACTTTTGCTTGTATCCACTGTATCCACTGTATCCACTGTATCCGAGAGTAGCGTTGCTCTTTGAGGTGCAAATGTCTGTTAGTAATAAGCTTATGTTCCAGAACCATTTAATTTCTTGTTTCTTGATGAAGTCTAATACTGATGTTGTACCCACTTTTCCCCCGATGTCTTGATTTCTAAACCGGTCTCTTCTTGATACTCCCAGCATTATGCGTAGACACTTCATCTCTGTCGTGACTAGTTTTTTTGTTTGTTTCTGTGTGAATGCAATGAAATTCTTCTAAAAATAGCATCTGACCTACTTTAATTGTGTCGTTCCCCTGCTTGTTTAATCTTCACGTTTTTACTCAATAAATTGATTGATTTCATGGTACGACCATCATCATTGCACTTCGGGGAATAACCATACGTTATCTAATGTCTTTCTTACAATGAACGATCTCAACTCCGTAGCACTGGCAAGGGCATCCGATGTAATTTTAAATTAAATGAACATTTTTTTTGGTAGGAATTTTATTTTAATCTTTTAAAATTTATTTTGCTCAGCGACTTTGCAGCTACTCCGGTCCATTTTCAACTGATACGGTTTTTTTACATGCTGAACTTGAACACGGGATCTACGTTTTATCGTCCGTCTCCGATATGACTAGGAACTCGATCTCACCTACATTGAGATCAGGTATATTTTTAGAAATATTCCGATGGCTTCACGAGGAGAACGAACCAAGTACATTTGAAACATGTAGCGAGCGCCTTATCTCAACGTCACTGAGACCTACAATTGAGAACGAACCAAGTACATTTGAAACATGTAGCGAGCGCCTTATCTCAACGTCACTGAGACCTACAATTGCTCCGTAGAGTAATGAGAAATATACATTAGAACCTGATGAATCTAATGTTGCTTATTTGACATTTTTCACTGTTAACACATTCAATACAGTATTCTCCCCCCAAAAACACGGTGCCGATTTAATTTCTTTATTAACTTTTCCACTCCACAGATGTATGTACACTCCACAGATGCATGTACACTCCACAGATGCATGTACACTGTACAGATGTATGTACACAATTAATTGAATTTGTTTCTAAAACCCTTCCACTTTGTAATTTTATTTTACACCTGGACGCATTTACTTTGCAATGTATACTACATTAGTAATAACAGAAAAATGATAACCCGAACAGCGTCTCGACGACTGCACTAGTCATGCGGCCAATACATTCCTCAGGCTCTCGACCCACCTGTCCTACACCGTCCTAAAAAGTGGTACTACAGACAGTAACAACATTAGCAACTAAATTAGTCAGTGTACTGGTTTTGCGTCGTGTTAAAACAAACTGTGAGCCAGTATATTAGCTCAGAAGGATGAAATAGTTAATAAACGTAATATAATGAATGAGATGTAATTTTATCGATAAATAAATGTTATTTTATCACAAGCTAACAGAAAGGATAAATTAACAACTAGAATATGTTAAAGACAAGGTAGAACTAGTTTGATAAGGGGAACAAACGTTGGCGTAGTCAGCGGTATATGGTCGAACAGGACAGACTAACGTTGGCGTAGCGCGGTATATGGTCGAAAGGACACTAACGTGGCAGTCAGCGGTATATGGTCGAACAGGACAGACTAACGTTGGCGTAGTCAGCGGTATATGGTCGAACGGACAGACTAAATGCGCAGGTTGCGGATTTGTTAGTTCTTCTTCTTCACTTTTCAACTCCCAACGGAGCACAGGTCTTTAACAAACTCCTTCCACCCTTCCTCTCTCTCTCTCTTGTCATCCTTCCAATTCTTTCCACGTCTTGCTATCCTTTTAATATCAGTCTCCAGTTCTCTTCTCCGTGTATTTCTAGGCCTTCCCATACTTTTCTTCCCTGCGGGTTCCAAAACAGTGCCTGTCTTGCAATGCTTCAGGATGGCCTTCTCAATGTGTGTCCTATCCATCACCAGCATATCTTCCTTAACTCCCTTTTCACTGGTATCTGTTTAGTTCTATCTCTGAGTTCTCGTTTGTAATCTATCATACCATCTCAGTCCCTCTATTCTACGTAAACATCCATTTACTAAAGTCCATAGTTTTCTGGTAATTTCTTTTATTGTCTTCCATGTTTCCGAGCCATACAACAGCACTGACTTCACATTTGTTTGAAAGATTCTTAGCTTTGGGATTTGTAAGTTAATAAGTTAATACTATTCTTAACTCGCAACTGCTACAGAAGAGTACTTAGAATATCATGGACAGAGAAAAGATCAAGTGCTTCTGTTATGCAACAGCTTGTTATTAAAGAGAGTTGGCTAGTAAAGAGCATAAAATCAAAGAAAATTAAATATTTCGGACACATCAAACGACATGAGTACCTAGAGAAGATAATTTTGGAGGGATGGTGCCTGGAAGAAGAATGAAAGGAAGACATAAAAGACGAGGGGTGCAAGATGCCTGTGACGATCTGAGAATGACTGCTGCTGAGGCCGGTCATCTTACACAGAACAGAGAGTTTTTCAGGACTGCTGTCATGGGAGTCAAGTTCTGGAAAGAACACGCTACTAGATGATGACGATGATTCGTAACCTTCGCTATTTCTAGTTACTTTACTAATCGTCTATGTGTCTGCTTTTAGTAGAACTTTGTCAATGATCTGAGCTACTGTCTATGAAAAAAAACTAGTTCAAAATATAGACAAGAACGGAACTAAAATTGGGATTTAACACAAAAAAACTAACATTATTACAACCAATCGAAGCGTTGTCCTACAAGATTAAAAAATCGTTCATTATATGGCTTGAAAAATTCGATAATTTTTGCTTTGAATTCTGGCTCAATTTCTATATGTTTTCTACCCTTGCTTTTTCCCAAACATTTCGTCTCGTTGGACTTTGTATGCATGCAGTAAAACCCTTTTTGGTCATCGAAGTATATGCTTTTGTCTGTGACCTCATGGGCAAGTCCGAGGAAATCTTCTATCAATCGGACCTGGGATAGAGGATCTACTACCAGTTTGTCTCCATCTAGGATAAGTAGCTGTGGATAGAATGTTAGATAGATAGATATAATGTTGGATAGATAGATAAAATGTTGGATAGATAGATAAAATGTTGGATAGATAGACTGTTGGATAGATAGAATGTTGAATAAATAAAATGTTGGATAGATAGAATGTTGGAAAGATAGAATGTTGAATAAATAGAATGTTGGATAGATATAATGTTGAATAAATAAAATGTTTGATAGATAGATAGAATGTTTGATAAATAGATTGTTGGATATATAGAATATTGGATAGATATAATGTTGGATAGATAGAATGTTGGATAGATAGATATGTTGTTGGATAGATAGAATATTAGATAGATAGAATATTTGATAGATAGATAGAATGTTGGATAGATAGACTGTTGGATAGATAGAATGTTGAATAAACAAAATGTTGGATAGATAGAATGTTGGAAAGATAGAATGTTGAATAAACAAAATGTTGGATAGATAGAATGTTGGAAAGATAGAATGTTGAATAAATAGAATGTTGAATAAATAGAATGTTGGATAGATATAATGTTGGATGGATAGATAGAATGTTGGATAGACAATTATTTAGATAGACCAAAAATTGATAGATAAACAAATAGAATGATAGATAGACACACAGCTATCTAGGCAGATATAGATAACGACTTTTAGACAGATCGATTGATAGATAAATAAATGAAAAGAAAAACAGTCACATACATACAGAAAGATAAACTGACAGGCAAACAGAAAGATAAATAGATAGATTGATAAACAGACTGATGTAAAGATAGATGGGAGGCAAATAGATAACGCGATAGACATATAGATATAATTATAGTTAGACATGTAGACATATAGATAAATAGATATTACAGATAGATAGATAAATAGACATATAGATAAATAGATATTAAAGATAGATAGATAGATAAATAGACATATAGATAAATATATATTAAAGATAGATATATATTTTCATAGATATATAGATAGATAGATGGATGGATAAACAGACAGACAGGGAGGCAGACAGACAGACAACCAGACAGACATACAGACACAGACAGGCAGGAAGACAGACAACCAAACAGACAGACAGACACAGGCAGGCAGACAGACAGACAGACAGACATATAGACAGACAGAGAGACAGATAGCCAGATAGATAGATAGATAGATAGATAGATAGATAGATAGATAGATAGATAGATAGATAGATAGATAGATAGATAGATAGATAGATAGATAGATAGATAGATAGATAGATAGATAGATAGATAGATAGATAGGTAGGTAGATAGGTAGATAGATAGGTAGGTAGATAGATAGATAGGTAGATAGTCAGATAGTTAGATAGGTAGATAGATAGATAGATAAATTGTTAGAAAGATAGATAGATAGATAGATAGATAGATAGATAGATAGATAGATAGATAGATAGATAGATAGATAGATAGATAGATAGATAGATAGATAGATAGATAGATAAATAGATAGATAGACAGAAAAATAAAAATATATAAACAAAAAGATAGATATACAGACGGGCATATAGTTAGATAGCTACTCTAAGTGGAACCACTAAACACCCACGTACCTGGTTACGTGGAAATACAGTCAGTAGGTGTTCAAAGTGGGGGTTGTAGTCGCCCACTTTGAGAATCTGCTCTTCTCTGAACTGTTGTGTTTTAGCGTTGAAAACACGAGTCTCAAACGATACAGCCGTTCGGCCCCAGTAGTTTTCAGTGGCGTAGTAGTGTCCGTATTCGGAAAGTAGTCGAGTTATAGGGTCTCGTATTATCACCATTAACTGGTCAACGAAACAAAGTTGTTTTAGTACAATGTCATTATAATTTATTTTAATTATTATCTACATATCGAGTTGCCAAGGGTAGAGCGGTATAGAGAAATTGCTTGCAGGCCCTATGTAACGTATAACGGTACGAGAGGAATTATTATTTACTATTAATTATAATTTCAGAAAATGAGCAGCATTATATGCAACAAGTCACTGTCAGTTGAGATCAGAATGAGAGGTATATGCAACAAGTCACTGTCAGTTGAGATCAGAATGAGAGGTATATGCAACAAGTCATTGTCAGTTGAGATCAGAATGAGAGTTATTCAGTGCGGCGCAGAGCCAATACTGACATACGGATGCCAGTCATGGACAATAAACAAGCAGATCGAAAAAATCTCTAAGGGCTACAGAGATGGGATTTTACAGAAGAATGATGAGAATCCAATGGACTGCTAAAATGGCTAATATTGAGATATTGAATGAGGTCAATACACAGAGAAAGCTTATCATCAATATAAGAAAGAGGCAGTCATCATTTTTCGGACATTTAATGAGAAAGGGAGGTTTAGAACACATTGTAACAACCGATAAAATCGAGAGTAGACGAGATAGAGGAAGACGAGAGAGAGAGAGAGAGAGAGAGAGAGAGAGAGAGAGAGAAATTTGAATAGCGTGACTTCATGGCACGGTAGAGCGTCAACATCTGAGACGATAGCAAACACAAGAGACAGAGATTTGTGGAGATCCATGATCGTTTTCGTTAGCCGGAACGGCACCTAATGATGATGATGAATAAGAATTATAAGTTATTTTAGTATAATCTAGTCAAAGGCTGTCTCTTTACAATGTAATTGAGAGCTGTTTCTGTACAATGTAATTGAGAGCTGTCTCTGTACAATGTAATTGAGAGCTGTCTCTGTACAATGTATTTGAGAGCTGTCTCTGTACAATGTAATTGAGAATTGTCTCTGTACAATGTAATTGAGAATTGTCTCTGTACAATGTAATTGAGAGCTGTCTCTGTATAATGTAATTGGGAGCTATCTCTGTACAATGTAATTGAGAACTGTCTCTGTACATTGTAATTGAGAATTGTCTCTGTACACTGTAATTGAGAGCTGTCTCTGTACAATGTAATTGAGAATTGTCTCTGTACAATGTAATTGAGAGCTGTCTCTGTACAATGTATTTTAGAATTGTCTCTGTACAATGTAATTTAGAATTGTCTCTGTACAATCTAATTGAGAACTGTCTGTGTACAATGTAAGCGGAAGTGATGACATTCGCTAGAGAGGAAAATACTACCAATATCTCCATCGACAAACATCAATTAATACAAGTGAAAATATTGTACGTGCCCAGGGAGCATTTTTGTCAGCAAACAGAAGAATAATTAACGAAATCTAACAGAGATGCAACAAAGCAAATCAAATAATATTACAAATGGAACCAATTTGAAATGAAAACATGTCACAATGAACACTGAAAGAGCAATGTTACACAATCTTTCTCCCCACATTATGCTATCAGTGCCAAATCTGGATGCTGACATTAAGTTATATAAGAAAACTAGTCACATCAGAGATGAAGTGTCTACGCAGAATGCTGGGTGTAACAAGAAGAGATCGGTTGAGAAATGAAGACATCAGGAAAAAGTGGGTACAACATCAGTACTAGACTTCATCAAGAAACAACAAATTAAATGGTTCGGTGACGTAAGCAGATTACCAACAGACAGTGCACCCCAAAGAGCAATGCTGCTCCGATACAATGGGTACAAAGCAAAAGGCCGGCCACACAAAAGATGGGCCTCAGAGATAACAGAGGCGACGAAAGAGACTATCTACGAAGCGCATACTAGGCCCGTTTTAGAAATCTCTTCTTGACCTGACGCTGTGAGGCAAACAGGATTCGAGAAAGAAGAAGAAGAAGAGCATAATGTATTATTTAACAGCTATTACTACCACTACAACAACTACTACTACCACCAACAAAACATCATCACAACAACAACTACAACACACATTACTACTACCACTACAACAACTACTACTACTACCACTACAACAACAACTACTACTACCACCAACAAAACATCATCACAACAAGAACTACAACAACAGCTACTACTACCACTACAACAACTACTACTACCACCAACAAAACATCATCACAACAACAACTACAACAACAACAGCTACTACTACCACTACAACAGCAGCTACTGCTACCGCCACTACAAGTACCTTGAGTGAACTATTCATTGCATGCATGCGGAGGTGAGAGTCATGTTCAACTATATAACAAATTTTGTGGTAATCTTCAGAAAAGTGGATATCTTTCAAAAACCTGAGGCAGATCAGAACAACCAAGATATTGACAAAATGATGATAGCTTGTTCTTCTCTCTCTCTCTCTCTCTCTCTCTCTCTCTCTATATATATATATATCTCCCTCTTGTTTTTCTCTCTCTCTCGATCCATACGTACTATTCTTCGTCCGGATCCCCACGTACTTGTTCTTCTCTCTCTCTCTCGATCCATACGTACTTATTCTTCTGTCTCTCGCGATCCCCACGTACTTGTTCTTCTCTCTCTCTCTCGATCCATACGTACTTATTCTTCTGTCTCTCGCGATCCCCAAGTACTTGTTCTTCTCTCTCTCTCTCGATCCATACGTACTTATTCTTCTGTCTCTCGCGATCCCCACGTACTTGTTCTTCTCTCTCTCTCTCGATCCATACGTACTTATTCTTCTGTCTCTCGCGATCCCCAAGTACTTGTTCTTCTTAATTACATCTGTTGAGGTATCTGTGACGTAGAGGTTAGGTGCTCGTCTCTCGTGCCAAAGGTACCAGGTTCGCTCCCTAGTGGAGCCATCTGGATATTTTTCCAGGGATCTCTGATATCAGTGTAGGTGGGATCAAGTTCCTAGTCCTATGCGAGACGGACGATAAAATATAGGTATCTTCTTCAATTTGAGCATGTGAAAGAACCTTTTGCAGTTCAAAATCTAGAAAAGTAGGCTGGAAAGACGCAGCCCGTCAAAATTCATTAGAGAGGATTAAAAATAAAATCCCTACAAAAATATTTTCACCATCTTCAAAATTACATCGGGACCCTCGCCGGTGCTACGGAGTTCGTGCACTGCAGCTGTGATCTTCATGTATAAGAAAGACATCGGATCACGCATGATCACTCACCGAAGTACAATGGTGATGGTCCTGTCAATCAATCAATCAATCAATCAATCCTCTAAATTTTTCTTCCCTCTTCTTTTTCTTTTCGTTTTTCTTCTTCCTTTTCTACATCATTGTTTTTATTTTCGTCTTCATTTCAGATCTGGTAAAATGTGAGCTGTTAGCAGTAATTACAAAAGAGAAACTCAGAGAAAGAACTAAGAAGATACCAGTGGAGAAAGAACTAAGAAGATACCAGTGGAGAAAGAACTAAGAAGATACCAGTGGAGAAAGAACTAAACAGATACCAGTGGAGAAAAAGCTACCGAAGAAACGCTGGAGATGGATAAGACACACATTGTGAAGACCGACCGAAATCATAGCAAAACAGGCACTGTTTTGGAACTGGCAGGAAAAGATTAGGGAAAGGCCTAAATTTACCTGGAGAAGAGAGCTGGAGACTGATATTAAAAAGATCGTTAAATCATGGATATAATTGGTATGGATGGCAGGAGAGAGGAAGAGATGGAAGAAGTTTGTTGAAGACCTGTACTCTGTTGGGAGTTGAAAGGTGAAGAAGAAGAAGAAGAACAATGTGACGCACACGAGTGGTGCCCAAATTAGGGGTGTGAAGAAGAAAGACCCTGCAAGGGGAAGAAAATGTGGAGAGAGTGGAGAGATCTCGGAGAGTGGAGAGATCTCGGAGAGTGGAGAGATCTCGGAGAGTGGAGAGATCTCGGAGAGTGGAGAGATCTCGCCGTGTGTTGCCGAGGCTAGCAAGGGAATCAAAGAATTCTAACACTGTGCCTTACAAGGCATGTCGTAAGAGGCATATAAGGTAGAGGTCCACTCGGATGCTGTCATGGCTCGAAAGGGGAGGAAAGATTATATATGCAGCAATGTGTACCTGTCAGGCATGTCGTAAGAGGTTACTAACGAAGGTAGGTATCGCCCGAGTGGTTACCGGGGCCCAAATTTGCGGTGTAAAGAATAGAACTACTGCTACCTGCCACGCATGTCGTAAGAGGCGACTAAAGAGGTTTGGCTGAAATCGGATATACGTGTCCTAAATGTATAGAAGTCTATACGTTTAGAGGTCTACCAAACCAATGTGCAACGTATACACGTTCTTGGCAAAGATCAAACATATCACAAAGAGTGATTAAAATTGGTCGTAAAGAACGAACGCAAAGAAGAAGAAGGTAGGTATGGGGCTGGCTAACTCACCCGTAGAAAAATAAGCCAACATCTCAACACACATGAAAAAGAAGTTTGTTGGAAACCTGTGCTCCGTTGGGAGTTGAACGATGAAGAAGGAAGGAAATGGAGAGATCTGGGAAGGATCGCCTTGGATATGCGGACTTTGGAATCCTCTAGGGACCTATGCCTCCCTAGGGGCGACGGGTGAAGTATAAGACAAAGAAAAACAGCGTGTCGTCAAAAGATGAAGCAAATGAAGACGGAGGTGTAGTACTCACCATTTCAGATCATATTTTGGGTACATCCGATCACAGAAATAATCAGGCTCCCAATCCAAGGATCTGACCTTAGGATGGAGGTCCATGAATTCCAGCACAGCTGAGGTTCCACATTTACCAAACCCCAGTAGGAGACACTGTGGTGGGCGACTGGCAGGTACCTCTGCGGACAGAAAAAACAAATGATGGGTTAAATTTTTTTTTACAATATAAAGATAAAGTAAATTGTACTATAAATACAACTTTTTTACATTTCAAGGATAAGTAGATACATTCTTTTAAACTCATCATCACCATCATCAAGTAACTTGTCCCTTCCGGAACTTGGCTCACATGACAGCTTCTTTCAGCTCCCAACAGAGCATAGGTCTTCAACAAACTTCTTTCAACTCTTTCTCTCCCCTGACATCCCTTCCAATTATTTCCAAGTTTTACATATCCTTTTAATATCAGTCTTCAGCTCTCTTCTCCATGTATGTCTAGGTCTTCTCCTACTCCTCTTTCCCTGCAGGTTCCAAAACATTGCCTGTCTCGGAAACATTGCCATTGCCCGGAAGGTCGGTCTTCTCAATGTTTGTCTTATCCATCGCCAGCGTCTCTTCCTTAGCTCTTTCTCCACTGGTATCTGCTTAGTTCTTTCTCTGAGTTCCTCGTTTGTAATCTTATCATACCATCTTAGTCCCTCTATTCTACGTAAACATCCATCTATGAAGGGCTGTGGAAGACTCCCATGACAGCAGTTCTGAAAAACTCTCTATTCTGTGCAAGTTGACCAGCGTCAGCAGCAGTCATTCTCAGATGGTCAATGGCATCCTTCACCTATTGTGTTCCAGGTCTTCCTCTCATTCTTCTTCCATGCATCATTCCCTTCAAAATTATCTTCTCTAGGCACTCATGTCGTTTGATGTGTCCGAAATATTTAATTTTCTTGTTTTTATGTTCTTTAATAGCCAACTCTTTAATATCAAGCTGTTGCAGAACAGAAGCATTTGTTCTTTTCTCTGTCCATGATATTCTAAGTACTCTTCTGTAACATTTGCTCTTTTCTCTGTCATGATATTCTAACTATTCTTTGAGCATTTGTCTTTCTGTCATGATATTCTAACTATTCTTCTGTAACATTTGTTCTTTTCTCTGTCCATGATATTCTAACTATTCTTCTGTAACATTTGTTCTTTTCTCTGTCCATGATATTCTAACTATTCTTCTGTAACATTTGTTCTTTTCTCTGTCCATGATATTCTAATATTCTTCTGAACATTTGTTCTTTTCTGTCCATGATATTCTAAGTATTCTTCTGTAACATTTGTTCTTCTCTGTCCATGATATTCTAACTCTCTTCTGTAACATTTGTTCTTTTCTTTCATGAATTCTAACTATTCTTCTGTAGCATTTGTTCTTTTCTGTCCATGATATTCTAACACTTTCTGTAACATTTGTTCTTTTTCTGTCATGATATTCTAACTCCTTCTAACATTTGTTCTTTCTGTTCATGATATTCTAACTATTCTTCTGAGCATTTGTTCTTTCTCGTCCATGATATTCTAACTATTCTTCTGTAACATTTGTTCTTTTCTCTGTCCATGATATTCTAACTACTCTTCTGTAACATTTGTTCTTTCTCTGTCAGATATTCTAACTCTCTTCTGTAACATTTGTTCTTTTCTCTGTCCATGATATTCTAACTATTCTTCTGTAACATTTGTTCTTTTCTCTGTCCATGATATTCTAACTATTCTTCAGTAACATTGTTCTTTTCCTGTCCATGATATTCAACATTCTTCTAACATTTGTCTTTTCTGTCCATGATATTCTAATATTCTTTAACATTTGTTCTTTCTCTGTCCGTGATATTCTAACTCTCTTCTGTAACATTTGTTCTTTCTTGTCCATGATATTCTAACTATTCTTCTGTAACATTTGTTCTTTCTCTGTCCATGATATTCTAAGTACTCTTCTGTAGCATTTGTTCTTTTATCTGTCCATGATATTCTAACTATTCTTCTGTAACATTTGTTCTTTTCTCTGTCCATGATATTCTAACTATTCTTCTGTAACATTTGTTCTTTTCTCTGTCCATGATATTCTAACTATTCTTCTGTAACATTTGTTCTGTTCTGTCCATGATATTCTAACTATTCTTCTGTAACATTTGTTCTTTTCTCTGTCCATGATATTCTAACTATTCTTCTGTAACATTTGTTCTTGTCTCTGTCATGATATTCTAACTATTCTTCTGAAATTTGTTCTTTTCTGTCCATGATATTCTAACTATTCTTCTGTAACATTTGTTCTTTTCTCTGTCCATGATATTCTAACTATTCTTCTGTAACATTTGTTCTTTTCTCTGTCCATGATATTCTAACTATTCTTCTGTAACATTTGTTCTTTTCTCTGTCCATGATATTCTAACTATTCTTCAGTAACATTTGCATTCAAATACATTAATGATCTTCTCCACCACTTTGTCAATGGCATATAATCACATTTGTAATATAGTTCAGTCGTTGGTGACAACATTAATTTCCAAAATATGTTTAAAAGTGTAAGATTTATAGAAAAGATAGATAGATAGAGAGAGAGAGAGAGGAAAAGGAGAGAAGGAGGGAACAGAGAAGAGAGAAGGGGGAGGAGAACAGAGAAGAGGAAGAGGAAGAAGAAGGAAACAAGAAAGGAGAAAAGATGGAAAGAGAGAGAGAGAGAGAGAAGAGAGAAAAGAGAGAAAGGAGAGAGAAGAGAGAAGAGAAATAGAAAGAGAGGAAAAAGAGAGAAAGAGAGAAAGAGAGAGAAGATAAGAAATAGATAAAAGAGATGAAGAAAAAAGAGAGAAAGAGAGAGAGAAAGAAAGAAATAAGAAATAGATAAAGAGATGAAGAAAAAGAGAGAAAAGAAGAAGAGAGAGAGAAAGAAAGAAATAAGAAATAGATAAAAGAGATGAAGAAAAAGAGAGAAAGAGAGAAAGAGAGAGAGAAAGAAAGAAATAAGAAATAGATAAAAGAGATGAAGAAAAAAGAGAGAAAAGAGAGAAAGAGAGAGAGAAAGAAAGAAATAAGAAAGAGATAAAAGAGATGAAGAGAAAAGAGAGAAAAGAGAGGAGAGAGAGAAATAAAAATAAGATTAAGAAAAAGATAAAAGGGAGAGAGAGAGACAGTGAGAGAGAGACAGAGAGAGATAGAAAGAGTGAAATAGAATGAATATTCCAACTAACACTAAAACATTTCATTAACCACATACCTTTAAAACCCAACGCATTAGCAGCCTCCTTGACAGGCCAATCTCCTGGTTGTGGGTCCAGATCGTTTCCTTTGGGCTTTCGTATCATGATAACTTGGTTCTTTTCATTCGTTGTTTGACGTACAGGCGGAGACTCAGGTCGGAAACCTTCCGGAAAAACCGGCTCGTCTTGGTCGAATCTAGACCCTAGTTATAAAACAAACACTGTCGTTACTACATGTGTAATATAATCAATAATTCATCATCATCTAGTAGCTTGTCCCTTCCAGAACTTGGCTCTCATGACAGCAGTCCTGAAAAACTCTCTGTTCTATGCAAGTTGGCCGGCGTCAGCAGCAGTCCTTCTCAGATCGTCAATGACATCCTGCACCCATCGTCTTATAGGTCTTCCTATTGTTCTTCTTCCAGGCACCATTCCTGGTAAAATTATTTTCTCTAGGCACTCATGTCGTTTGATGTGTCCGAAATATTTTTTTTTAATGCTTTGTAATAGCCAACTCTCTTTAATATCAAGCTGTTGCAGAACAGAAGCATTTGTTATTTACTCTGTCCCTGATATTCTAAGTACTCTTCTGTAGTATTTGCATTCAAAGACATTAATGATCTTCTCTGCCGCTTTGTCAATGTTCCATGTCTCACAACCATATGTTGTCAATGTTCCATATCTCACAACCATATGTTGCCAAGGGAAAATACAGGCTCTTAAACACTTAATCTTTGTTCTTATGTCAATTCCCCTTCCATTGTGTTGTTAGTTTTTAGTTTTGCACAGCAAAGACAGTTTAAAATAATCAACAAAAGACAGTTTAAAATGCAAACATGTCACCATGAACACTAAAAGATCATTATTCAACACAATCTTTCTTCCCACATTATGCTATCAGTGCCAAACCTGGTCACTGACATTAAATGACAGAAGAAAACTAGTCACAACAGAGATGAAGTGTCTATGAAGAATGCTGGGAGTAACATGAAGAGACCGTTTTAGAAATGAAGACATCAGAAAAGAAGTGGGTACACCATCAGTACTGGACTTTATCAAGAAACAACAAATTAATGGTTCCGTCACATAAGCAGATTACCAACAGACAGTGCACCACAGAGAGCAATGTTGCTCCGATACAGTGGATACAAAGCAAAAGGCCGGTCACGCGAAAGGTGGACATCAGAGATAACAGAGATAACGAAAGACACTATTTATGAAGCACGTTCTAGAAATCTCTTCTTACCCTGAAGCTGTGAGGCAAATCAGGATTGGAGAAGAGAACGAAAGACAAGGTGCACAGAGAGGCTCGTTCTAGGTGTCTCCTTGTTCGACCTGACGACAAAACAGGATTAGAAAATAGATAGAAGAGTAAAGTGTACACGTATTTAGAGCTTCAGAAAATTGCTGGGGTTCTTACAGACACTAAAATCCTTGTTCTCATCTTACCTGTGTAATACCGCTTTTTGGGGCGGTGTAGGACAGAAGGGACATGAGACTGTGGAATGTAATGGCTAGTGCAGTCGTCGCGAAACTATTCCAGCTATGATGCTTTCTTTATGCCCTCGACAGAAAAAACAACTCATTGGGCTTACCGGGGATTGAACCCGTGTCTCCGACATGGGAGCCGCGATCTAATCCATTCGGCAAAATGCTATACTATTATAAAGCGGGCATAAATATCAATAACACTGATTTTATGCTATAACAACTGAAGTAGATCATAAACAATAATGCCTCCATGTTTGATTGATTTTATATTGATTGTTTGATAGGACCATCATCAGTGCACTTCGGTGAGTAATCATTTGTGCTTCAATCTCTTTCTTATGCAGGATGATTTAAGCGGCAGTGCACGAGCTCCCTAGCATCGGCGTCCGATGCAACTCTAGCATCGGCAGCGTCGATGCACCCAGCATCGGCAGGCTATCACGCTCAGCATCGGCGAGTGTCCCTGATGCACGAGCTCCTAGCATCGGCGAGTGTCCCTGATGCACGAGCTCCTAGCATCGGCGAGTGTCCCTGATGCACGAGCTCCTAGCATCGGCGAGTGTCCCTGAAGCACGAGCTCCTAGCACGCGAGTCGATGCGAGCTCAGTCGGCAGGTCCTGATGCACGAGCTCCTAGCATCGGCGAGTGTCCCTGAGCACGAGCTCCTAGCATCGGCGAGTGTCCCTGATGTAACTTAGAAGATGATGAAAATATTTTGAAGGAATTTTATTTTTTTATCTTATGACTTTTGCCAGGGCTGCGGCGTCCCAGCCTGCTCTTCTCGATTTTGAACTGATAAGGTTTCTTTTATGTGTTCAACTCTAACACATGATCTACGTTTTGTCGTCCATCTCCGATAGGACTAGAAACTCAATCTCACCAACACTGATATCTGGAAAAATATCCTGATGACTCCACGAGACGCGAGGGGGCGAACCGAGTACCTTCGGAAACGATAGGAGAGCGCCTAACCTCTACACCACAGTGACCCCTGGGAATCCTTATTATAAAGCATATATCTACCAGATAGTCTTTCTTCCCCCATTATGATAGCAGTCTCAAACCTGGACGTTGACAACACACGATAGAAGACAACTAGTCACGACAGAGATGAAGTGTCTACACAGAATGTTGGGAGTAACAAGAAGAGACCGGTTTAGAAATGAAGACATCAGGAAAAAAGTGGGTACAACATCAGTACTGAACTTCATCAAGAAACAACAAATTAAATGGTTCGGCACATAAGCAGATTACCAACAGACAGTGAACCTCAAAGAGCAATGTTACTTCGATACAGTGGATACAACACGAAATGTTGATTACCAACAGACAGTGTGCCTCAAAGAGCAATGCTACTTCGAGACAGCGGATACAACACGAAATGTTCTCCACGTAAAGGTAGACCTCAGAAAAAAGCAGAGGTAGTAACAATACTATTTCACGTAAAAATCAGCTAGAAGCGCCATGTCAGGTTCCCTGACTACTCATGAAATCATAGCGGGCGAACACAGAAGAAGAAAAACAAAACAAGGCATGCTTTAATCAACGAGATTAAACATCTTAAACATACGTAATTCATATTTTTGTTAAATTACTTATTCTTCTCCTTCTTCTTCTTCTTCGAGTTGGGATTTTCGTATGCTCGTCTAAACCATGAGATGGGTTGTCTCTATAAAGCTGCATGTCAGTTGGAGTTCTTCATAAGTTCCCCATAGCTTGCTCTGTAAACTTCGTTCATGAGACCATGTTTCGTTTGGTTGGTGTATGTATGATGGGCATGACTGCAGGATGTGCTCTGGAGTCTGTGTTTCTGTCTGGCATGCACACTGTGCAGTATGATCAGGCTTTATTCTGTGCATGTGATGGTTAAACCTGCAGTGACCTGTTCTGAGTCGAAAGATTGCTGTGTTCTGTTTTCTGTTTAGTCTGCTGATGGGATCTTGTGGGTGTTTGCTGTTGGTTTGTTACCTCCACAACCCTTTGTACTTTCGTTTGATATGTGTCTTGATTTCTGGTAGTGACACTGGGTGTTTGTGTTGTGTAAGTTTTGTTCCCTCCTTAGCCAGCCTGTCTGCTTTCTCCTTTCCTGATACGCCACAGTGGGATGGTATCCACTGGAGAATAATTTGTTTGTGTTAGCTCTCTTTCCATATTATCTTGTGGTTCCCGTTGTGTTAATTATGTATGAAATTATTATATATTTGATGCATAAATAATACACACAAAAAACGGCCAATTAATGAGTCCTGTAATTTCATATTTATAAATGAGATATTCTTAATAGTCAAACGTTTAAGAGTTAATGTCCAACTTACCGATATAGTCATTTCTTTCGTGTAAACCGTTGACCGCGACATCATACGGCGATAACCTGCATCGCGCAGTTAATAGTACAGTTGACAAGACAGAAATAACAACAAGGAAAACAGAAAAAGCAGCAAATTTGACCCAATATATTCTGACTGATCTCATTGTTTGAGTCTGCAAAAGAAGAAAAAATATAATGTTTGTTAGTGTTATTAACTATTTCGTTCATCTGAGCAATCTACGGGCTCCACTTTTTCAGGATGACGCAAAGCCAGTACACTGGCGAATTTAGTATAGATTGCAAGATAAATGGTCATCAATGTAGTAGCATGTCTCTTACGGAACATCGTTTTCATCATAGCCTGAAAAGATATTTGTCTCTAGCAAGTTCTCCCGCCTCTTCCAGCGTCATGTTCACTTTCTCTTTGATGTCCTTTTTGCCACCTTCGTCTTGGTCGTCTCCAGCCTTGTACTCCAGGAATTATGCCTTCCATTACCTTCTCTCAAACCACTGTGACGTTTAACGTGGCCAAAACATTTCATCTTCCGGGATATGATGTTATTTATGAGCCAATGCTCCATGATATTCAGATCTTGTTTTTTTCTTTTCTCTGTCCATGATGTTCTAAGAACTTTTCTGTAACACCTTGTTTCAAAAGCTTCAATTTTGTTTTTAATGTTTGTGTTATGGTCCACGATTCGCATCCATATGTTGCTACATGGAATTTGTATGTTCTCAGAAGTCTTACTTTCATTTCTTTGCTTGTATCATGCCCTAGTTTCTTCATGTTGATCACACTCTGGAAAGTGTGTCAAGAGGTGAAAAAATTACGAAGTAAAAGGGCTAAACCAGTCTGTGTCTCCCCCTTCAATGCCTGTTTTGATATTCTTTGATCATTTCTTCTCACGGTATGTCCAACATAAATCCATCTTCTCCATCTCATAACAGTTGTTACTAGTGGTTGACCAGACATTTCTCTGATTTCATCACTTCTTCAGAACTCATCCCATTTTATGTTCATTATTTTTCGCAGACATCTATTTTCAAATGCATTGAACTTACTTTATATCTTTAGTTATTTTCCAACTCTCGCTGGCATATGTTAGGATTGATACAACATTTGAATTGAAAATTCGTAATTTAGTGTTAGTGCTATATAACTTGCAGTTCCATATTTTATTTAGACTTTTAAAAGCTGATGTTGCTTTGAAAATTTGAATCATAATTTCTTTTTAACATTTTCCGTGCAATAAAATTGCTACCTAAATAGGTGAACTGCTCTGTTATTTTTATCGTTTTAGATTCCATGGGGATATTTGCATTACTTGCACTACTCTCGTGTTTTTCATACTCAGTGACTCCATGAGCTTGATTCGTAAAGTCGAATCAGGAATGGTGAGACGAAACTGGGTGGAGGTACTGGTACAGACAATGATCAGAGAAATCACCTTCATTTTTTTCCCTGATCACGCAGGAGTTAGGAGTAATGAACGAGCTGATAGATTGTCTGGCTTGGCTACAATATCAGAGGGAGCTGCCATGGATCGAAATGACATTCTCCACGCATTGAGATAGTTTTTCCGAACAGAGGAGTTTCAGGATTGTGAGTCCCACTCGCTGACCAGATTGTGAGTCCACTGCTGATCAGATTGAGTCCCACTGCTGATCAGATTGTGAGTCCCACTCGCTGATCGATTGTGAGTCCACTGTTGACCAGATTGAGTAAGATGGATGTATATACTGGCGCTGTCCGAAAAGAACGACATACCAAATATGGTAAGAGAGACAATTAATCAACATCGAACTGGTATGTTGGGCCGCTGGATGCTGCTTTATTTGTTGAGGTGGAGATCAGAGCGCATATGGCCATGTCCAGAGTGCATTGATGATAGTCCTCTGATAACTGATTTGCACTCCTTGTCATAGGTGTCATCATTATATCTACATATTCTTACCACTTACTGATTAAAAACACGCAGTTAAAATTCAATTTTACAACAATCTACACTCCCCTCCTCACACACCTCACCAGAAAAAACACTATCTACCACACACAAGTCAAAATCCAGAATTACTCACGTGTGCATGCATGTATAGTTACCAGACCACTGAGACTACTACCCCGTTCGCTACAGCGCCGACCTTCCTGGACACAATTCCGAATCAGAGTGTCAACAACTTAAACATACGTGTCGCATTTAAACTTCGAACACGCACAGAAAGATATAAATGATTATTAAATGACACCGCACCGTCAGTTATGGATGAGTGCCAGCTCATATCTTAGTTAATATTTCATACCTGGATGTATATAAAAAACGGATGTGCACGTGCAGACATCCACGTGGAGTTTGGTTAATACTGAATGCAAGGTGAGTTTAATTACATTTAGTGTGACTGTATTATTGTCCTCACTTAAAGTAGCAATTTAAGAGAATTGTGATGGCGTGTGGGTAGTTAGGAGGAGGTTGGATCGAGGGTGTTGTGGAGGTAGTTGATGGAGGGAAGGTGAATGGGGAGTTGTTGCAGTGGTGGTTGTGGAGATGAAGATGGTTGTAGCAGTGGTTGTGAAGGTGGAGCTGGTTAGAGTGATTGTAGCAGAAATGAAGATGGTTAGAGTTGTAGTTTCTGAGGGGAAGATGGTTAGAGTGGTGGTTGCAGAGAAGAAGATGGTTAGAGTGGTGGTTACAGAGAAGAAGATGGTTAGAGTGGTGTTGCAGAGGGAAGATGGTTAGAGTGGTGGTTGCAGAGGAGAAGATGGTTAGAGTGGTGGTTGCAGGAGAAGATGGTTAGAGGGTTGCAGAGAAGATGGTTAGAGTGGTGGTTGCAGAAGAGAAGATGGTTTAAAAAAGGATATAAAGGCTTGACTTCATTGCACCAGGTTATTGGTTATTGGTTACTAAACTGACGTCATTGCACTCCGGCAGACCCATAGGTGCCCAGTCTCCCCCAACAGATATTGAAGAGTATGCAAACTGATGGTTCCTGCGGCTCGCTGATTCATCAGGTTTTATCCCATATGGCTCCGTCCCTGTGGCAGAAATGGTAGCAGGTTTAACTATGATCTGCCGAGATGCTGCACAACACGATCCTTGAAGCTCCATCATCATCTGATTTCATAAATGCACGTGACTGGTCTAGATTGATACAACCTTAGATGATGGGAAAACGAATAGTGCTACCACGCGACTTGAAGTGCTGGTCTTAATAGGTTTTGCCGAATAATGTCAACATCGGTTTAATATGACTCGGTCATCTCCAGAATAGCATCACTGCCGAGTGCTTGACAGCTAACTGTCAAACAATCCTGGTTTGAAAAACGTCTGAACCGAAAGAGCAGGTCGATTCGAACCCGACCTGACTCCAGGCAGGCGTACCTGACGATAATGGCACGTGAATCGCTGACTAGCGATGTGCTAAACTCCTTCTATTGTTATTGGGCCTTAACGATGCCAGTTCACTGGATGACATGCGTCAGTCCGCAGATCAGAGGACATATACTATGCCACGGTTTCGTCTGACTACATTCTTGTCTTTATTTCTCTGCTTTTTTGCCGTTAGATGTAGCAGGTTTAACTGATGATCGGTGTCCGAGATAGTGCACGCTTGATCGCTTGATATGGTGTGTCATCCTCTGCCTTTTTTGCCGTTAGATGTAGCAGGTTTAACTGATGATCGGTGTCCGAGATAGTGCACGCTTAGTCGCTTGATATGCTGTGTCATTCTCTGCTTCTTTTGCCGTTAGACGTAGCAGGTTTAACTGATGATCGGTGTCCGAGATAATGCACGCACGGTCGCTTGATATTCTATGGTATTGTGGCGTTTAAAGATGTCTGTAACACCATCAACCCGTATTTTCCTTGGTCTGTCCCTTCCTCTTGATGATTCCATTTTCAAGTTATGCGCTATTGTAACTGGTGTATCCGGGTTCATTCTCACCATGTGGTCAAACCATTTCTTCTTCTTTCTTCTTTGCATTCGTTCTTTACGACCAATTCTAATCACTCTGTGATATGTTTGATCTTTGCCAATAACGTGTATACGTTGCACATTAGTTTGGTAGGTCCCTAAACGCATATTTGTGACATGTGCATCCGATTTCAGCCAAATCTCCTTAGCCGCCTCTTACGACATGCATGGCAGGTAACAGTGGCTCTATCTTTACACCCCAAATTTGGGCCCCGGTAACCATTCGGGCAGGCAAACCATTTGAGTCTCTGTTTTTCAATGAATCTAATTTAACTGCACACACTCCTTATTTTGTTCCCTCCCGGTTCCGCTAGTAAAATATATGGCAAAAGATTCCGTTAAAAGTTAAATTTAATTTTCAGCAAATTATTAGTGAAATATTGATTGTGTGGTTTGAATTTAAAGAAAAGTAATTAGCTATGAAAAAGGATAACTCCCACATTATAAGGGAGATCACTGTGAAAAATAATTGCAGTTTCCGTCCATAACTTGTTATTTTTTTAGTGATACGTGTTTCAGTTACTTAAAAATCTTTACTATTCGTTACTTTAGCTACTATTATTTGCTATTTAGTACTCGATGCTCATTCGTTACTTATTGAATATATGTTGCTTTTTTCATATTTACAGACGGTCAAATGGCCAAGTGTTTTACTGTGACAACTTCTGAGTTTTCGCTTGTCGCTCTTGTTTTTCAAGATTTGCTGTATTTTGTCATTGTTTTTGTAATTTGTAAAACTACAGTACTTTGTAATTACGTGTTTTGTTTTTCAAGCCATCCCTAAGTCTCTTTTCAAAATATTCTGCACCTGTGTCTAATGTTTTCCGCATAACTCGATCATGAGTTAGTTTTTCCAATTTGTTGAGACCGATAGAAAAGTTCTTCATTGAGGCCGTGCAGACATCCTTTTATCTGAGCAAGGGTCTGCATGTGTCTTTTCCCTCTTGAAAGTTCACAGAACAACATCTGTTGGAATATGCGGCTATTATCCATTCTTCTCACATGCTTTAGCCATCTTAGTCGTCCACTACTGAGCATGACCATGATAGAAGGCAGGTTTGCATGATGCAGTACTTCAGAGCTGGTTATCTTGTCGTACCACCTGATGTTCATAATCTTGCGGAGACATCGAAGGTGAAAGATGTTATGCCTTGAGTAGTCTGTCCATGTTTTTGAGCCATGTACTAAAGAGATAATTACACAAGCTCGACATATTTGAATTTTCGTCTACAATGTTAGTTTTGTGTTGTCCACATTTTCTTTGATAGGTTGTCGAATGTAGTAGTAGTAACTATCTATTCAAGAGTTGATTTCTTCGCCAAGAGAAGG
This sequence comes from Arion vulgaris, assembly GCA_020796225.1. Classification (NCBI taxonomy): domain Eukaryota; kingdom Metazoa; phylum Mollusca; class Gastropoda; order Stylommatophora; family Arionidae; genus Arion; species Arion vulgaris. The sequence continues at coordinate 20,801,302 of CM036777.1, read as the reverse complement.
GCTGGATTTTTGCACAAAGGATTACAAGCATGCTGTATTTATACCGAAGCATTTAAGAGACACTTTAAGAGCGTTTATAAATCGGTTTTTTCTTGAGTACATCAACTGTTTTAGGATTTGTTTATCAGTTACCGAGCAACGCCTCCAACCCATATCACATGGGCCTTCTACAACAGGGTGTTGACTCTTAGAATCTTTGTTCCCATGAAGACTTCGGTATCTGGAACTTTGTCCTTCCGTTTTTATTCAATAGTCTGCATAGACAACTTGTGTGAAAGTGGTTTAGTTGGTGATTATTGTCTATTGTCTTTCCCCAGGTAGATGATGGAATTGGTTGCCCACTCTTGTCGTTAAGTGCAGGAATGTTAGCTTTAATTTGCGCTCCAGGGCCAGATAAGTCGCCCTTGTTGTGTTATATCCGTGTTTATTTAGTGTGATCTTGATATTGTCTATCCATCTTTTTCTTGGTCTTAACTTGGCTCTATTACCCGATCTCTTCTCATTGTATTCTGTTATTGGTGGTTGGTTGTATTCCATTCTCATTAAATGTCCAAACCACTGCATTTGTTGTCTTTCAATGTATTCGATGCATGAAGTTATGTCCACTATGTACTTAGTTTGGCCTTACCATTAACACCAAAAAAACTGAGGTCATGTTTCAGCCCGCCCTAGAGAACAGTACTATGATCCAGTCATCAATATTAAACATCAGCGCCTCTTGCCAGTGGACAACTTTACCTATCGTGGCAGCATCCTATACAGATCGGCAAACATAGACTCTGAGGTAAACAATATGATATCCAAAGCAAGTGCTGCGTTCAGAAGGCTGCGTGTTACTGTGGGGGAGCGGAAAGGGATAAGCGTAGTCACAAAGCTGAATGTTTACCAGGCCATAGTGTTAACCACGCTGCTACACACAAGCGAGATATAGACAGTGTATAAGCAGACACCCATAGAAAATTAAACCATTTCCACACAAGCAGTCTACGCATAATACTAATAATAAACTGGCAGGACAAAATTCCAGATACCGAGATCCTCATGAGAACAAAGATCTCAAGCATCAACACACTGTTGCAGAAGGCCAAGTGAGATGGGCCGGTCACGTTGCTAAGATGCCCGATAAACGCATCTCAAAACAGTTGATGTATGGCGAGCTTGAAGGGTGCAGACGTTCAGCTTGTGGACAGAAAAAAAACGCTTTAAGGACACTCTTAAAGTGTCTCTGACATGCTTCGATATAGACACCACTCGCTGGAAATCCTTGGTGCAAGATCGTCAAATGTGGCGCTTTAATAACACAAGAGAAACCCGCATAGTTGAAAATCTTCGCGCCGTTGAGTCACAGAGAAAACGAGCTGCGCGAAAAGATAGAACACACAACACTTACATGTCTATCAGTTATCAGATGACTATCATCATAGCATTCCGGACATGTCCATAGGTGCTCCGATCTCCGTCTCAGCAAATCCAGCAGCGTCCATCGGCCCAACACACCAGTCCGATGTTGAATAATTAGTCTTTGCATATTTGGTATGGCGTTCTTTAAGGGCTGCACAAATCTTGACACCCATCTCTCTCAATCTTGTCAGCGAGTGGACTCGCAACCCTGAAACTCTTCTGTTCGAAAGACTTCGCAGTGCGTTAAGAATGTCATTTCGGTCTATTGCAGCCCCCTCGGATACTGTGGCCATGCCAGCCAATCTGTCAGCTCGTTCATTACCCTGACTCCTGCGTGTCCAGGGACAAAAATGAAGGTTATTTCTTTGATCCCAGTCTGTACCAGTACCTCCACCAAGTTCCGTCTCACCATTCCTGTTTCAACTTTACGAATCATACTCATGGAGTCACTGAGTATAAAAACACGCCAGAAGTCATGAGATGCCAACCACGTCACCGCCTCTATAACCGCCCGTACCTCCATCGTCAAACTACTTGTGGTTGTCGCGTAGGCCCCACTGGCCTCTCCTATTATTTTTCCTCCTGAGCGTGCAGAAAAAGCCCACGCACAGCGTTGTTGACGAATGACTGAACCATCTGTGTAGATTACTGCATCTGTTTCATTGACGTGGTCATTCAAGATAGCCTCAACCCACATGTCTAGCCTTGATCATGTATGCCCACCTGTGGTAGGTGATTGTTATCTTGGATTTGACTCTACAATCACCACCGCACACACCAGATAGGTGCAGCAGCACACTTCGGAGGCTGTTGTCATCATTGCTTGCGAAGGACGGCTATTATAGTTGGTCACAGTAGTGGTAAAGTAACGAATACTTTTCCAAGACATGTTATTTGTGCTTTCGGATCTAGGTAATAGCAGGTATTCGAGTAGCGAATATTTACATAACATGTTGGTTGAGAATTCAAGATAAAAAAGTTATCAGTACAAACAAAGTCAACAACAATGTCTGAACCTGAGAAACATGAATTTGGTCGGCCAAACTTGATAGGGGCTGTTGATCAAGGCACTAGTAGTACACGTTTTTTAGTAAGTTGAGACGTACTAACAATATGTTTTGTTATAGGCACTATTAAATGAAAGTGATTGCGGCTGCCAGGGTAAATATTTTTATTACATGATGATGATTCTTGATTCTCACTTAACTCTGATCTGAAGTACTATATGCAAGGCCATGCCCTAAGATTGCCCAAGAATATTAGCGTGAAATATTGATTATAAATATTAGTGTCGCTGCTAAACAGTCGGATACTACGTTATACTTCAGCATCATGTGCCGTGAAGTTTTTCTCAAGACGATTATTGATCACAAAAAACTTCTAACATGAGATTCGACGACGTCCTCTGTCTTGTTTACTTCAACTCAATGATAGTAATAATACTATGATTATGATAACTAAGCACTCAAGTACCGATAATCTGTTCAGATAATGGTACTTTTCGTTGCCATGTAGTTCAGGATCATCCCCATCTGTTGTCATTTCTATCTTCTCACATGAAATCTCCTTGCAGCTTTTATCAATGTAAATATAATGAATTCCTTAAGCAGCTACTATTTTCATACTCCAAGAAAAACAATGATGTAAGTCACTCTTTGGACTATAATCACAGGCAGATTGTCCAGTGTGGTCAATGAGTGATGTTTCTAGACTCTCTACCACGGTAGAAACGAGAGGGTACTGCAGTGGTTACAAATAGACTCTACCTGAGTAGGAGTTTCTGCAACACTAAGCATAGCACTACACGCCTCGAGTTGTTGGAGTCTTCTAGAAAGCCAGTTACCCTCTCACGCTCATCATCAGGTTCCGTCTCCGCATTGAAGGTTGGCTGCAATGAATCTCCAGCACCCTCTGTCTTTCACCTTGGTCATGCACTCTGCAAGGATGTATCTTGTCCATTTCTTTAAATCTCCGTCCCACTTATCTTTCGGTCTTCCTCTTGCTCATCACCCTCAACTTTCCCCTCTAGTAAAGATTTTATCAAGGTGTCATGCAGAGCCGGATTAGACCAGCGCGGGGCCCGTAGCAAATTTTAGCGCGGGCCCTAAGTTTTGTATGATAATAAATAATAAAACATAAATTTTACAAACAAACTTGTCTCGATTTAATGTGAGCAAATTTAGAGATAATACTAGACAAATCAATTTCTCTAAGTAAATTACATTCAATGTTCATTAAGGTGAGGTTATTTAGACGATCTTGTCCCATCATGTTTCTTAACTCACTTTTTATACGCTTTAATGTTGAAAAAGAACGTTCTCCGCTGCAGTTAGTAATCATTAAAGACAAGTAAATTGAAGACTATTTCTACATTTGGGAAACACGACTCTAATGAATTTTTCATTATAAGTTTATAAAATTGCAGTTCAAGGGCCTCATTCTTTTCGTTGCTAATAGCAGCAGCTACATTAGTTTTAAGAAGTTCAGCGAACTGCACAAGTTCATCGCCTAGGCTTTCTTCCAAATCCTCTTGGTAAGAGCTGACAATATTTGGAGTTCTTTTCAAGATCTCTTCTGCTGTAAGAGATTTTAACTGCCGAAATGTTCCAAATACATCAGTCACTCTATGGTACGCTTCCATGCGTTTAGCTAAGGCAGAGAGTACAGTATCAATTATGACAATAAACACCTGACTTTCAAATTTTTGTTTGGGTGTTTGATTTTCTACAACTTCATCGAGCGTAGTAGAGCCACTAAAATCGTCGTACTTAGTATTTTGCTTGCGTGTCTGAAGTTTGTCGCTGATATTCTTGACAGTGAGTCAGGATTTTGGCTTTGGCCTCAATATCTGAAAATGTAGGCCGCATTGCTTGAACGATCTCGCATACGATTCATAAAGAGCATATCCTGTGTTAAGGTCTTGATCAGGTGACTGTAATGAAGCGCTAGACGCTTGCAAGCGTTCTAGAATTCCGTTCCATAAAATGCTAACTATTCCCGTTTCCAACTTACTCATCTCCAAAACTAGCCCATACTCTTGATTACGACACTCTACCTTTTGATCCATGTTATTTGAGATGTCATCCAAAACTTGTTTGATAATGGTAAAACCACATAAAAGTGCTTTTGTCGCATCAGCTCTGGAAGACCACCTGGTGTCCGACAGTCTCTTCAAAGTCGGGAGTTTTGAACCTGTATCTTCCAGTGCTTTTGTAAGAATGCCCCATCGATAGGTAGAAGCCGAAAAGAATGTATAGAGACTTTCAACAAAATCGAAAAAAATTTAACCACTTAACATGACTATAACTCTGATTTAAAACATTTGAATTCATTGAAAACGAAAAATGATAGAAGCTATTTTTAAAAATTAATTTCTCACTGAAACATAAAATTAGCTATGTAAAATAAAATAATAATAAAATAACAAGATGGGAGGATTTAAATACATTCAAAGTTAGCAGAACAAATAAAAATTACTCTCTGTGTCCGTTTGTGTGCTTCTCTGTAAATTATGCAGCTCTGTGTTGCGGCTTCTTGTTGCGGCTCCTTCAAGTGTGTCCAAGTTTTCTGTTTAATCATTTGGCCCTTCCTCGCATTATTTTCTGGGACATCTAGTCGAGTGCAAAACAGTTTCTCACAAAAACGTGAATGACATGAAATTTATTTAGGATCTGCTCGTCTTAGAACAATATTTCATACGCCCACTTGCATTTATTTTAAACTAAGTTTCACAAAAAACTACTGAACAACAGAGACTTGAACTGGGTTATGAGTCAAATTTAATTGTTCTTTTGTTCAAGCTTTCAAGTTTTCGTTTATTAGAAGCGTGTGCACACAAGAGACACTCCTATACAAAAAAACTGTTACGTTGTTAATGAGCTCAGTGTGACCGCCCAATTAAGTCCAAAATTGAGTAAACATGACCTTGGCCCTAACCTCAATAAAAAAAAAATGAAAGGGGAAATTATTACCCACCTCCCAAACTTGGTTCCTTGTTTATGACTAGTGACAACTTAGCTCCAGAGCGCGGCCCCCAAAGCGGCCCGTAGCATTTGCTACTTCTGCTACTATGCTAATCCGGCTCTGGTGTCATGCCATTTTATGTGTCCAAAATACTTTACTTGTTTGAATTTTATTTCTCTTAATAGTTGTTTCTTCATGCCTAGTTTTATCCATCTGTTATCATCTGACCCACGTTCAAATAAAGTAAAAAAGGTGAAAACCATCTCATCAGATAATAACTCTAAAATGATGAAAATCACAGTAATCTTTATATTGTTTAGTCTAGTCATTGGGTCATCATCACTTCACATCGAACCATTTAGTTCATAAGTTCTCTGATCTCCTCCTCAAATGTCTCTCAGCGTGTGTCAACTAGCGACACTAGTTTAATGTTGGTTTACTATTCTTCTTTGGCTACCAGTATAGTTAAGTTTAGTTGTCAGATCATCATCACTTTACATCGAACCATTTAGTCTATAAGTACTTCAAGCTTCTCCTCAGTATGTCTCTCAGCGTGTGTCAACTAGCGACACCAGTTCTATGTTGGTTTACTATTCTTCTTTGTCTACCAGCATAGTGTTCTTGTCTAGCTACACCACATTTGACTTGGAACTTGCAGTCTGGTTAGAGTTGTAGATTCATCACTATTACTTGAATCATTTACACTTCCTCTCTTTCTTAGGGAATTCAGAATATCAACCTGGTCCATTGCTTGCCCGCTTTTACAGCAGTCATACCTACAAGCCTATCAGCACTTTTATTTCCCTTACATCTGCATGCCCTGGTATAAAATAAACCTGATTTTATCAGCCTAGACCTCTTCAGAGACTTCAACCATTGTCTTTGAGCCCAGCCTGTTTCAATCTTCCTGAATATACTCATTGAGTCACTGAGAAAACATCTATCTATTTCTATATCCTCTTCTTGTCCCTATTAACACACAAGACTTCCACAGGAGACTTCCACTGTTGCCGTTCTGCTGCCTTTCTACCAACCGTCTCCACGTCAGACCACACTCCTTCAACTCTCTCTCCACAGTTCTTCTCCATGTTTCCTTTGGACGACCCAGCCTTCTCTTCCCATCCGCTGTCCATCTAAGAGCTGTCCTAGCCAATGCCCCCACTGGCATACAACATACATGTCCAAACCACCTCCATCTTCGTCTTTTAATGATGGTCTCCAAGGATGCACAGTCTGTACGTTTCAAAAGCTCCTCATTTGTTATGGTATTTGGCCAGAAAATTTGCAGGATTCTTCTTAAACATTTATTCTGAAATGTCTCCAACTTGTGTATTAAGTGTTCATTAAGAAAACCTGCATGGATAAAAGTCTGTGACTCCAGCCAATGTAATCATTGAATTGTAATACATTTGTGATATTTTACTTATTATATCACATTCCTTTCTTGTCAGATATTTAATGCAGGCACAGCGGAAGTTGTCACTTATCATCAAATTGAGGTCAAGCACATTCTTCCGAAGGAAGGGTAAGTTCATCATTTGTATCAAAGGTGAAATACGTAAAAATAAAGTTCCGTAATTTTTTTGACAATTGTCTTTCCCCAGATGAATGATGGAATTGGTTGTCCACTCTTGCTGTTAATGTAGGGGTGGGAGCTTTAATTTGCATTCCAGGGTCAGATGATTCACCCTTGTTGTGTTATATCCGTGTCTATGTAGTGTGGTCTTGATATTGTCTATGCATCTTTCTCTTGGTCTTCCCTTCCCTCTATAACCTGCTCTCTTTTTATTGTATGCTGTTGTTGGTTGTATTCCATTCTAATTAACTGTCCAAACCCCTGCATTTGTTATCTTTCAATGTATTCTGTGCATAAAGTTATGCCCACTCTGCTTCTGATATCCTCGTTTCGTAGTCTATCTTTCCTGGTGACCTCCACTGCCTTTCTCAAGCATTTCATTTCACATGTGGTGAGCTTTCTGTGGTGTGTTACTGTCAGAGACCAAGTTTGACACTGGTAACAAAGTGTTGGTAGGAAAATACTTTTTATCATATCTGTATTTTTACTTCCATCTTGATCTTTGGGTATTGTAGTAATGGTGCCAGCTGGTAGGTACAGAGTAGTTCTGTAGTTTTACAAAGTCATCATCATCATCAATAAAAAGAGATCGGGTACTAGAGCTAAGGGAAGACCAAGAAAAGATGGATAGACAATATCAAGACCACACTACATAAACACGGATACAACACAACAAGGGCGACTCATCTGGCCCTAGAACGCAAATTAAAGCTCCCATCCCTACGCTTAACGGCAATCACATCTTCCACCTGGGAATAGACAAAAGACATCATCATCATCATCAAATAGTTTGTTCTGAGCAGAACATTGCCGCCCCAACAGTCCTACAGAGTTTCTCTTTCTCATAGGCCAGATGCCCTGCCTCTGCAGCCATCATGTTTAAACCATCAGTTACATCCTGAATCCATCTTCTCCGTGATACTCTTCTCTTTGCCGGTATACCTCATTCCATGATGGTCCTCTCCAGCCCTTCATGTCTTTTTATATGTCCAAAATATCTCAATTTTCTCTTACTTATTTGTAGCATCAGCCAGATTTCTTTGATTTTGATTTCTTTCTGGATAGATCTATTTGTTCTCTTCCCTGTCCATGATATACAGAGGACTCTTCTGTAACACTTATATTCAAAAACACATATTTTTATATATATAGCTTTTACAAAATACAAAACAATATACAGAGCAACATTTCAACAAAAGATCTTTATTAAACAAAGGATACAATAAAAGGGAAAGATATTCAGACTTCCTATACGGCCAGACATAAACATATAGTCAGACAATAAATCCTTAACCTTATCTTATTCAAATTAATGGTATGTCTGCCGTATAGGAAGTCTGAATATCTTTTGTTTCTTTTGTATCCTTTGTTTGATAAAGGCCTTTTGGTTGAAACGTCACTGTATATTGTTTTTGTATTTGGTCAAACTACAGTACTTTGTTTTTACATGTTTCGCCATTGTTACATAGTTTTACGGCAGTTGTCCCTTGTATCGATAAAATTGTTTGAATCCACATTTTATTCATTGTTTATGTTTTTTCTTCAAATGATTTGTTTTTCAGTTATTGTTTTTTTCTTCTTCAAACTTCCATATCGACCACTTGTTAAACCACTCTGTCTGATTTATATGTGATCTAAGCCTTAGAGCGATTGTACGTTGTGCCAGTTATGCGCCTACAAGTATGCCGGTACATCTGATTTAATGCTTTTTATTGACTAGAGTAGCTTTCCTAGATCCCTACCTCAATCGCCTCTAACACATACCTTGTAGGTCGTAGTGTTATCATTCTTTGCTTCCCTTTCAGGCCCCACAGGGGCACAGGTCGTTGGTGCCTATCTTGAATCTGGTGTACAGGTGGTGTCTCATTCTGTTGTGACTTGTCCGGAGGTGAAGTATGGCTGTCTGGTCCCTTCTGGACAGTTGGTAATATCCATCATCCTTGTTGTGTTTTGGGTGTTCTTTATCCCATTTTGCTTTGTAGTGTCCTTTGGCAATGGTTTTTGCTTCTTTATAGCTAACTAGGTTGTTTTCTTGGGGCATTCCTGCTCCCTCTTTAGCCAATCTGTCAGCATCTTCATTTCCCTTGATCATGCAATGTGAGGGTATCCACTGGATTACTACCCTCTCAGAATCATGGGACAACTGGGCTAAGGTTTACCTGAGATCACTTAGTTCTGTGTTCCTTTCAGATTTCAGTGCTGAGCTCAACAGATTCAAGACACATAGCTAATAAAGATGTAATCCTTAGGGAAAAACTTGAAAATTTTCACTTTTTTCTAAAATGACTGTTGTAGATGGGTAGAGGAAGATCCTATGGAGATACTGGAGTCTGTGAAGATTTGCATTGACAAGGCTACAGAGAACCTGATTGGTTTAGGGTTCAAGTCTTCAGATATCAAAGGTAAGAATGGATCTCTTAGGCAGAAGTAGAAGCTACATAAGATCAAGTACCATCTCCACATTGAAGGTTGACTGTAATTGATAATGTGCGTTTTTAGTATGAGCTCCCTAACGAAGGATAGTGTGCTGTCTTGGTCTGGGTACCCTAACTAGGTAATATGTGTTTTCATGGTCTGGACTCACATCTTGGGGGATGGGTGTGTTCTCTTAACCTTGGCTCTCTAACTTGTGAGATGATGTGTTCTCTTAACCTTGGCTCCCTAACTTGAGAGATGATGTGTTCTCTTAACCTTGGCTCTCTAACTTGTGGGATGGTGTGTTCTCTTAACCTTGGCTCCTAACTTGTGGATGGTTGTTCTCTTAACCTTGGCTCCTAACTTGGGATGGTGTGTTCTCTTAACCTTGGCTCTCAACTTGTGGGATGGTGTGTTCTCTTAACCTTGGCTCCTAACTTGCAGGATGATGTGTGTCTCTTAACCTTGACTCCTAACTTGGAGATGATGTGTTCTCTTAACCTTGACTCCTAACTTGTGAGATGATGTGTTCTCTTAACTTGGCTCCTAACTTGCAGGATGATGTGTTCTCTTAACCTTGACTCCTAACTTGTGAGATGATGTGTTCTCTTAACCTTGGCTCCCTAACTTGCAGGATGATGTGTTCTCTTAACCTTGACTCCTAACTTGTGAGATGATGTGTTCTCTTAACCTTGACTCCTAACTTGGAGATGATGTGTTCTCTTAACCTTGGCTTCCTAACTTGTGAGATGATGTGTTCTCTTAACCTTGACTCCCTAATTGAGATGATGTGTTCTCTTAACCTTGCTCCCTAACTTGTGAGGATGATGTGTTCTCTTAACCTTGGCTCCCTAACTTGTGAGGATGATGTGTTCTCTTAACCTTGACTCCTAACTTGAGGATGATGTGTTCTCTTAACCTTGGCTCCCTAACTTGAGAGATGATGTGTTCTCTTAACCTTGACTCCCTAACTTGTGAGGATGATGTGTTCTCTTAACCTTGACTCCCTAACTTGAAGGATGATGTGTTCTCTTAACCTTGACTCCCTAACTTGTTGGATGATGTGTTCTCTTAACCTTGACTCCCTAACTTGTGGGATGATGTGTTCTCTTAACCTTGGCTCCCTAACTTGTGAGATGATGTGTTCTCTTAACCTTGGCTCCCTAACTTGTGGGATGATGTGTTCTCTTAACCTTGGCTCCCTAACTTGTGAGATGATGTGTTCTCTTAACCTTGGCTCCCTAACTTGTGAGATGATGTGTTCTCTTAACCTTGGCTCCCTAACTTGTGAGATGATGTGTTCTCTTAACCTTGACTCCCTAACTTGTGAGATGATGTGTTCTCTTAACCTTGGCTCCTAACTTGTGGATGATGTGTTCTCTTAACCTTGACTCCCTAACTTGTGAGATGATGTGTTCTCTTAACCTTGGCTCCCTAACTTGTGAGATGATGTGTTCTCTTAACCTTGGACTCCTAACTTGTGAGATGATGTGTTCTCTTAACCTTGGCTTCCTAACTTGTGAGATGATGTGTTCTCTTAACCTTGGCTCCCTAACTTGTGAGATGATGTGTTCTCTTAACCTTGCTCCCTAACTTGAGAGATGATGTGTCTCTAACCTTGCTCCTAACTTGTGAGATGATGTGTTCTCTTAACCTTGCTCCCTAACTTGGGATGATGTGTTCTCTTAACCTTGGCTCCCTAACTTGCAGGATGATGTGTTCTCTTAACCTTGGCTCCCTAACTTGTGAGATGATGTGTTCATCTTTTAATCCTTGACTCCCTAACTTGTGGGATGATGTATTGTCATAGTCTGCATTCCCTAACTTAGTAGATGGTGTACTCTCCTAGTCTAAACATAAAGGAGAGCTCCACAATTTGGTGCATATAAGAGTTTCTAAGACAAGTCTAATTTTAACTCCTTTCTTGGAGAAGTTAGAAAAGCTGCAGACACCAAGTTCTACCAATAATATTTACAGCCTGTATGATATTGGGCTGAAGCTCCGAATGCAGGCACTGTTGAATCATCAAAGGGCCAGAGATGAATAGACCAAACCCCAAGGACAATATAAATCTGATACAACGAAAAGATCAAAGCACTATCTTTCAGTTAAGAACAGGACATGTTGGACTGAATTACCATCTACACAGAATAAACCCCACACACCTACCACACTGTAGAAAGTGCATTCATTCATGTGAGACAGTACAGCATATCTTGCTTGAATACCCTGGACTACATAAAGCTAGACAAGAACTCCTCCCACCACACCCATCTGTTCATAATACACTTTACACTAGTCTCCCACAATGACAGAACACATGCAGATTCTACAAATTGACATTGGCTACCCAAGAGTGAAAACTTGCAGCCCTGGTTAGAAGAAGAAGAAGATGAAGAATCATCAAAGAAAATGCATATCATAAACTAAAATAATTATTTTAAAATTGGTAACAGTGGAAATTCAGTAACATAAGTTTAAAGTAAATTTTGCTATGAACCAAATTGTGGCAGTCTGCAGCTCTTGGCCAAACAGGCACAACTTATGACTAAACCAGTGCATCTTGAGGCCAAACAGGCACAGTTTATGGCCAAACGAGGGCAGTTTATGCCCAAACAGGCACAGTTTATGGCCAAATGGGAGCAGCTTATGGTCAACCGGGAGCAGCTTATGGCTAAATGGGAGCAGTTTATGGCGAAACAGGCGCAGCTTACAGCCAAATAGGAGCAGCTTATGGACAAACAGGAGCAGCTTAAGGACAAACAGGACCAGTTTATGGCCAAACGGGAACAGCTTATGGACAAACAGAAACAGCTTATGGACAAATAGACGCAGCTTATGGCCAAACAGAAGCGACTTATGGCCAAACGGGAGCAGCTTATGGTCTATCGGAGCAGCTTATGGCCAAGCGGGAGCAGCTTATGGAGAATCTGGTGTAACTTATAGACAAACAGGTGCAGCTTATGACCAAATAGGTGCAGTATATGGCCAAACTGGTGTAGTTTATGGACAAACAGGCACAGTTTCTGATTATACATGCACAACTTATGGCCAAATGATCCCAGATAAGGCCAAATGGATGCAGTTTATAATTAAACGGTTCAACTTATGGCCAAACGGGTGCAGCTGAAAGTCAAATGAGTGTAGATTAAAGCCGAACCGGTAGAGCTTATGGCCAAATCATTGCAGCTGGTGTCGCTTATTAGCAGCTTATTGCTTTTGATAGTTAATGTGTTAAACATGATACCAGCTCAAGTGTAGGTAACTCTACCTTTTTATTTGTCTCCCCCTTCTTGACAAAATTCAGCTTTAGGAATTACCAACCAAAGGGAGACAACCATTGTATGGGATCGTTTAACAGGAAAACCATTGTACAATGCTATAGGTAAGTGTTATGTTATGTGATCGATGTCATGGCACATTGGGCATTCCCTTTTGTGCTCTGTCCTCCGCTATAGCATCCAACCTAAAAGTCCATTTGCTCACCGTACTCATAAGAAGTTTAGTATACCTTCTCTCTCTACCACGAAGACGACACTGTCTGGCATGTCCAAACTTAACTCCTAATTCTTGCAATCGACCCAGTGTCTGAGACTTGCCCATAGCACATAAATGAGAGCGTACCACATTGATGATATCGGCTCTGTCCAAACTTTTGCCCGCTTGAGTTGGGACATTGTTTGCAAGAAAGTGAGCATGCTTGTTGCCCTGCACTCCAGCATGTCCAGCCAAGTCATTTTCTTGAGATGTGATCTCCGAATGATGTCCACCGATTCCACGCGCAGACTTCCAGATTAAATCATTTGAAGCATATTCATCGAGTCTGATATGATAATCGTATGGGTTACCTGTTGCTCAGCCACCCATGACAGAGTCCTGGAGGCAGCAGTGATCTTCAGTCATGCTCGATGTTGTTGTATCGAAAGTATGTGTGTGTGGGGGCTTTGATATATGCCACTCTGGCTCTTTCTCTCCCTCCACTTTCACCCACTCTTTCTCTACTACTTAGTTCTCCACTCTTATCTCTTGGCAATATCAGTCCGCTCCCTCTCAACCCCCCCTGGATTATTCTCTCCCTACTTTTTCTTCGCAAATCGTCTTACTTTCTTTCGGTAAAAATTAAAGGAAGACGAGACAGAGGAAGACCGGATGAACAATTTAGACAGCTTGATATCGCTGTGTGGTGCTGGGTTCCGCAAGGGAAGCAAAAATAGTACCACTGCAACCTACAATGCATGTCGTAAGATGTAGGACCTAGGGATGCTACCCTAGTAAATAAAAAGAAATCGGATGTGCTGGCCTACTTGTAGACGCATAACCGGCACAACATACAATCGCTCTTGGGCTCAGATCACATACAAATCACACAGAGTTGTTGACAGGTGGTCGATAAGGAGCATTCGAAGAAGTAGAAGTAGAAGAAAGTCTGACTTCATGGCATAAAAGTGTAACCAACATCCGACGAGATCTAAATACAAAGGAATGACTTCATTGCACCGCATTTCCCCATATGGCTCTGTCCCTGTCGGCAGAAATTGTATGCTGGACGCTGCTGGACGTTGTTGAGGTGAAGGTTGGAGGACCTATGAACATGTTCAGAGTGCTATGATGATAGTCCTTATCACTCTCTCTCTTGATCCCCATATAATTGATAACTCATATCACATCACATGCTCGAGGTATTCTGTATACTGAATTTCTAATTTTTCATTTTTCCATTTCCAAAGTTTGGTTGGATGTCAGGACAGCAGCAACGGTTCAGCAGCTCATTAAAAAAACACCTGGCCAGAACAAAGATTATCTCAGGGTATGCCCTAGTTGTGTTAAATTTTAACTTATTGTCGCCTTTTATTTATGAAACAGAACCTTCTTCTTTCTGTTCTGTAGTTCTGTTTTGTCTCACATCGACAGGATAAGAAGAGATTTCTAGAATATACTTTTGTGTACGCTTCTCTAATCTTGTTTTGTCTCATAGTGTCAGGATAAGAAGAGATTTCTAGAACAGGTTTTTGTGTGCACTTCTCTAATCTTGTTTTGTCTCACAGTGTCAGGATAAGAAGAGATTTCTAGAACAGGTTTTGTGTGCACTTCTCTAATCTTGTTTTGTCTCATAGTGTCAGGATAAGAAGATATTTCTAGAATGGGTTTTTGTGTGCGCTTCTCTAATCTTGTTTTGTCTCACAGTGTCAGGATAAGAAGAGATTTCTAGAACAGGTTTTTGTGTGCACTTCTCTAATCGTGTTTTGTCTCACAGTGTCTGGATAAGAAGAGATTTCTAGAACAGGTTTTTGTGTGCACTTCTCTAATCGTGTTTTGTCTCACAGTGTTAGGATAAGAAGAGATTTCTAGAACAGGGTTTTGTGTGCACTTCTCTAATCTTGTTTTGTCTTACAGTGTCAGGATAAGAAGAGATTTCTAGAACAGGTTTTTGTGTGCACTTCTCTAATCTTGTTTTGTCTCATAGTGTCAGGATAAGAAGAGATTTCTAGAACAGGTTTTTGTGTGCACTTCTCTAATCTTGTTTTGTCTCACAGTGTTAGGATAAGAAGAGATTTCTAGAACGGGGTTTTGTGTGCACTTCTCTAATCTTGTTTTGTCTTACAGTGCCAGGATAAGAAGAGATTTCTAGAACAGGTTTTTGTGTGCACTTCTCTAATCTTGTTTTGTCTTACAGTGTCAGGATAAGAAGAGATTTCTAGAACAGGTTTTTGTGTACGCTTCTCTAATCTTGTTTTGTCTCATAGTGTCAGGATAAGAAGAGATTTCTAGAACAGGTTTTGTGTGCACTTCTCTAATCTTGTTTTGTCTTACAGTGTCAGGATAAGAAGAGATTTCTAGAACAGGTTTTTGTGTGCACTTCTCTAATCTTGTTTTGTCTTACAGTGTCAGGATAAGAAGAGATTTCTAGAACGGGCTTTTGTGTGCACTTCTCTAATCTTGTTTTGTCTTACAGTGTCAGGATAAGAAGAGATTTCTAGGACAGGCTTTTGTGTGCGCTTCATAAACAGTGTTTTTCGTCTTCTCTGTTATCTCTAATGTCCACCTTTTGCGTGGATGGTCTTTTGCTTTGTATTCATTGTATCGGAGGAACATTGCTCTTTGAGGCGCACTATCTGTTGGTATTCTGCTTATGTGGCCGAACCATTTAATTTGTTGTTTCTTGATGAAGTTCAGTACTGATGTTGTACCCACTTTTTTCCTAATGTCATTTCTAAACCGGTCTCTTCTTGTTACCCCCAGCATTCTGAGTAGACATGCCATCTCTGTCGGGACTAGTTTTCTTCTATTGTATGGTGTCAGTGTAGGGAGAAAGACTGTGCTGTACAATGCTCTTTTTGTGTTCATAGTGACATGTTTGCATTTCTAAATTGGTGCCATTTGTCCAATGATTTTCTTGAAACTCCCAGCATTCTGCGTAGACACTTCATCTCTGTTGTGACTAGTCTTTTCTTAATACTCCCAGCATTCTGCGTAGACAATTCATCTCTGTCGTGATTAGTCTCTTCTTGATACTCCCAGCATTCTGCGTAGACACTTCATCTCTGTCGTGATTAGTTGATACAATCAGAACCAATTTTCTTTTATAGAAGTCAGTCATGGACAGCAGAAACCATCTTAGCATAGTTGCAGGGGGCTGGATTCAGTCATCATCATCATACAAGGTTCAGTTCCCTGTATTCTCAGTTCTGTAGTCTGGTTATTAGTTATTTGTTAATGAAGTGTCTACGCAGAATGCTGGGTGTAACAAGAAGAGACCGGTTGAGAAATGAAGACATCAGGAAAAAAGTGGGTACAACATCAGTACTGAACTTCATCAAGAAACAACAAATTAAATGGTTCGCCACATAAGCAGATTACCAACAGACAGTGCACCTCAAAGAGAAATGCTACTCAGGTACAGTAGATACAAAGCAAAAGGCTGTCCGTGCAAAAAGTGGACCTCAGAGATAACAGAGGCAGCGAAAAACACTTAATTAAGCTCATACAAAAGCCAGTTCTATAAATCTCATCTTATCCTGATGCTGAGACAAAACAGGATTAGAGACAGGAAGAAGAAGGGAAAAACAGATGATGTATAGCGAGCGAAACTGCGGCAATCGATTGGTTTGTGGACAGTTTTTTTTTTAAACCGATCCAGAAGCACTTGAGCTTTTAGCTCTTCGGCTCGGTGCCGTGGACTTCATAATCCTTCGGTTCAGTGCCACGGACACTATGAATCTGCTGAACCTGTGATTTTTCTGCCAGCCCGCGGAATTGAACCCGCACTCACAGGGGGCTTGTCACCCGTAGTCCAGCGCGCTACAAACGCGCTGGGCGGACGGACTTGTGGACAGATAAATTGTTTCAAAGATACTCTTTAAGTGTCTCTAAAATACTTCAACATAGACACTATACACTGGGAGTCCCTTGCGTAAGATCACCAAATGTGGCGCTGTAACAACACAAGAGGAACCCGCATAGCTGAGAATCGTCATACAGTTGAGGCGCAGAGAAAACGAGCTGCGCGAAAAGACAGAACACACAACACCAACATATCTAACCTTGATCATATATGCCCCACCTGTGGTAGGGGATTGTTTTCCAGGATTTGACTCTACAGTCACCTCCGCACATACCAGAGAGGTGTCACAACACACATCTGAGGCTGTTGTCACCATCTCTTGTGATGGATGGCTATTATTATTCTAGTTGTGTCTTGGGCTAGTAACAGACTATGTTTTTGTTTCCTTGCAGGCAATATGTGGGCTTCCGATTATTACCTACTTCAGCGCTGTCAAGCTACGTTGGTTATTGGATAACTCTGAGCTGGTGAGGAAGGCGACAGAGGATGGACGATGCATGTTCGGTACTGTCGACACATGGTTGCTATGGGTATGTGAGCATGTTTGTCTGCATGCAGTCTTCTTATACGCCCTTTGTTCCTTCCGTTCTTTCCTTCCATCCCTCCCTCCTTCCCCCTCCCTTCCTGCCTGCTTTCCTTCCTTCCTTCCATTACTGCCTTCCTTTACTTCCTCCCTCTCTCCCTTCTTTCCTTTACTGCCTCCCTTCCTTCCTGCTTTCTATCCTACCTTCCTTACTGCCTTACTTCCTCCCTCCCTCTCCTCCTTCCTTCCTCTCTCCCTTCCTTCCTCATTCTCTTCCTCCCCCTTTCCTCCCTCCCTACGTTTGATCCTTCCTTCCTTAACTAAATTGGCTTGAAATATTGTCTATATATTCAATGTTGTCTCTTGTATAACATTTACTATCTTTAGTAGCTCATACAGAGGTCTGTAGTTTTCTGCCGAGTGTTGTTTCGTTAGGTCAGTGAGTTTGTCTCAGTATATTATATTCGGGGCAGTCTTGAAGTATGTGCTCTGCAGTCTGATATGCCTGAAATATTATTATATAGATGGATCGTTAATTCACCTTGAAAAGTTTATATGGACTCTTCTATGCAAGTTCATACAGTGGAAAGGTCAAGGAAGCCAGTGGTGCATTGAGTACGACAACAAGTAGCATGACAATGGAGGTACTGGCAGTGTCTAAGGCACTAAATCTGGCTGGAGTCACAAAACTACACTCATGCTTGCATTCTGAGTGATTCATTTAGTATGATCCGAAAGGTGGTGGCTGGTTCGGTGCGCAGGCAATGAACTGAATCACTGCAAGCCAACAATTTGCAGAATTACATTCATCTTCGCTCCGGGTACATGGGTGTTGTTGGCAATGAGAGAGCAGACAGATTGGTCGGCTCTGCCACCATATCAGGAGTCATCCAATGGATAGAGGTGACATTCTGAACACACTCATAAAATGTGGCCGTACAAAAAGGACTTTCATCTAAACCAATCCATGTCAACTACTAGATTGCAAGAGTTTGGATTGAAGATTGGAGTGACCAGAAAAGAACAGGTATTGATTGATTGATTGATAGGGCCATCATCATTGCACTTAGGTGAGTAACCATGTGTGCTCCGATCTCTTTCTTACACAGGAAGATCTCAGCTGCAGTGCACGAACTCTGTAGCACCGGCAAGGGTCCCAAGAAAAAAAAAGAACAGGTATATGAGTACGCTCATCAATCAACATCGAACTGGTAGAGTCATTCGCTGGACGCTGTTGGAGATGTTGCAAAGTAGATTGTAACACCTTTGGACATGTCCGGAGTGGAAAGAAGATATTCCAACCTGAAACTGAAAGTGAAATATTATCTGAAGTATTGTTTGACTTGCATATTTTACTTGTGAAACAAGTAACAACAAAATACAAAACAATATACAGTAACGTTTCACCAAAAATCTTTATCAAGTAAAGAATACAACAGAAGTGTAGAAATTCACTTCTTTATCAAGCAAAGAATACAACAGAAGTGTAGAAATTCACTTCTTTATCAAGTAAAGAATACAACAGAAGTGTAGAAATTCACTTCTTTATCAAGCAAAGAATACAACAGAATAAACATACAAAAAGAATACAACAGAAGTGTAGAAATTCACTTCTTTATCAAGCAAAGAATACAACAGAAGTGTAGAAATTCACTTCTTTATCAAGTAAAGAATACAACAGAAGTGTAGAAATTCACTTCTTTATCAAGCAAAGAATACAACAGAAGTGTAGAAATTCACTTCTTTATCAAGTAAAGAATACAACAGAAGTGTAGAAATTCACTTCTTTATCAAGCAAAGAATACAACAGAAGTGTAGAAATTCACTTCTTTATCAAGCAAAGAATACAACAGAAGTGTAGAAATTCACTTCTTTATCAAGCAAAGAATACAACAGAAGTGTAGAAATTCACTTCTTTATCAAGTAAAGAATACAACAGAAGTGTAGAAATTCACTTCTTTATCAAGTAAAGAATACAACAGAAGTGTAGAAATTCACTTCTTTATCAAGCAAAGAATACAACAGAAGTGTAGAAATTCACTTCTTTATCAAGCAAAGAATACAACAGAAGTGTAGAAATTCACTTCTTACACAGTACAGAACATATAGAATCGGACAACAAATTCCTAACGGTCCTAAAACAAAAATCTGTGACTAAAAACGAATAACGTAATACAACCCTTTTGGTCAAAACGTTACTGTTTATTGTTATTGTATTTGTAAAACGACAGTATTTTGTTTTACGTGTTTCACCATTGCTACATAGTTTTACTGCAGTCTTTTCTTATATCGATAATATTTTACTTTCTAGAACTTGACAGGGGGTACCAATGGAGGTGACCATGTGACAGACGTAACAAATGCAAGTCGGACAATGTTGATGAGTTTATCTACCCTTGACTGGGATGATAAATTATGCCAGTAAGTATGTGAGTTTATGTTCATATGTTGTTTATTCTTCTTGTGGCCATCGTCTGGTTAGAGTTGTCCACATAATGATGTTGTTATTGGTTACTAAGCTGACGTCACAGCACTCCAGGCAAATACATAGATGCTCATTCTCCGACAACAGATGTTAAATATTTTTAGTTTTTGGTTTGCCGGGGCTCTCAAGGGGAGCAAGGAATAGTAACACTGCGACCTACAAGGCATGTCGTAAGAAGCGACTGAGGTAGAGGCCTAGGAAGCTACCTATAAATAAAAAGCATACTTATGAACTATAAAAAGCATAAAAGAAATTGGATGTGCTGGCTTACTTGTAAGCACATAACTGGCACAACGTAAATTGCTCTCAGGCTCAGATCACATACAAATCACAAAGAGTGGTTAACAAGTGGTTGATATGGAGCGTTCGAAGAAGAAGCTATTGGTTATTGAACTGACATCGCAGCACTCCGGGCAGATCTATAGGTGCTTAGTCTCCCCCAACAGATGTCGAAGGGTATGTATACTGATGGTTCCTGTGGCTCGCTGGTTACACTTCTCTCTCAGCCCAGCATGCACCCAGCTCTACTTGTACAATGTATAATTCCTTCTTTCTTCTTTCTTTTGTCCTTCTCTGCTTTTTTGCCGCTAGGCGTAGCAGGTTTAACTGATGATCGGTTTCCGAGATAATGCACGCTTGGTCGCTTGATATGATGTGGTATTGTGGAGTTTTAAGATGTCTGTAACTCCATCAACCCATCTTTTTCTTGGTCTGCCCTTTCCTCTTGATGATTCCATTTTCAGGTTGTACGCTCTTTCAACTGGTGTATTCGGGTTCATTCTGACCAAGTGGCCAAACCATTTGAGTCTCTGTTTATGTATAATTCCAAACTCCCTAAATTGCTTGATTGATTCATTGTCAAATTTTGTGTTTTCATCCAACAGTAGGTCACCAAGAGACCGAAGAACATCGCCTTTATCCAGCCTAAACTCCCCAACAATCAATGCTTTCGTCGCAAGTATGCCCGCTTTCTAGTTGCACTGAACACCCACATGACCAGGACAGTAAATCCACATTTAGTCTCTGGAGGTTGGAAATCTCTGTAGATGACGTTTACTCATACCGAAACCTGCCATTTTGGATCTTGTGAAGCATCGACTGAGAGTCATTTCTTTCTTGAAATCAGCGGTTGGCAACTAATGTATGGATGTGAAACATGGTTATTAGTTAATAAACTGACGTCATTGCACTCGGGCAGACCCATAGGTGCTCAGTCTCCCCAACAGATATAGAAGAGTATGCATACTGATGGTTCCCGTGGCTCGCTGATTAAACACACCTCTCACTCTGCCTCTCAGGCATCCAGTTCGACTTGTACAACGGGTAACTCCAAACTGTCTAAATCGCTTGATCGATTCAACATCTATTTTAGTGTCCTCATCCAACAGACAGTCGCGAAGAGACCGAAGAACATCCCCTTATCAATCTTCAACTCCGCAACAATCGGTGCTGTTGATGCAAGCCTGTCCGCTAAACACCTGTATTCCCAGGACAGTAGATCCACGTAAGCCTTGGAGGTTAGAAACTTCTATAGACGACATCCACTCATACCGAAACCTGCCCTTCCTTGTGTTGTGAGAGCATCGCCTGACAGTCAGATACAACGACGGCCCCTTATAGACATTTAACAAGACAGGGAAAACGATGTTATGTTATTCGATCGACGACATGACATATTGAGCATTCCCATGCGTCCTCCACTGCATCAGCCATCCCTAATTCCACTTGTTCACCGTACCCATGAGACATTGAATAGTATATCTTCTATCTCTACCAGGATGATGACACTGTCTCTGCCACCATATCAGATGGGTCAGTAAATGAATAGAGCTGACATTTTGAACGCTCTCAAGGATGTGGCCGCAAAGAGGATTTTCATTTAAACCAATCCAACTCAACTAATAGATTGCAAGAGCTGGGATTGAAAATAGGAGTGCCAGGAAAAGAACAGCACAACAGGTACATGGGTAGGCTCATCAATCAACATTAAACTGGTACGGTCAGCCGCTGGACGCTGTTGGAGATATTGCAAAGAGATCGGAGCACCTATGGAAATGTCCAGCGGGCAATGATGTTCCAAACTGAAACAGAATAAATCTGCAATAGTTGAATTTCATAACATATTTTGTTTCAATTTGTAACAGCTTTTTCGACATTCCAAAGAGTATTCTACCAACTATTCGAAGCTCGTCCGAGATTTATGGTAACATGGCCATCACAGCATTGAAAGGAGTGAAGATATCGGGGGTAATAAAGCTGTTTCTTATCTTTCTAATTTTGTGCAATCATTTATAGCTCTTTTATGTTGTGGTCATTGCTTAGTGAAGGTCATCATCACACAAGCTCTCCGGAAATGTCCATCTATCTATCTATATCCTCTTCGTGTCCCAACTTGAGACATAAGACTGCCTTGTGTTGTCGAGCTGAACACGCGCCTCAAGGCATGTAGTAAGAGGCACTACAAGGCGGTAGTAAGAGGCGCACAAGGCGTGTAGAAGGGCCTACAAGGCGTGTAGTAAGAGGCTCTACAAGGCGTGTAGTAAGAGGCACTACAAGGCGTGTAGTAAGAGGCACTACAAGGCGTGTAGTAAGAGGCTCTACAAGGCGTGTAGTAAGAGGCACTACAAGGCGTGTAGTAAGAGGCACTACAAGGCGGTAGTAAAGGCCACAGGCGTAGTAAGAGGCTCTACAAGGCGTGTAGTAAGAGGCACTACAAGGCGTGTAGTAAGAGTACTAGGGAGTAGAGGTACTACAAGGCGTGTAGTAAGAGGCACTACAAGGCGTGTAGTAGAGGGACTACAAGGCGTGTAGAAGACTAGGCTGTAGAGGGCCTACAAGGCGTGTAGTAAGAGGACCAAGCGTAGTAAGAGGCACTCAAGGCGGTAGTAGAGGCACTCAAGGCGTGTAGTAAGAGGCACTACAAGCGTGAGTAGAGGCACTGATGTAGGTCAGAAGCTAGACCCCCCACATTTCCCTTACTTTCCCTTCCCACTTCCTTCCCAGTTGCGACAAGAGGTGATAAGACACTGGCATTACACTGAGCCAGATAGGGTCACACTGCTTACAGGGACCCATGGTGAAGACAGACTCTGTGTGTTGGAAGGGAGTATCTGGATGAGTGGAGATGCACAAAACACCTATGCACAAGACACAGCCAGTGAATAGCCCAGAACCAGAGCTAGTGATTAAGGCATGCAAACATGGTGCACCTATGACTAGCAGGGATTGTGCGGCGCAAACTGTGCTCCCCAAGTTTCAAACCAGTGACACCCTGATACCACATAACTGCCCGGAACTACCAGGGGCCCAAGATCAAGTGAGATCTATGCCTGACAACCTCTATGGGATGAAATTATTGCAACATAATTCCAGCCATAATACCAGCACAATTAATAATAATAATAATAATCCTCTCGTACTCATTATACTGCTACATAGGGCCTGCAAGTAATTTCTCCATACCGCTCTATCCTGGGCAACTTGCTCAATCTCCTCCATGGAACTGAGACCGATATTTCCTGCCTCTCTCAGCAAAGTTCTCTTCAGGGTCTCCTTAGGTCGACCTCTCTTTCTTGAACCTTTGCATCCCACTTCAATGCCTGCTTTGATATTCGTTGATCATTTCTCCTCAAGGTGTGCCCAACATATCTCCATCTTCTCTTTCTTATAACAGTTGTCACTAGTGGTTGACCAGACATGTCTCTGATTTCATCACTTCTCCTGAATTCTTCCATTTTATATTCATTATTTTTCGCAGACATCTATTTTCAAATGCATTCAATTGCTTTCTATATCTTTAGTCATTTTCCAACTCTCGCTGGCATATGTTAGGATTGATACAACATTTGAATTGAAAATTCGTAATTTAGTTTTAATACTATATAACTTGCAGTTCCATATTTTATTTAGACTTTTAAAAGCTGATGTTGCTTTGCCAATTCGTATCATAATTTCTTTTTTAACATTTCCTGTGCAATCAAAATTGCTACCTAAATAGGTAAACTGCTCTGTTATTTTTATCATTTTAGATTTCAGTGTGATATCTGCATTACTTCATTATAAGCACAATTACAGATCTACAATTCTACAGTTTGGCATTGGCTGCCCAAATTTCGCAGCCCTGGTTAGAAGAAGAAGAAGAAGAAGAAGGGATGAAGAAGAATACTGAAGTTGTTTACTGTGTGAGAACAGACACGCACACATACACACAGTTGATCATGTAATGAATTGTTGTGTCATTTGTTATGTCCAGATTTTAGGAGACCAACAAGCTGCTTTAGTTGGACAATCCTGTTTCAAAGTTGGCCAAGCTAAAAATACATACGGGACAGGCTGTTTCTTGCTGTACAACACAGGATTAAATGTAAGATTAAAGTACTTGTAAGCTGTTTCTTGCTGTTCGGGACAGGATTGAGCGCAAGATAGATACAGAGGTAGTAGTAGTACATATGATAGGTGGTAATATTAGTAGTAGTAGTTGTGGTAGTAATAATATTGGTAGTTATACCAGCAGTAGTTGGGAAAGTAGTAGGTATAGTTGTTGCAATGGTGGTTGTGGTAGGTGCTGTAAGAACACAAGAGTAGTTAGGGAGCCTTGTATGGCACTTCTGACTGATTTTTGCATGAAGGTCTGCTTTTCTTATTGTCTGTGTCCTCCGCCAGACAGTTCTCTGACTTCAGCGATGTTCTTAATACTGAGAAGCACTTCTTATATTAACTAAAACAATCAAAGCACAAAAGCTAACCAAGTACTGGGACAGTTAACACCACTGTTGTCACACAAAGAGATACCACTAAAAACTAAAGCAAATCTTATAAGAATGATTTTCTGGCCAACACTATGTTACCAGTGTCAAACATGGCCAATAACATCAGCTAATGAGAAGAAAATTATAACGACAGAGATGAGGTGTCTTAGAAGAGCTGCAGGTTTGACAATAAGAGACAAAATTAGAAATGAAGAAATCAGAAGAAGACTGGATGTGAAACCAGTCATGCAATTCATAAAAGAACAACAGATTAAATGGTTTGGACACCTGATAAGAATGCCCTGGTATCGTCTTAGCAAAGAGAGTCACACAGAACAAGTATAATGAGTACAGAGTAAGAAGAAGACAACACACAATATGGAGTGACTGCACCAAGAACAGCCTTATGAAAATGAATAACAGCTTACAAAATGTTTTAGAACAAGCACACACAAGATGACTACATCTTCCCCAACCCCACCCCTCCCTTCCCGAAGACTTCTATAAAGTAGTGAAACAGAAGAAGAATTCTAATATTGACATTTTTTCCATGCCATGAAGTTAGTACTCATAGAAATCTGGTCTCATCCAGACTTGACTTTTTGTGACTTGATCTTTTTCAGGTGGTGGAGTCAAAAACAGGCCTGCTAACTACCGTAGCTTATAAGTTAGGCAAGAATAAGCCTGCTGTTTACGCTTTAGAGGTAAGTTAGGCATATTCTATTTCTTATTTTGGTTTGGTTTTTTCTTTTTTTGTGGTGCTGCTAAATCTGGGAAACTTGAATTGGTTGTGTCTATGTGATACTTCTTTTTTGATCACTGCATATCAAGCTTTGCAAGCTTCTGTAAATATTATTTTATTTGTATACTTATTTTTCGGCCATGTGATGAGAAGGGAAGGTTTAGAACAGACTGCGACAACCGGTAAAATCGAGGGGAGACGAGACAGAGAGAGAAAATTTTGGATTTCCTGACTTCATGGCAGGGTAGAGTGTCAACATCTGAGTTGATAGCAAACACCAACGACAGAGATTTGTGGAGATCCATGATCGCCTACGCCAGCCGGAATGGCACCTGATGATGACTTATTGTCAAAGCAACATCAGCTTTTAATGTTATGTTATGTTATGTTATGCGATCGACGTCATGGCACATTGGGCATTCCCATTCGTGCTCTGTCCTCCGTTGCAGCAGCCATCCCAAAGTCCATTTGCTCACAGTACCCATGAGAAGTTGATTACTATATCTTCTCTCTCTACCATGAAGACGACACTGTCTGGCATGTCCAAACTTAACACCTAATTCTCGAACTCGCTCCAGTGTCTGAGACCCGCCCATGTCACACAATTGAGAGCGCACGCGTGATGATATCGGCTCTGTCCATGCTTCTGCCCACTTGAGTCGGGGCACTGTTTGCTTTTAAGAGTTTGAATTGCTTGTATGTTGCAGAGTCTCGCAAGGGAGCAAAGAATAGTAACACTGCAACCTACAATGCATGTCCTAAGAGGTGACTAACTTAGGGACCTAGTAAAGTTACCCTAGTAAATAAAAAGCATAACAGAAAAATCGGATGTGTTGGTCTACTTGTAGGTGCATAGCTAGCACAATGTACAATCGCTCTTAGACTCAGATCACATACAAATCACAAATGTGAATAACAAGTTGTCGATGTAGAGAATTGGAAGAAATATCGTATTAGATTCCATAAAAGAGATTGAACAAGTTGCCCAGGGCAGAGCGTTATGGAGAAATTGCTTGCAGGCCTTGTGTAATGTCTAACAGTAAGAGAGTAATATAATACTCACAACATTTAGTCTGTTGTACTTTCTAAGCAAACGCCAGCGAACTATTTCACAAACGATTGGTTGACATCACCACCCATCGGGTCCCGCATTAAAAAACATTGTATCCCTCAATATACCTCAAGCTGTAAAAGAGAGTTCCTTTATTTTTTTACTTTCAAGATAAGAAAGAAAAGATAATATAATATAAGGTAAGATTGGAAAAGATAATATAAGGTAAGATTGAAAAAGATAATATAAGGTAAGATTGGAAAATATAATATAAGATAAGGTAAGATTGGAAAAGATAATATAAGATAAGGTAAGATTGGAAAAGATAATATAAGATAAGGTAAGATTGGAAAAGATAAAAGATAAGATAAGATTGGAAAAGATAAAAGATAAGATAAGATTGGAAAAGATATAAGATAAGGTAAGATTGAAAAAGATAATATAAGGTAAGATTGGAAAAGATAAGATTGGAAAAGATAAGATAAGATTGGAAAAGATAAAATATAAGATAAGATTGGAAAAGATAAAAGATAAGATAAGATTGGAAAAGATATAAGATAAGATAAGATTGGAAAAGATAAAAGATAAGAAAAGTAAAGCTAAGAAAAGAAAGAAAAACTAATAATTTAAAACAAATGAAAAGAAAAGGGAAAGATGAGATCATCATCAAATAGCTTGTCCTGAGCAGAACTTTGCCACCCCATGGAATTTCTCTCTCTCATAGACCAGATGTCCTGCCTCTGCAGCCATCATGTTCAAATCATCAGTTACATCCTTAATCCATCTTCTCCATGGTCTTCCTCTTCTTCTCTTTGCCAATATGCCTACATCCATGATGGTCTTCACCAACACTGCCTTATTAAATGTCTATGTTTCACACCCGTATATTGTCACTGGGAAAATGCATGCTCTTAGTATTTTGATCTTTGTTTTCCTATCAGTTCCGTTCCCATACTTTATTTAGTTGTTTAATTTTTTGTAAAGCCATGTTTGTTCTTCTTTTAATTTTATTAGCAAGATCAGCTAGGATAAGAAAAGGAAAAGATCAACTAAGATAAGGAAAGGAAAGGATAAGAAAAGGAAAAGATCAACTAAGATAAGGAAAGGATAAGAAAAGGAAAAGATATGAAAAAGAAAAGATAAGATATAATAAGAAAAGGAAAAGATAAGAAAAGGAAACGATAAGAAAAGGAAAAGTTTAGATAGGATAAGAAAAGGAAACGATAAGGAAAGGAAAAGTTCAGCTAGGATAAGAAAAGGAAAACATCAGATAGGATAAGAAAAGGAAAAGATCAGATAGGATAAGAAAAGGAAAAGATCAGATAGGATAAGAAAAGGAAAAGATAAGAAAAGGAAAAATTTAGATAGGATAAGAAAAGGAAAAAGATCAGAAAAGATAAGAGAAATATTGTTGAGGATGTGTTGCTTGTTTCTTACATTATCCTTGTCCATCTGTCTAATTTTGTGCATGTTTTGCTTGTAATGCTATAGGGATCTATTGCTATTGCTGGCGCTTGTGTCACCTGGTTACGAGACAACCTGGGAATTATTTCTTCTTCTTCAGAAATTGGTGAGAAATATGTGTTTGTATTTATTTCTTGCAGACCTTCATAAAATATGAATGTTTACGTAGAATAGAGGGACTATGATGGTGATGATAAGATTAGGAACAAGGAACTCAGAGAAAGAACTAAGCAGATGCCAGTGGAGAAAGAGCTACGGAAGAGATGCTGGCGATGGATAGGACACACATTGAGAAGACCAACCGAAGCATTGCAAGACAGACACTGTTTTGGAACCTGCAGGGAAAGAGGAGTAGGGTAAGGCCTAGATATACCTGAAGAAGAGAGTTGGAGGCTTCCTTGTATGTCCTCCCTAGAAAGGAATGCTGGCCCTACAACTGAACACTGCATTCAAAACTACATGGCACCAGAGATGGACTCCAGACAACAGTCGACTTCATCATAAGAATGCATCAAACAGTATAATCATCAAAATAGTGATCGCAAAGAAGAAAATCATCCAAATAGCGATCGCAAAGAAGAAAAGCATCAAAATAGCGATCGCAAAGAAGAAAATCATCCAAATAGCGATCGCAAAGAAGAAAATCATCAAAATAGCGATCGCAAAGAAGAAAATCATCAAAATAGCAATCGCAAAGAAGAAAATCATACAAATAGCGATCGCAAAGAAGAAAAACATCCAAATAGCGATCGCAAAGAAGAAAATCATCTAAATAGCGATCACAAAGAAGAAAATCATCAAAATAGCGATCGCAAAGAAGAAAATCATCAAAATAGCGATCGCAAAGAAGAAAATCATCAAAATAGCGATCGCAAAGAAGAAAATCATCCAAATAGCGATCGCAAAGAAGATAAACATCCAAATAGCGATCGCAAAGAAGAAAATCATCAAAATAGCGATCGCAAATAAGAAAAAAAGGCTGGAGACTGAAATTAAAAGGATAATTAAAATATGAAAAGAATTGGAAGGGATGGCAGGAGAGAGGAAGAGCTGGAAGAAGTTTGTTGAAGACCTGTGCTCTGTTGGAAGTTGAAAGATGAAGAAGAAGACATACTTACTTACTTATTCCTTTCCGCTCCTCGGGAGCATAGGGCTCTACAGTGTTTATCGCTTTTGCCTGAGTTTCGCCACCCTTCCTTGCATTTCAACACAAACAATTTTGATAAATAATGTACAATTCACGTAAAATAAAAATAATTGTCCGTTTTCTTTCAAATTTGTAAAATGGCGAAAAACATAATAACAAACTAGTGTAGTTTTACGAAAACAATAACAATACACAAAAATATTTCCACCTAAAGGTCTTTATCAAGCAAACGATATAGCAGGAGTGACGACATTCACAGCACACTACTTATAGACTATAGCAGCGACATTCACAGCACACTACACTGCCATTTACACATCCAGAATATGGAGCACAGGAAGGGAAAGTACTAAGAAACATATGAATGTAGAGCGTTGAGTCCACGAGGTCGCAAGGTACCATATAAGCTCTTCTATCACCTGTGTAGGGCCTAACACTCTTATATTACCTGTGTAGCCTAAAACTCTTCTATCACCTTTATATTGCCTAAAAGAATTTCTTTGTATATACACATGATGAAGGCTTATCATGTAAAGAAATGGACAAGATACAGTCTGGCAGAGTGCAACACCAAGGTGAAAGACAGAGGATCCTGGAGATTCATTGCAGCCAACCTTTGATGTGGAGATGGCACCTGATGATGATAAGGATGATGGCACAGGAACAAACTCACTGTGGATAGAAAAGTAAGGCCGATAATGCCAAGGCTTGACTGGTACAAACCCAGGGATTGGCTAAGGGCGATACTTTTCAGATACCGATCAGCCTTCTCTAGCAAGGTGACGCCCAAGTGGCAAACCCATCTGTCCCACAGTTCTAGGGAAAGCTACCCTAGTAAATAAAATTCTGGCACTAAATCAGATGTGTTGGCCTAGTCACCATAGGTGCATAACTTGACACAATGTAAAATCGCTCTTAGACTCAGATCACATACAAACCACAACGAGTGGTTTAATAAGTGATCGTTTGAGCGCTTGCAGAAGAAGATGATGATGGTGTATCATGGGACATCTTATTATTGAAACACATCTTTCAAATTTGTATCAATTTTATTGTTGTGTTTGTTTGTATTCCTTCAAGAGGTCTTAGCATCTGAAGTAGACAGCACTCATGGTTGTTACTTTGTGCCTGCTTTCTCTGGACTATTCTGTCCTTATTGGCAGAATGATGCCAGAGGGTAAGTATCCACGATTAATTTATACTACAGTGAGGTGGGAGGTGGGGGGTGTTGCTGGGACCCTCAAGGAAAGCAAAGAATAGTAACACTGAGAACTACAAGGCATGTCATAAGAGACGACTGAGGTAGGGGCCTTGGGAAGCTACCTTAGTAAATAAAAAGTGTCACAGAAATCGGATGTGCTGGCCTACTTGTAGGCCCATAAATGGCACAACGTACAATAGCTCGTAGGCTCAGATCACATACAAATCACAAAGAATGGTTAACAAGTGGTCGATATGGAGCGTTTGAAGAAGAAGATACTACAGGGGAAAGGGTAGGAAACTTGGAGGCTGCACAGGTGATAGAAGAGATTTAGGCACTACCTAGGTGATAGAAGTGATTTAGGCACTACACAGGTGGTAGAACAGATTTAGGCACTACATAGGTGGTAGAAGAGATTTAGGCACTACACAGGTGATAGAAGAGATTTAGGCACTACACAGGTGATAGAAGAGATTTAGGCACTACCTAGGTGATAGAAGTGATTTAGGCACTACACAGGTGGTAGAACAGATTTAGGCACTACATAGGTGGTAGAAGAGATTTAGGCACTACACAGGTGATAGAAGAGATTTAGGCACTACACAGGTGGTAGAAGAGATTTAGGCACTACACAGGTGGTAGAACAGATTTAGGCACTACATAGGTGGTAGAACAGATTTAGGCACTACACAGGTGATAGAAGAGATTTAGGCACTACACAGGTGGTAGAAGAGATTTAGGCACTACACAGGTGGTAGAAGAGATTTAGGCACTACACAGGTGGTAGAACAGATTTAGGCACTACACAGGTAGTAAAAGAGTTTTAGGCACTACACAGGTGGTAGAAGAGATTTAGGCACTACACAGGTGATAGAAGAGATTTAGACACACAGGTGATAGAAGAGATTTAGGCACTACACAGGTGGTAGAAGAGATTTAGGCACTACACAGGTGATAGGACAGATTTAGGCACTACACAGGTGGTAGAACAGATTTAGGCACTACACAGGTGGTAAAAGAGTTTTAGGCACTACACAGGTGGTAGAAGAGATTTAGGCACTACACAGGTGGTAGAAGAGATTTAGGCACTACACAGGTGATAGAAGAGATTTAGGCAATACACAGGTGATAGAAGACTTTTAGGCACCACATGTGACAGAAGACGATGCATGTGACAGAATACTGAGACGATACAAGAGAAATGTTTGTGTATACACATGATGATGATGACTTATCATGGGGCATCTTAGTTTTGAAATACATCTTTCTTATTCGCAGAATCATCTGTGGGCTGGCACAGTTTACCAATAAGAAACATATTGCTAGAGCTGCTCTTGAGGCTGTCTGCTTTCAGACTAAGAGTAAGGCTGATGATGTTGTTGAAGTGTTGTTGATGATGTGCAATGTTGTAGATGATGGAGCTGATGCAAACTGTAGATATGGATAGCTGTTGTAATTGTCAAATGTCTATCCATCTATTCTTGGTCTTCCTTCTATCCATCTGTCTCTTGTCTTCCTTCATCCATCTGTCTCTTGATCTTCCTTCTATCCATCTATCTCTTGATCTTCCTTCTATCCATCTGTCTTTTGGTCTTCCTTCTATCCATCTGTCTCTTTGTCTTCCTTCTATCCATCTATCTCTTGATCTTCCTTCTATCCATCTGTCTCTTGGTCTTCCTTCTATCCATCTGTCTCTCTTGGTCTTCCTTCTATCCATCTGTCTCTTGGTCTTCTATCCATCTGTCTCTTGGTCTTCCTTCTATCCATCTGTTTCTTGGTCTTCCTTCTATCCATCTGTCTCTTGGTCTTCCTTCTATCCATCCATCTCTTGGTCTTCCTTCTATCCATCCATCTCTTGATCTTCCTTCTATCCATCTATCTCTTGGTCTTCCTTCTATCCATCTATCTCTTGGTCTTCCTTCTATCCATCTATCTCTTGCTCTTCCTTCTATCCATCTATCTCTTGATCTTCCTTCTATCCATCTATCTCTTGGTCTTCCTTCTATCCATCTGTCTCTTGGTCTTCCTTCTATCCATCTGTCTCTTGATCTTCCTTCTATCCATCTGTCTCTTGATCTTCTATCCATCTATCTCTTGATCTTCCTTCTATCCATCTGTCTCTTGGTCTTCCTTCTATCCATCTGTCTTTTGGTCTTCCTTCTATCCATCTGTCTCTTGATCTTCTATCCATCTATCTCTTGATCTTCCTTCTATCCATCTGTCTCTTGGTCTTCCTTCTATCCATCTGTCTCTTGGTCTTCCTTCTATCCATCTATCTCTTGATCTTCCTTCTATCCATCTGTCTCTTGGTCTTCCTTCTATCCATCTATCTCTTGGTCTTCCTTCTATCCATCCATCTCTTGGTCTTCCTTCTATCCATCTGTCTCTTGGTCTTCCTTCTATCCATCAGTCTCTTGGTCTTACTTCTATCCATCTATCTCTTGATCTTCCTTCTATCCATCTGTATCTTGGTCTTCCTTCTATCCATCTGTCTCTTGGTCTTCCTTCTATCTATCTGTCTCTTGGTCTTCCTTCTATCCATCTGTCTCTTGGTCTTCCTTCTATCCATCTATCTCTTGGTCTTCCTTCTATCCATCTGTTTCTTGATCTTCCTTCTATCCATCTGTCTCTTGGTCTTCCTTCTATCTATCTGTTTCTTGGCCTTCCTTCTATCCATCTGTCTCTTGGTCTTACTTCTATCTATCCGTCTCTTGGTCTTCCTTCTATCCGTCTATCTCTTGGTTTTCCTTCTATCCATGTCTCTTGGTCTTCCTCATGTTTTAAAACCAGATCTTTTACTATTGTAAGATTTATACATTAATTGTGGTTCTGAAGTCTCTTGTTACAAAGATTCTCAGTTTGCAACCTTGCAGAGCCATTATGATATTTGTCCAGAGATCCTTGATCTCAGTGTAGGTGAGATCGAGTTCCTAGTCCTATTGGAGATGTATGGTGAAACTTCGATTCCTTGTTCCACCCGTGTGTTGCCAGGGCTCGCAGCGGGAGCAAATAATAGCAACACTGCTACCTACAAGGCATGTCGAAGAGGTGACTGAGGCAGGGCCTAGGAAGCTACCCTAATAAATAAAAAGCGTGGTAGAAATCGGATGTGCTGGCCTACTTGTAGACGCATAACTGGCACAACGTATAATCACTCTTAGGCTCCGATCACATACACATCACAAATAGTGGTTTAACGAGTGGTCAATATGAAGCATTCAAGAAGAAAAGTAGATCCTTGTTCAAGTTGAGACATAAAAGAACCCAAGCAGTGGAAAATCGAGAAGAGCAGACTGAAAACTGCCCGGCAAATTCATTAGAAAGACTACAAAATCAATTGCATAAAATATTTTACAATCTTCTAAAATTACACGGGACCCCACCAGTGCTATGAAGTTCATGCAATGTCGCTGAGATCTTCCTGTGTAAGAAAGAGATTGGAGTACACATGGTTAACTCACCAAAGTGCAATGATGATGGCTCATTCACTTAATCTGATCCTGTTATTGGGCTGATTTCCCACCTCTGAAGCAGCATGAATGTATATCATATCTAACTCAGTCTGAAGCAGCATGAATGTATATCATATCTAACTCAGTCTGAAGAGGCATGAATGTATATCATATCTAACTCAGCTAAGAGATGAATGATATCATCATCTAACTAATGCATATCAGTCTGAAGCAGCATGAATGTACATCATATCTAACTCAGTCTGAAGAGGCATGAATGTACATCATATCTAACTCAGTCTGAAGCAGCATGAATGTACATCATATCTAACTCAGTCTGAAGAGGCATGAATGTATATCATATCTAACTCAGTCTGAAGAGGCATGAATGTATATCATATCTAACTCAGTCTGAAGCAGCATGAATGTATATCATATCTAACTCAGTCTGAAGCAGCATGAATGTATATCATATCTAACTCAGTCTGAAGAGGCATGAATGTATATCATATCTAACTCAGTCTGAAGCAGCATGAATGTACATCATATCTAACTCAGTCTGAAGCAGCATGAATGTATATCATATCTAACTCAGTCTGAAGAGGCATGAATGTATATCATATCTAACTCAGTCTGAAGAGGCATGAATGTATATCATATCTAACTCAGTCTGAAGAGGCATGAATGTACATCATATCTAACTCAGTCTGAAGCAGCATGAATGTATATCATATCTAACTCAGTCTGAAGAGGCATGAATGTATATCATATCTAACTCAGTCTGAAGCAGCTTGAATGTATATCATATCTAACTCAGTCTGAAGAGGCATGAATGTATATCATATCTAACTCAGTCTGAAGAGGCATGAATGTACATCATATCTAACTCAGTCTGAAGCAGCATGAATGTATATCATATCTAACTCAGTCTGAAGAGGCATGAATGTATATCATATCTAACTCAGTCTGCTTGTAATACCAGATCCAGCTTCTCCTTGATAGCTGATAGTTATTAATTATTGAACAAACATATCGCTGCAGGCAGACCACATAGGTGCTCAGTCTCCCCCAACAAATGTTAAATGGTATGCAGCTCTTTCAATTGCTAGATCAATTCAAAATCTATTTTAGTATCCAACAGGAAGTCATGAAGAGAGCAAAGATATGTGGAAGCAGTTAAATTTGGAAATTTTTGATCTTCTAGTTTGACTGCTGCTGGGGTAACCATGTTCATGCAAGGAACCAGATCATCGTGGGCTTATTCAGCACAATGACCCAGTAGCACATTTCATGAGGACTATGACGCTTTCGAGACAACAACATCGAGCATGACTATGGAGATCACTGCTGCCTCACTGGCTCTGTCATGGGTGGCTGAGCAACAGGTTACCCATACGGTTATCATATCAGACTCGATGAATATGCTTCAACGGATTGAATCTGGAAGTCTGCGCGTGGATTGGGTGGACAGCATTGGGAGATCACATCTGAAGAAAATGACTTGGCTGTACACACCTGGACATGCTGGAGTTCAGGGTAACGAGCATGCTGAATTTCTTGCAAACAGTGCTCTGACTCTAGCAGGCAGAAGTATGGACAGAGCCGATATTATCAATCCGGTACGCTCTCATTTATATGATATGGGCGAGTCTCAGACACTGGAACAAGTTTGAGAATTAGGCCTTAAGTTTGGACATGCCAGACAGTGTCATCTTTGTGGTCGAGAGAGAAGGTATACTAATCAACTTCTCATGGGTATAGTGAGCAAATGGACTTCAGGATGGCTGCTTCAGCGGAGGATAGAGCACGAATGGGAATGCCCAATGTGCCATGGTGTCGATTGCATAACATAACATGTTCAGTCTCTCCTTCCTGAATTTTACCTGTAGTCACCAAATGTTCTAAACCTTCTCTTCGCAATATATGCCCGAAGAACCTTGATTGTCGGATTCTTATTCTTTTGATAAGGTTTCTTTGTGTGCATACCTGTTTTAAAACCTCCTTATTTGTTTTCTTCGCTGTCCATGGAATTTTCAGCATACTTCTGTAAAACCACATCATACCCATGTTATACTCCACAGCTTCTGGACGCTATGTACAAAGATAGTGGGTTAGAATTGACCAGTCTGAAGGTGGACGGTGGAATGACCAATAATTCTTTGCTGATGCAGATACAAGCAGATCTGTTGGGGATTAAAGTTGGTAAGTTCTTGTCTCACAGACTCGTTAAACAAACACTTGCATCATCATCATCTTTATTACACAAGGAATAAGTTCATATCTTAGACTGCAGATAGGCTATAAAAAAACTCAAATATAATGAAGACACCTATGGCAACTAATGCAGATATCAACCTGAAATCTAAAAAGATAAAAATAACAAGGTAGCAACTTTAATTGCACAGGAAATTTTTAAAAAGAACTTGTGATACAAATTGGCAAAGCAACATCAGCTTTTAAAAGTCTAAATAAATATAGGAACTGCAAGTTATATAGTATTACAACTAAATTACGAATTTTCAATTCAAATGTTGTATCAATCCTAACATATGCCAGCGAGAGTTGGAAAATGACTAAAGATATAGAAAGCAAGTTGAATGTATTTGAAAATAGATGTCTGCGAAAAATAATGAACATAAAATGGAACAAATTTAGGAGAAGTGATGAAATCAGAGATGTGTCTGGTCAACCACTAGTGACAACTGTTATAAGAAGGAGAAGATGGAGATATGTTGGACACACCTTGAGGAGAAATGATCAACGAATATCAAAGCAGCCATTGAAGTGGGATGCAAAGGGTTCAAGAAAGAGAGGTTGACCTAAGGAGACCCTGAAGCAAACTTTGCTGAGAGAGGCAGGAAATATCGGTCTAAGTTCCATGGAGGAGATTGAGCGAGTTGCCAAATATAGAGCGGTATGGAGAAATTACTTGCAGGCTATATGTAACATATAATGGTACGAGAGGAATATATATATATGCAACTTGTCTGCAAAAGGTGGACCTCAGAAATAACAGAGACAACAAAAGACACTATTTATGAAGCGCACACAAGGGTTCGTTCTAGAAATCTCTTCTTATCCTGACGCTGTGAGGCATCTTCTTATCCTGACGCTGTGAGGCATCTTCTTATCCTGACGCTGTGAGGCATCTTCTTATCATGACGCTGTGAGGCATCTTCTTATCCTGACGCTGTGAGGCATCTTCTTATCATGACGCTGTGAGGCATCTTCTTATCATGACGCTGTGAGGCATCTTCTTATCCTGGCGCTGTGAGGCAAAACAGGACTGAAGAAAAGAAGAAATACAAATTTGCTGTGACAATTCGTAGCATAATTTCTTTTTCAATATTTCCAGTGCAATTAAAATTGCTACCGAAATAAATGAACTCTTTTTTTTTAATCATTTTGGATTCCAGAGTGATATCAGATTTGTTGTATGGAAGGTGGAGAGTTTGGACATATCATGTTCCATTTTATCAATATGTTCTATTCCAGAGTGATATCAGATTTGTTGTATGGAAGGTGGAGAGTTTGGACATATCATGTTCCATTTTATCAATATGTTCTATTCCAGAGTGATAGCAGACGTGTTGTATGGAAGGTGGAGAGTTTGGACATATCATGTTCCATTTTATCAATATGTTCTATTCCAGAGTGATAGCAGACGTGTTGTATGGAAGGTGGAGAGTTTGGACATATCATGTTCCATTTTATCAATATGTTCTATTTCAGAGTGATATCAGATTTGTTGTATGGAAGGTGGAGAGTTTGGACATATCATGTTCCATTTTATCAATATGTTCTATTTCAGAGTGATATCAGATTTGTTGTATGGAAGGTGGAGAGTTTGGACATATCATGTTCCATTTTATCAATATGTTCTATTCCAGAGTGATAGCAGACGTGTTGTATGGAAGGTGGAGAGTTTGGACATATCATGTTCCATTTTATCAATATGTTCTATTCCAGAGTGATAGCAGACGTGTTGTATGGAAGGTGGAGAGTTTGGACATATCATGTTCCATTTTATCAATATGTTCTATTTCAGAGTGATATCAGATTTGTTGTATGGAAGGTGGAGAGTTTGGACATATCATGTTCCATTTTATCAATATGTTCTATTCCAGAGTGATAGCAGACGTGTTGTATGGAAGGTGGAGAGTTTGGACATATCATGTTCCATTTTATCAATATGTTCTATTCCAGAGTGATAGCAGACGTGTTGTATGGAAGGTGGAGAGTTTGGACATATCATGTTCCATTTTATCAATATGTTCTATTCCAGAGTGATAGCAGATGTATTGTATGGAAGGTGGAGAGTTTGGACATATCATGTTCCATTTTATCAATATGTTCTATTCCAGAGTGATAGCAGACGTGTTGTATGGAAGGTGGAGAGTTTGAACATATCATGTTCCATTTTATCAATATGTTCTATTCCAGAGTGATAGCAGACGTGTTGTATGGAAGGTGGAGAGTTTGGACATCATGTTCCATTTTATCAATATGTTCTATTCCAGAGTGATAGCAGACGTATTGTATGGAAGGTGGAGAGTTTGGACATATCATGTTCCATTTTATCAATATGTTCTATTCCAGAGTGATAGCAGACGTGTTGTATGGAAGGTGGAGAGTTTGGACATATCATGTTCCATTTTATCAATATGTTCTATTCCAGAGTGATAGCAGACATGTTGTATGGAAGGTGGAGAGTTTGGACATATCATGTTCCATTTTATCAATATGTTCTATTCCAGAGTGATAGCAGACGTGTTGTATGGAAGGTGGAGAGTTTGGACATATCATGTTCCATTTTATCAATATGTTCTATTCCAGAGTGATAGCAGACGTGTTGTATGGAAGGTGGAGAGTTTGGACATATCATGTTCCATTTTATCAATATGTTCTATTTCAGAGTGATAGCAGACGTGTTGTATGGAAGGTGGAGAGTTTGGACATATCATGTTCCATTTTATCAATGTGTTCTTCTTCTTCACATTTCAATTCCCAACGGAGCACAGGTCTTCAACAAACTTCTTCCAGATCTTTCTCTCTCTTGCCATCCCTTACAATTCTTTCCATCTTTTACCTATCCTTTTAATATCAGTCTCCTGCTCTCTTCTCCAGGTATGTCTAGATCTTCCCCATCTCCTATTTTTCTCTGGGTTTCAAAACAGTGCATGTCTTGCAATGCTTCCGGTCGGTCTACTCAATGTATGTCCTATCCATTGTCAGCATCTCTTTCTTAGCTCTTTCTCCACTGGTATCTGCTTAGTTCTTTCTCTGAGTTCTTCGTTTGTAATCTTATCATACCATCTCAGTCTACGTAAACATCCATTTATGAAGGTCTGTAGTTTTCTGGTGGTTTCTTTTGTTGTCCTCCATGTTTCCGAGCTATAGAATAGCACTGACTTCACATTTGATTGCAAGATTCTCAGCTTTGTGTTTGTTTTGATCTCATTTGACTTCCATATCTTACTCAAGGCAATACAGTTTCCTCCTTGCTTTTTTGTATTCTTATCTTGACATCTATGTTCATTGCCCCTTGCTGTGTCCGACGTTTTTCAGACTCGATCACCCTACATTTGTAGAACGACGTCACAAAATGCGTACACTTGCAGGCT
Source organism: Arion vulgaris (assembly GCA_020796225.1). Taxonomy (NCBI): domain Eukaryota; kingdom Metazoa; phylum Mollusca; class Gastropoda; order Stylommatophora; family Arionidae; genus Arion; species Arion vulgaris. Next base: position 20,762,168 of record CM036777.1, on the reverse strand, counting down.
CAGATCAAAGTGGCCAATTAACAGCCGAAACAATTGACAGCAAACATTTGTCCATGCAGGTTGTCGCTCAGTACTCTCTCTGGTGAAAATCACACATAGGTCACAAAGAGGGGTCAATGAGTGGTTGTTCTAGAGCACCCTTGGAAGTGGCTCTCTAGACTATAATCATATGCCCATCGTGATCTATAAGTGATGTCTTTTAGAGCTCCATCCGCACTAAAAATGGGAGAATACTGCAGTGATGACCAATAGACTCTACCTGAGTAGGAGTCTCCACAGCACTAAGCATAGTACTACACGCCTGGAGCTGTTGGAGGTTTCTGTGTTTTAAAGTAAGCTCGAGTGCTCCCCCGCAGCACTAAGTATAGCACTACACGCCTGGAGCTGTTGGAGGTTTCTGTTTTTCAAAGTAAGCTCGAGTGCTCCTTCGCAGCACTAAGTATATCACTACACGCCTGGAGCTGTTGGAGGTTTCTGTGTTTTAAAGAAGCTCAGTGCTCCGCAGCACTAAGTATATCACTACACGCCTGGAGCTGTTGGAGGTTTCTGTGTTTTAAAGGAAGCTCAAGTGCTCCGGAGCACTAAGCATATCACTACACGCCTGGAGCTGTTGGAGGTTTCTGTGTTTTAAAGAAAGCTCGAGTGCTCTCCCCATTGTACTAAAGGAAAAAGAGGGAAAATTCATAATTCCTGGGGTTTGAAGAAGAAGTTAATGTTGTTACCAAGGTATGTGTATGATTGTCGATGTGTTATCTCGCTCATATTTTGCACTTACAGTGAGACCATCTATGACTGAATCAACTGCTCTGGGTGCTGCTATGGCGGCTGGTGCTGCTGATGGAGTGGGTGTGTGGAATATAGACCAGGCGGAGTCGACCACCATCACCAGCGACACCTTTGAACCAACAATGTCTTTGAGAGGTAGGCATTTTTTCTTATTGACTATCAGCTAGTGCACCAGCATTAGATCACTTCCACAGTAGTCTTCTTCTTCGCCCTTTGCCCCCTACCGAGGCATAGGTCCGAAACGAACTCCTTCCAATCCCACCTATCCAAGGCCATCTTTTTCAGATCTCTCCACTCTCTCCCCATTTTCTTGCATTCCGTCTCCAACTCCCATCTCCAGGTTTTCCTGGGTCTTCCCTTACCTCTATTGCCCTGGAGGTTCCATCGGAGAGTCTTATCCATCGTCACCTTCTGCTCCTTATCTCTTGTTCCATCTGTTGTTGTCCCACTCTATCCCACAGTTCTCTGTTTGTGGTCCTGTCATACCTTCGCAGATGGAGTATCCTGCATGAGGCATCTATTGACAAATGTCTGCAACTTTTGGTGTTCCCCTTAGTTGTTCTCCATGTCTCCGCTTCATATAGAAGGACAGCCTTGACGTTTGAGTTAAATAGCATTATCTTATTTGTATTCCTGATCATTCTTGAACTCCATATGTTCTTCAGAGGGACAAATGCTGATCTTGCCCTTTTGTATTCTTCTTTGAATGCTGCATATCGACCTCTTGTTGATAATTCTGTGTTATTTGTATGTGATCTGAGCCTAAAAGTGATTGTACATTGTACTACCTATGCGCCTACAAATAGGCCAGCACATACAATTTCTGTGATGGTTTTTATTTACTAGGGTAGCTTCCCTAGGCCCCAACCTCAGTCGCCTCTTATGAGATGCCTTGTAGGTAGCAGTGTTACTATTATTTGCTCCCCTTGTGAGAATACACAGACGGATGTGATGATGATTATGATAATAATGGTGATGATTAAGATGATGGAGATGATGATGGTGATGAAGTCGACAATGATAGTGATGTTGTTGGTGATGGTGATGTTGGCGGTGGCTGTGACCTCATGGTATAAAAACAGGTTCTCTGATTGTTCTTACTTACAGAAAGTCTAGAGAAAATGGCCAAGTGGAAAGATGCAGTTAACCGAAGTATGCACTGGGAGACTTCTGGAAGACCTCTAGGTATGGCTGGAACATTTTTATCATCATTTTTACATCTTCCCATTTTTGTCAGAACTATTGTTGTTATTCTTTATTTTTGTTTGCCTGCTTTGAGTTCTGGCGTAATCATGTCACTTAACTTCTTGTGCACCTTCATCATCATCTTCTTCCAACACTCCATATCGACCACTTGTTAACCACTCTGCATGATTTGTATGTGATCTAAGCCTAGGAGCTTAATTCACGTCGAAGAAGGCTCGGCTGAATGGCGGCGCCGGAGTGGTTACCAGGGCCAAAATTTGGAGTGTAAAGAATAGAACCACTGTTACCTGCCATGTATGTCGTAAGAGGCGACTAAGGAGGTTTGGCTGAAATCGGATGCACATGTCCTAAATGTCTAAAAGTCAACCTGCTGCCTTGAAGGACGGCTGGGGACAGCCAAAGTCTAACGGAGAGGGAACACAGTAAACGCTAGCTGAAACTGGACACATCGCCGAAGGATAAGCACCAGATCTTCTAATGGCACTGAAGATGTGACGAAACCCACCCATGCTAAGGCTGCATGAACCTGCAAGGCTCTAGAGAATCGTTTTATTTTGTTATATGGTACCTTGCGACCTCATGGACTTAACACACTACATTCCTAAGCTTCTTAGTACTTTCTCTTCTCATGCTCTATATTCTATATGTGTATATGTTAAATGTATATCAGTTATATATATATTTGATTTGTTATTGTTTCTCTTTTTTTCCACTTCTAGTGTTTTTGCATTTATTTCGTTATTCGTTTTTAGTCATAGATTTTCATTTTAGGACCATTCTGATGTGTCTGTCATAGTCTATATGTGTGCTGTGAAATTCATCACTCTTGTTGTATCGTTTGCTTGATAAAGGCCTTTTGATCGAAACATTGCTGTACGTTGTCATTGTTTTTGTATTTTGAAAAACTACAGAACTTTGTTATTACGTGTTTTGAAATTCTTACTACAAACACACACAGAACTACCCCTTCAATCCTTCCTTCACATTATCTTCCTCCGCCCATCATTGTTCTAACCAATGTCATATGCTTCTTTTTAAAATACAGATGTCAAATTTGGCATCTGGGACACATTTGCCCCAGGGCTCTTCATGTGGGGCAGCTTTGGCCTAGTGGTACTGGCAAAATTGATAGCCGCCTCCATTAAAAGGTGACCTTTGGTCTTCGATTGAACCAGCCGGGATGCAGACGACGGACAAGTCTCTTATGCTGATGCTGTTGTTTTCGTTGTTGTCATTTGAATGAGCAAGAAATGCAGCACATATATCTGTTCGTGTGGGTGTGTGAGTAACTGAGACAAATAAATTGAAACGTATTTTTATATATTGCTCATTTTGAATAACCAGAATTAGCTAAATGCCACAAAGGTCAAGGATGCACTCCATTCCCTTATAAACAATAAGGCAGTGGTTGATGACAACATTACTACAGAAATGCTCAAAGTGGCAGATCTAAATAATAAGTCTCAGCTACTAGGTTTGAAAATACACAAGACCAAGGTCATGAGAATAAATGCAGTAAACGTAAACCAGATTATGCTGGAGGAAACGGCTCTGCAAGACGTAGAATCATACACATACCTTGGTAGCAACATAGACACAGAAGAAGGAACAAACAAAGATGTCAAGATAAGAATACAAAAAACAAGGGGAAACTATATTACATTGAGTAAGATATGAAAGTCAAAGGAGATCAAAACAAACACAAACTGAGAATCTTTCAATCAAATGTGAAGTCAGTGCTGTTCTATGACTCTGAAACATGGAAGACAACAAAAGAAACCATCAGAAAACTACAGACCTTCATAAATAGATGTTTGCGTGGAATAGAGGGACTGAGATGGTATGATAAGATTACCAATGAGAAACTCAGAGAAAGAACTAAGCAGATACCAGTGGAGAAAGAGCTACAGAGGAGATGCTGATGGATAGGACACACATTTAGAAGACTGACCGGAAGCATTGCAATGCAGGAACTGTTTTAGAACCCACATGGAAAGAGGAGTAGGGGAAGGCCTAGATATACCTGGAGAAGAGAGCTATAGGCTGATATAAAAAAGGGTAGGTAAAACATGGAAAGAATTGGAAGGAATGGCAGAAGAGAGGAAGAGGTGAAAGAAGTTTATTGAAGACATGTGCTCTGTTGGGAGTTGAAAATGAAGAAGAAGAGCTATTTAATAAAATATGGGGGAAAGAAACTGTCTCAGATCAATAGAAAAAGGACAGTGTGGTATGGTGTGTTGGGCCACAGGACGCTGCTGGATGTGTTCAGGCGGAGATCGGAGCACCTATGGATATGTCCGAAGTGCTATGATGATAGTGTTCTGATAACCATCCCAAATCCAAAAGATGCCATAAGTTGCCTTACAAGACAAGAACAAGTCATTATTTTTCGAATTAGGTCACAACGTGTGCCCCTAAATGCTGATCTACATCGCATCCAACCAAAGATTGCCCCACAATATCAACTGTGTGACTATTCCCAAAAAATTGGCACACCATCTCTTCCAGTGCCCTGCACTCAGGAACCTACGCTACAAACATCTAACACCCCCCTCCCTCCACTCAGAAGTTGAGAACACTCTCTACCTAAACACACCACAACTCAGACAGACCTGTAAACTCACTGTCATGACCTCAAGTCAAAGGTCAAACGCTCAGAAAACACACAAAGAGATAGTGCAGAATAACTTTACCCCGTGACATGGAAGAAGATAGTCATGAACACAATTTGTTAGCGATATCATGTTTCTGAGGGCACAAATCACAGACAACAGCTGACATTGCTCGTGAGATTGATTGCAAAACGCTTGTAGTTTGGATTGTGTCTATGCAAGAACGATCGTATTTGCTTGTAACTGGGACTTTGTCTATGCAATAATGATTGTATTTTGCTTGTAAAGGGGGAAGAGAACTGTGGCCATGTAATAAATGATTGTATGTATTTTGTATTTAAGATTGTATTTTATACAGGAATAATTGTCTTTAGTTAGGATTGTATCTTTGCAAGAATGATTGTGTCTATGATTGTAGTTAGGATTGTATTTATGCAAAGTTTTCTTCAAGCAGTTGCAGATAAAAAAAAGTTGCATAAAAAATAAAATGATCTAAAGATGAAGAATTGACTCCATTGCACGGCTTCTGTATACTCCCATGTCGGCAGAAATCGTACACTACCTGCCAAAAATGTTGACGGACTTCCTATGACTCTCATGTCGGCAGAAATCGACATACCGCGAAATGTTGCACCGGGCTTCCTGTATGACTCCGTCCATGTCGGCAGAAATCGTACACTACCTGCCGAAAATGTTGCACCAGGCTTCCTGTATGACTCCGTCCATGTCGGCAGAAATCGTACACTACCTGGCACAAAGTAAAAACTTCTTAGCTTCATCAATAATCCTATGGATCTTTGGGACAAAAAATGCACATGTAAACTGAATGATGCATTCTGGATTCGAACCCACAACATGTGAGACGAGGACCTTAACATGAGAATTAATATAGGAACAAAATCGGCGTTCAAATAAGGTGCTGCAGAAAAAATTGTTAGAACACCCCTGGACAGAAAGAGAAAACAAAGACATCCTACAAGACCTACATATCGAGGAACATTGGCACATAAATAACATCATGTTCCTACAAGACCTCATATCAAGGAACATTGGCCATAAAATCATGTTCCTACAAGACCTGCATATCAAGGAACATTGGCTCATAAATAACATCATGTTCCTACAAGACCTGCATATCAAGGAACATTGGTCTCATAAAATCATGTTCCTACAAGACCTGCATATCAAGGAACATTGGCTCATAAATAACATCATGTTCCTACAAGACCTACATATCAAGGAACATTGGCTCATAAAACATCATTCCTACAAGACCTGCATATCAAGGAACATTGGTTCATAAATAACATCATGTTCCCTACAAGACCTGCATATCGAGGAACATTGGCTCATAAATAACATCATGTTCCCTACAAGACCTGCATATCAAGGAACATTGGTTCATAAATAACATCATGTTCCCTACAAGACCTGCATATCAAGGAACATTGGCTCATAAATAACATCATGTTCCCTACAAGACCTACATATCGAGGAACATTGGCTCATAAATTCAAGCAATGAGATCAAAACAAACACAAAACCTGAACATATTTCAACAAAGTGAAGCAGTGCGTTCATAAATAACATCATGTTCCCTACAAGACCTGCATATCAAGGAACATTGGTTCATAAATAACATCATGTTCCCTACAAGACCTGCATATCAAGGAACATTGGCTCATAATACATCATGTTCCTACAAGACCTCATATCGAGGAACATTGGCTCATAAATTACATCATGTCTCGAATAAATAAAGTATTTCAGTCACATTAAACGATGCGGTGCTTTGGAGAGAACAGTAATAGAAGTCATGGTTCCTGGTGGTAGAGGCAGGACAGGGGAAGACCAAGATGAAGGTGGCAGCAGGACCTCAAAGAAACCTTGAACATGATGTTAGAAGAGGCAGGAGAACTTGCTAGAGACAGAGAGCGTTTCAGACAGGCTGTGATAAAAGCAACGTTCTGCAAGGGACATGTTACTTGATAGTAGCACTTTCTCCTGTTTCGGAATGTTTTATTTATTCATTTGTTCGATAAGTTTGTTCCTGTTATCAATTTCAATTTTTTAATGTCAAGTATTCAATAGATTGAGAACAAATGTCTCAGAAAATTACTAAAAGTCAAATGGAGTGATTTCGTTTCTAACAACACAGTGAGAGATAGAACACACCAACAACCCGTATCAAATATTATAAGGAAACGAAGGTGGAAATATTTAGGTCATGTTCTTAGCTCAGACGAAAAGAGACTAAATCGACAAGTCCTTATGTGGTCACCAGTTGGAAAAATAAAACGTGGAAGACCAAAGACCACTCTTCAAAGAACCATCCAACAAGAAAGTAAACTATTGGGATGTAAAACCATACAAGATCTCCAACTGCTAGCAACGAACCGCATCACATGGAGATTAAAAACCTCTGCCCTATGTACCACCTTTGGCATGAAAGGAACAAACAAACTGACTAACTAATTCGGTAGAGATTGTAGACATGGTAGAGATCGTAGACATGGTAGAGATTGTAGACATGGTAGAGATTGTAGACATGGTAGAGATTGTAGACATGGTAGAGATCGTAGACATGGTAGAGATTGTAGACATGGTAGAGATTGTAGACATGGTAGAGATTGTAGACATGGTAGAGATTGTAGACATGGTAGAGATTGTAGACATGGTAGAGATCGTAGACATGGTAGAGATCGTAGACATGGTAGAGATGTAGACATGGATACAGATTTATTGACAACGGGGTCTTTGTGTGTAGAGGTAAGGTTCGCTCGATCCATGCTAAGTTCTAATCTCTACATGGAACCATCATAATATTTTTCCAGAGATCCCTGATCTGAGTGTAGGTAAGATCGAATCCTTAGTCCTATCAGAGACGGACGATAAAATGTAGCTCCTGTGTTCAATTTGAGCACATAAAAGAACTCTTTGCAGTTCAAAATCGAGAAGAGTAGGCTGGAAAGCCGCTGCTCTTATAAAAGTGATTTGAAAATAAGGATTCAAAATAAAAATTTTAACAAAATATCTTTACCATCTTCAAAATTACATCGGGACCCACGCGGTGCTATGGAGTTTGGGCAATGCCCCTGAGATCTTCAAATCTGAGGAAGAGATCGGTGCACACATGATTAATCACCTAAGTACAATGATGATGAATCTATTAATCAATTATTCAATCATGATGTGTTTATTAATCAATCAATTATTCAATCATGATGTGTTTATTAATCAATCAATTATTCAATCATGATGTGTTGATAGGAAAATCATGATTACACTTCGGTGAATAACCATGTGTGCTCCAATCTCTTCTGGCCCAGTACATTAGATTTCATCATGCTCTTTATGTTTGGGTATGCTCTCTCTGTTGTTTCATGACAGTAGATTTAGTTGAATTTCATTTTAACTATTTGTAAAATCTGACCTATTGTTACAGGCTGTGACTTTACAGCCTTTTCCTTCCTATTTTCAACTGCTACGGGTTCTTTTACATGCTCAACTTGAACAGAGGAGCTACTTTATAATCATTTGCCTTTTGTTAGGGCTAGACACTTGATCTCATCTACCATGAGATCAGGAATCAATGGAAAATAATAGTGCTTGATCGCTTCACTTGGAACGATGTGCGAAAAATTACTTTTGAAGCATGAGTTTAAAGATGAGGTTTGAAAGCTGGAGGATTGACTTCATTGCACCAGGTTTTACCCCATACGGCTCTGTCCCTCTCTGCAGAAATGGCATGCCACCTGCCAAGAGCATTGTACAAAGTACGAACTCAATAGCTACTGCAACAATCATAGGAGTCTCTGGAAAAAGATGCATTTGTGAACAGAACTGTGTTGTCCAGATTCAAACCCACCACCTTCGACTCGCAGGGCAAGGTTTAATCATTTAGCCACAGAGAAGCATGAGTATTGTATACCAATGCCAAGGAGAGACCACCCCCTACCCCCTGGCCATCCCTATATTGTCCTAAGACAGATGTTCTCAAAGTTGTGGACTGTGTAACACTTAAAATCACACATTGAGAAGACAGATCAGAAACATTGCAAGACAGGCATTGTTTTGGAACCCACAGGGAAAGAGGAGTAGGGGAAGGACTAGACATACCCGCAGAAGAGAGCTGGAGATTGATATTAAAAGGATAGGTAACACATGGAAAGAATTGGAAGGGATGGCAAGAGAGAGGAAGAGCTGGAAGAAGTTTGTTGAAGACCTGTGCTCCGTTGGGAGTTGAAAGGTGAAGAAGAAGATAGCATTTGAAAATAGATGTCTGCGAAAAATAATGAGCATAAAATGTGATGAATTCAGAAGTGATAAAATGAATATCTGGTCAACGACTAGTAACAACTGTTATAAGAAAGAGAAGATGGAGATATGTTGGACATACCTTGAGAAGAAATGTCTGGTCAACCACTAGTAACAACTGTTATAAGAAAGAGAAGATGGAGATATGTTGGACATACCTTGAGAAGAAATGTCTGGTCAACCACTAGTAACAACTGTTATAAGAAGGAGAAGATAGAGATATGTTGGACACACCTTGAGAAGAAATGTCTGGTCAACCACTAGTAACAACTATTATAAGAAAGAGAAGATGGAGATATGTTGGACACACCTTGAGAAGAAATGTCTGGTCAACCACTAGTAACAACTGTTATAAGAAAGAGAAGATGCAGATATGTTGGGCATACTCTTATAAGAAATGATCAAAGAATATCAAAGCAGACATTGAAGTGGGAGGCAAGAAGTTCAAGTAAGAGATGACCACCTAGGGAAACCCTGAAGCAAACTTTACTGAGAGAGGCAGGAAATATCAGTCTCATTTCCATGGAGGAGATTGAACAAGTTGCCTTGGATAGAGCGGTATGTATAAATTGGTATTTAACGTATAACACATATGGACAGAGCAGATGTTATCATTGCGATATGTGCTCATTTATGTGATATAGGAGAGTCTCAGACACTGGAACGAGTGTGAGAATTAGGAGTTAAGTTTGGACATGCCAGACAGTGTCGTCTTCGTGGTAGAGAGAGAAGGTATATTAATCAACTTCTCATGGGTACGGTGAGCAAGTGGACTTTGGAATGGCTACTACTGCAGGGAATGAAACATTTCATGGGTATGCGCAATGTGCTGTAACGTCGACTGAATAATACCTCAACAAATAACATATAACAATACGAGAGAAATATAATAAATATCACTTAACATGTACACACATCTTTTAGTATTTGATGGTGTGGTCAGACAAGGACTATGCCAAAACTATCATCCTAGATAGTTTGTAAACGGGTTCGCTCACAAAGTTCTCATTTAAGCTCAAAACAAAACCAATAGAATATAAACAATTGGTTTTTTTTTTAGCAAATAAAATGTGACATCTTTGTTTGCTATTTTTGTTTTTGTTTGTAATAAATATTTGAATAATTTGTCAAGAAAATAAAGAACAAGTTGTCATACTTCTTTCTTTCTTCATTTCTCGAATTTTGTTTTGTCTCACAGCGTCAGGATTTCTAGAACAGGTTTTTGTGTGCGCTTCTCTAACCATGTTTTGTCTCACAGTGTCAGGATAAGAAGAGATTTCTAGAACAGGTTTTTGTGTGCACTTCTTTAATCCTGTTTTGTCTCACAGTGTCAGGATAAGAAGAGATTTCTAGAACGGACGTTTGTGTACGTTTCTCGAATCCTGTTTGCCTCTCACAGTGTCAGGATAAGAAGAGACTTATAGAACAGGTTTTTGTGTGCTCTTCTCTAATCTTGTTTTGTCTCACAGTGTCAGGATAAGAAGAGATTTCTAGAACAGGTTTTTGTGTGCACTTCTCTAATCTTGTTTTGTCTCACAGTGTCAGGATAAGAAGAGATTTCTAGAACAGGTTTTTGTGTGCACTTCTCTAATCTTGTTTTGTCTCACAGTGTCAGGATAAGAAGAGATTTCTAGAACAGGTTTTTGTGTGCACTTCTCTAATCTTGTTTTGTCTCACATCGTCAGGATAAGAAGAGATTTCTAGAACAGGTTTTGTGTGCACTTCTCTAATCTTGTTTTGTCTCACAGTGTCAGGATAAGAAGAGATTTCTAGAACGGGGTTTTGTGTGCACTTCTCTAATCTTGTTTTGTCTCACAGTGTTAGGGTAAGAAGAGATTTCTAGAACAGGTTTTTGTGTGCACTTCTCTAATCTTGTTTTGTCTCACAGCGTCAGGATAAGAAGAGATTTCTAGAACAGGTTTTTGTGTGCACTTCTCTAATCTTGTTTTGTCACACAGCGTCAGGATAAGAAGAGATTTCTAGAACAAGCCATTGTGTGCACTTCTCTAACTTGTTTTGTCTTACAGTGTCAGGGATAAGAAAGATTTCTAGACGGACGTTTGTGTACGCTTTCTAATCTGTTTTGTCTTATAGTGTCAGGATAAGAAGAGATTTCTAGAACGGTTTTATGTCGCTTCTCTAATCCTGTTTTGCCTCTCACTGCGTCATGATAAAAAGAGATTTCTAGAACAGGCTTTTTGTGTGCATGTCCATTGCGGAACATCACTTTCATCACAGCCCCGCCTGAAAACTCTGTCTCTATAAGCTCCGCCTCTTTCAGCTCATGTTCAAGGTTTCTTGACATCCTGCTGCCACCTGTCTTCGCCTCTTCCAGCGTCATGTTCAAGGTTTCTTTGACGTCCTGCTGCCACCTTGGTCTTGGTCGTCCCCTGCCTTGTGCTCCAGGAACCATGCCTCCATTACCTTTTCTCCAAACCACTGTGACGTTTAACGGGCAAAATATTTCATCTTCTGGGATATGATGTTATTTATGAGCCAATGTTCCTTGATATGCAAGTCTTGTAGGTGTCTTTGTTTCTTCTTTTCTCTGTCCAGGATGTTTAAGAACTTTTTATAACACTTTTATGTTCTCTTCATAAACAGTGTTTTACACTACCTCTGTTACTTCTGAGATCCACCGTTTGCATGGACAGCCTTTTGCTTTGTATCCACTGTATCAGAGTAGCATTGCTCTTTGAGGTGCACTGTCTGTTGGTAATCTGCTTATGTGGTCAAACCATTTAATTTGTTGTTTCTTGATGAAGTCTAGTACTGATGTTGTACCCACTTTTTCCTGATGTCTTCATTTCTCAACCGTCTCTTCTTGTTACCCCCAGCATTCTGCGTAGACACTTCATCTCTGCCGTGACTAGTTTTCTTCTATCGTTTGATGTCAGCGTCCAGGTCTGGCACTGGTAGCATAATGTTGAGAGAAATATTGTGTTGAATAATGCTCTTTTAGTGTTCATGGTGACATACTTGCATTTTAAAATTGGCGCCATTTGTCCTAGTGTTTGATTTGCTTTATTGCATCTATGTTGGATTTCGTTAGTAAATCTTCCGTTTGCTGAACAAATGCTCCTTAGGTATGTAAAGTCTTTCACCTGTTTTAGTTGATGTTTTATGATGGAGTTATATGTCGTGTTTTCCTCTCTAGCGACTGTCATTACTTCGGTTTTGTCAATGTTTATTTTCATATTGTATTCGCTGCATGCTAACTGGAGTCTGTGTTGCTGTAGCTGTTCCTCTCTTGTTGATATGACTGTCTGATCGTCTACAAAAAGAAATTCGTTTACGAGTTCCCCAAGATTGTTTCCTTTGCTGGTGATAGCTATTTTACAGATTTGTCTGTAAATAATATAAACAGCAGCGGGGATAGTACGCATCCTTGTCTTACTCCTGACCCAAAGTAGAACTTTTCTGATAGTCATGTGTTTGAAGTATCCTTGTCTTACTCCTGACTCTACATAGAACTTTTCTGATAGTCATGTGTTTGAAGTATCCTTGTCTTACTCCTGACTCTACATAGAACTTTTCTGATAGTCATGTGTTTGAAGTATCCTTGTCTTACTCCTGACTCTACATAGAACTTTTCTGATAGTCATGTGTTTGAAGTATACTTGTCTTACTCCTGACTCTACGTAGAACTTTTCTGATAGTCATGTGTTTGAAGTATCCTTGTCTTACTCCTGACTCTACGTAGAACTTTTCTGATAGTCATGTGTTTGAAGTATCCTTGTCTTACTCCTGACTCACATAGAACTTTTCTGATAGTCATGTGTTTGTTTGAATCATACACTGGCTGTTTATATAGATACACTTGCATTTATTACGTCCGTGCAGTGCTGGGGCCCACAAGAGAAGCAAAGAATAGTACCACTGAGACCTACAAGACATGTCACTAGAGAAGCAAAGAATAGTACCACTGAGACCTACAAGACATGTCGCAAGAGAAGCAAAGAATATTACCACTGAGACCTACAAGACATGTCACTAGAGAAGCAAAGAATAGTACCACTGAGACCTACAAGACATGTCGCAAGAGAAGCAAAGAATAGTACCACTGAGACCTACAAGACATGTCACAAGAGAAACAAAGAATAGTACCACTGCGACCTACAAGACATGTCACAAGAGAAACAAAGAATAGTACCACTGAGACCTACAAGACATGTCACTAGAGAAGCAGAGAATAGTACCACTGAGACCTACAAGACATGTCGCAAGAGAAGCAAAGAATAGTACCACTGAGACCTACAAGACATGTCACTAGAGAAGCAAAGAATAGTACCACTGAGACCTACAAGACATGTCTCAAGAGAAGCAAAGAATAGTACCACTGAGACCTACAAGACATGTCGAAGAAGCAAAGAATAGTACCACTGAGACCTACAAGACATGTGCAAGAGAAGCAAGAATAGTACCACTGAGACCTACAAGACATGTCGCTAGAAGCAAAGAATAGTACCACTGGACTACAAGACATTTGTCACAAGAGAAGAAAAGAATAGTATCACTGGACTACAAGACATGTCACAAGAGACAAAGAAATAGTACCACTGGACCTACAAAAACATTCTGATAGCAGAAGTTAATAGTACCACTGAGACCTACAAGACATGTCGCAAGAGAAGCAAAGAATAGTACCACTGAGACCTACAAGACATGTCTGAAGAGAGCAAAGAATAGTATACTGAGACCTACAAGACATGTCTATAGAGAAGCAAAGAATAGTACCACTGAGACCTACAAGACATGTCTGAAGAGAGCAAAGAATAGTACCCTGAGACCTACAAGACATTCTGAAGCAAGAATATTATCACTGAGACCTACAAGACATGTTATAGAGAAGCAAGAATATTATCACTGGACCTCAAGACTTGCGCATAAGGAAGCAGAGAATAGTACCACTGAGACCTACAAGACATGTCGCAATAGAAGCAAAGAATAGTACCACTGAGACCTACAAGACATGTCGCAATAGAAGCAGAGAATACTACCACTGTGACCTACAAGACATGTCACTAGAGAAGCAAAGAATAGTACCACTGAGACCTACAAGACATGTCGCAATAGAAGCAAAGAATAGTACCACTGAGACCTACAAGACATGTCCAATGAAGCAAGAATACTACCACTGTGACCTACAAGACATGTCACAAGAGAAGCAGAGAATACTACCACTGTGACCTACAAGACATGTCGCAAGAGAAGCAAAGAATAGTACCACTGGACCTACAAGACATGTCAAAAGAGAAGCAAGAATACTACCACTGGACCTACAAGACATGTCGCAAGAGAAGCAAGAATAGTACCACTGGACCTACAAGACATGCCCAATAGAAGCAGAGAATACTACCACTGTGACCTACAAGGCATGTCGAAGAGAACAAAGAATAGTACCACTGAGACCTACAAGACATGTCGCAAGAGAAGCAGAATACTACCACTGTGACCTACAAGACATGTCCAAGAGAAGCAAAGAATAGTACCACTGTGACCTACAAGGCATGTCGCAATAGAAGCAGAGAATACTACCACTGTGACCTACAAGGCATGTCGCAATAGAAGCAGAGAATACTACCACTGCGACCTACAAGACATGTCTCAAGAGAAGCAAAGAATAGTACCACTGTGACCTACAAGACATGTCGCAATAGAAGCAGAGAATAGTACCACTGAGACCTACAAGACATGTCGCAATAGAAACAAAGAATACTACCACTGTGACCTACAAGACATGTCGCAAAGAACAAAGAATATTATCACTGAGACCTACAAGACATGTCGCAAGAGAAGCAGAGAATACTACCACTGTGACCTACAAGGCATGTCGCAATAGAAGCAAAGAATAGTACCACTGAGACCTACAAGACATGTCGCAATAGAAGCAAAGAATAGTACCACTGTGACCTACAAGACATGTCGCAATAGAAGCAGAGAATAGTACCACTGTGACCTACAAGGCATGTCGCAATAGAAGCAGAGAATAGTACCACTGTGACCTACAAGGCATGTCTCAAGAGAAGCAGAGAATACTACCACTGTGACCTACAAGACATGTCGCAAAAGGCGATTGATGTAGGACCTTGGGAAGCTACAATAGTAAAGAAACCGCATCGCAGAAATCGGATGTGCTGGCCTACTTGTAGAAGCATACCTGGCACAACGTAAAATCGCTCTTAGGCTCAGATCACATAAAAATCACATAGTTGTTAACAAGTGGTCGATATGGAGCGTTTGAAGAAGAAGAAGCATATATTAATTAGGTAGTCATTAACTCAATAGATTGACAATACTTTCCACAACTTGTTTCTATCTTAGACTTGCTTTAATGGACGTATGTCGATGGAGATATCAGAGGTATTTTCATCTCTAGGAAACCACTTGCTCTGACGATTTCATCAGCTATGAGTCGTCTGCTATACACCCACGCAGCTTATGTGTAGTCCTCCAGTCATCCTTTCTATTTCGATCTATGTTCTAGTTTATTTAGTGTTTATTCTGTTGATCTCCTTTGACTTCCATATCTAACTCAATGCAATCAAGTTTTCCCTTGCTTTGTGTATTTTTATATTGACAATTGTCCCCTTGCTTTGTGTATTTTTATCTTGACAATTGTCCCCTTGCTAGTTTTACAACCTAAACACATTTTCTGCGCTAGTCGCGGGGCCTCCAGAAATGCGTGGCCCGTAGCATTTGCTACTTCTACAATAGAGCTAATCCGACACTGGTTTGACCTCAACTTAACCAAACAAGCCAACAGATAAACAAAAAAAAGACACAAAACACAATGTATTCATGAATGCATTCTTTAGTGAAAAGTCCAGACTAAAAGCATTGTAAAATATAACACAGACATTTCATGCAAAAATTAACAAGATAATTTCATAAATTGATAATAAATAAAGAAAAGTAACGAAATAAATTATTTTATGCAAGCACTGAAGACAACAAAAATAAAGAATAATTTTTCTTTGAGTATTCTTGAAACTGAAATTTCGTATCAGTAAAATTGAAAAAAAGTCATCGCAGCTTTATACTTCTTCTTCTTCTGCGTTCTCACTAGATTGAGATTTCGGATTCTCTAATAAAGGCATCCGTCTGTCTCAGATTATCAGCCACGCCATACAGTTTGTCTTCTGCATTCTCACTAGATTGGGATTTCGGATTCTCTAATAAAGACAGCCGTCTGCCTCAGATTATCAGCCACGCCATACAATTTGTCTTGGACGCTAGTGTAAGTGGGTCACCTCTTTCTTCTCAAGTCTGCATACTGGGGGCAGTTCTGTAGGATATAATTCCTATGATTTATGTTTACCCGTTTGTGCCGACCTCTTCCTGAAATAAGTTTTAGCCATCCTCGTGATGGTGGGTCTGACATTCTTACCGCGTGGCTAAATCTCAGAGGCAGATTGACGACCGTAGAATCCGTTATCCCATTCCTCATTATGAGGGTCGTTGCACCATGTTATGCGCCTTACGGCCTGGTGCATCCGTTTTCTGCAAGCATTTGTTTCGGGTTAGCATTCCCTAGCAGCTTTATGCAATTAAATGTTAATAAATATCACAGATAAAGATTATTGACTAAGATCAATACAGACCAAACGTATCATTATCAGATGTTGTGCCGGTGGCGTAGGCGATCATGAATCTATATATATATATCATCTCGGTGCGTATCCTTTTTATTTTTTACCGATCCAGACGCTCAGCCCTTCGGTTCAGTGCCACCAACACCGTGAATCTGGTGAACCTGTGGCTTTTCTGCCAGCCCACGGAATTGAACGCGCACTCACAGGGAGCTTGTCACCCGTAGTCCAACGCGCTACGAACACGCTGGGCTGACGTATAGGACGTTGCTCTCTTTGCAGCACGCCTGAAATTCACTCTGTGTTTAGCTAGTTCACCCACTTCGTCGATGGTCATATTCATGGTTTCTTATATATATACAGTGGCGGCTCGTGATCGTTTTTGTTGGTGGGGCCAGATACAAATTTTCGGGAAAATCATGCATTTGGGATAGGTTATATTTTAATTTATAAGATAATAAATACACGTTACATATTATTTTTGGTGGGGCCGGCCCTTTGGCCCTTAATGACGAGCCGCCACTGTATATATATATATGTATACTAATACAAAAAATGTATTCCGAATATGGTGTAACATCATCATTGCACTTCAGTGTTTAACCATGTGTACTCCGATCTATTTTTTTACAAATTAAGATCTCAGCGACAGTTCACAAACTAGGTAGCACCGGCGAAGGTCACAGAAGAAAATTTGAAGAAAATAAACTTAAGATCTCAGCGACAGTTCACACACTAGGTAACACCGGCGAAGGTCACAGATGGAAATTTGAAGAAAATAAACTTCAGATCTCAGCGACAGTTCACAAACTAGGTAACACCGGCGAAGGTCACAGATGGAAATTTGAAGAAAATAAACTTTTGTCACTGATTATAGTACCGCTTTTATAGGACGACAGGGGAGGTAAGGTGGTAGGGGGAGGTAAGGTGATAGGGTAAGGGGCAGGGGCAGGGGGTGGGCGAGGAAAATATGACATGACATTTAATTACCGCATGGCTAGTGCAGTCGCTGCAAAACTGTTCACGTAAGGATTTTTCTGTTATGCCCCCGAAAGAAAAAAATACTTGACCTTACCGTGGATTGGTCCTGGGTCTCCTGCATGGGAGCTACGATCTAATCCATTCGGCCAGACGCTACTCCTGAAAATTTTAAGATGGTGAATATTTTTATAGTCACTTTAATTGTAATCTTCTCAATTAATTTTGCACAGGCAGCGTCTGTGCAACCTTGTCTTATCGATTTTCAGTTACCAATTGTTCAAGTTGGACATTTTATCGCCAATCTCCGATAAAACCGGGAACTCAATCTCACTTACATTGAGATAAAGTCACTGGAAAGATCTCCGTAGCTCCACGCGGAGAATGAACTGAGTACCCTTCGAGTGAGAGAATAGCACCTTACTTCTAAGCCCCAGAGGCTCTGTATGGTGCAACATACGTACACTGTATTACACATCCTACGTAAATTGCTTCAAAGCTTCTATTTTTAGCAACGTGACCGACATGAGAACGACAGGAATTAGTAGTATTACATTATTGGATTAATGATTTGTACATGACTAGTAATCATTAAGTGCTGATGCAATCACACAATCAAATACATCAATAAATCACTCAATCATTCAATTATCAAATCAGTAATGCAATCAATTCAGAAAATCCATTTTCTAATTTCTCAATAAATCTATATTAATCTATAAGAAAGAATTCAGGAGAAATGATGAAATCAAACAAATGTCTGGTCAACCACTAGTAACAACTGTTATAAGAAGGTGAAGATAGAGATATGTTGGACACACCTTGAGAAGAAATGTCTGGTCAACCACTAGTAACAACTGTTATAAGAAGGTGAAGATAGAGATATGTTGGACAACCTTGAGAAGAAATGTCTGGTCAACCACTAGTAACAACTGTTATAAGAAGGTGAAGATAGAGATATGTTGGACACAACTTGAGAAGAAATGTCTGGTCAACCACTAGTAACAACTGTTATAAGAAGGTGAAGATAGAGATATGTTGGACATATCTTGAGAAGAAATGTCTGGTCAACCATTAGTAACAACTGTTATAAGAAAGAGAAAATGGAGATATGTTAGGCATTCTTTATAAGAAATGTCAAAGAATACCAAAGCATGCATTTAAGTGAGACAATGGGTTTCAAGAATGATCAAAGAATGCCTTTAGGGAAATGGTCCTGAGAGAACCTTGGAACTGACAGAGGCTTTGGAAATAATTCAGACTCATTTCCATGAAAGAGATTGAGCGAGTTGCTCAGGACAGAATGGTATGGAGAAATTACCTGCAGACCCTTTGTAACGTATAACTATACGAGAGGATATATATATATAAACAGTGGCGGCTCGTCATTAAGGTCTAGTGGGGCCGGGCCCAACCAAAAATAAGGTGTAACGTGTATTTATTATTTTATACATTAAAATATAACCTAACCGAACCATGATTTTCAGAAAATTTCTGTCTGGCCCCACCAACAAAAATGATCACGAGCCGCCACTGTATATAAATATCAATCAATAGATCTTGTATACAATCTTTCATTAAATCATTGAATAAATCATCAAAATAAATATATTATCAGAGCAATCTCAGTGACAGTCAATTGACTTTGCTCACCAGCAGATAAATGTTCAAATCTCACAACATACAATTTACACTACCTCCGTCTACAATTGTCTCCGAAGCTGTATACAAGTGTTTGAGACTGGCACTATCACAGAACCGAAAGGGTTCGAGCACTAATCACTCATGTAAACATTAAAATAGATTGTGCCCAGCTGTAAATAAGTCGTGACTTATTTTAGCCAAATTTGAGCTGCTAAGTTTAACCAAACTCCAAATAACTTAGGGAGAATAGGATCCAATATGGTACCCATTTATACATATGGCTTTTCTGATACGCCTTTACCATATGAGATTAGAAGTAGAATAGCTCAAGTGCAAGCAGCTTTTATGAAAATGAAAAACACAGTATACGTGAATTCACTACCAATGACACTGCAGAAACTAGTACTATTGTCTGTCCCCAGGTGCATGATGGAATTGCTTGTCCATTCTTGCTTTAAAACGTAGAGGTGGGAGCTTTAATTTGCGCTCCAGGGTCAGATGAGTTGCTCTTGTTGTGTTATATCCGTGTTTATTACAAGTACTCCAGTGTTATATTGAACCAATACTTATATATGGTAGCGAATCATGGACAATGAATAAACAATCAATAAGATCATTGAAAGTCACAGAAATGTGGTTTTGTAGAAGAATGCTGAAAAATCTATGGACAGCTAAGAAATAAATGATGAGGTTTTAAATCAGGACTGCACACAAAGAAACCTTATCAAAATAATAAGAATCAGACAATCACGGTTCTTCGGCATATAATGCGAAGAGAAGGTTTAGAACATTTGGTAACAATAGGTAAAATTCGGGAAAGGAGAGATCATGGAAGACAGAGTGAGAAGATGTTGGATGGTCTGATATCGTGGTTCGACAAAAGATCGACATCAGAAATGATTACAGCACCAAGGAGAGAGAGCGAGTTATGGAGAGACATGATCGCCTACGCCGGCAGGCATGACACTTGATTGATTGATTACCACATCTCTCTCTCTCGCGATCGTTGATTACCACATCTCTCTCTCTCGCGATCGTTGATTACCAAATCTAATTATTTATACTGTATCACGGGGGTCAGGCATGGTGAACTTTATCCCCAACATGGCGTCTAGTCTATTTAAACGTACAATATATAAGTCGCAGCTTCCCCTTATTTTAATTTCACCTTTATTGCACAAATCAATAAATTGTCGAAATAATGTTAAACGTTAAATTAAAATCTGAATTGAATAGAAATCTAATTTGACGAAGAGACAAAAATTAACTACATGTGAAATGCAATGTCTTCGAAAAGTTACTAACAACACAATAGAGTGACATAGTCATACAAAAACAGCAAAAGAGAAAAAGTTGCAACAGAAACTTGCTTGAATGACATTGAGAAACAAAGAATGAAGTTGTTCGGCCACTTAATAAGAATGCAACCAAACTTCCGTGTGTACAGAGTCTTTTACAACAGAATATCAGAAAAGAAATCAAGAGGTAGAACACGAAAAAGATGGCATAGCAGAATGCTGTGAAAAAGCAAAATATATATCAACCAAGCCACTAGAGCCGCTTGAGTGGTTACAGGGGCCCAAATTAGAGGTGTAAAGAATAGAACCACTGTTACTTGCAAAGCATGTCCTAATAGGCGGTGAAGGAAATTAGGTGTTGGGCTAGCTACACCACCCCGTACAAAACACTAGATAGCTACATAAACCACAACCAGGGGCAATTTATAGCTCGCCACTCGAGATAGGAAAAGGATCCCGCAATGAAGAATTCACAAAGCAACCCGTAATCCTAAAGGAAATCGGGCTGCCACCTGGAGACAATTGGAAACGGAATGCAAGAGAATGGGGAGAGAGTTTAGAAATCCTGAAAAGATGGCCTTGGATAGGAGGGCTTGAAAGACCTTGGTTGCGGACCTATGCTTCCCTAGGGGTGAAGCGTGAAGAAGAAGCCATTAGAGCAGCGCAAGACATACAAAAAACCCAGACAACCACGACACTTGGAAACAATCTGGTAAGAGTGTGATGACAAAAGAAGGAAGAGAGAAGATGAAAATACTTCAAATATGTCCAAACGAAAATCAGAAACAACTTGGCACTAGGGAATCCGGATACTAATCTACGCATGCGTAGAATATGCAGCGAATGATGATTGGTTTATATCTGTAGCCAGATTTTAAGATTTATTCATGCCAAACTTGTTTTCCATCTTGATCAAAACATTTATATTCGTTTGCTCTTGATAAATCAATGTCTTCCGTCAAACTCTGTTCACTGTTAGAGTTGCTGACCTCAGCAATTCTATGATTCATATTCACAAAAAGGACGTCTGCTGCTTCGGAATGACGTCTCTGCTGAATAAGAGACGTATGCAATCGTCTATCAACATCATGATCGTCAACAACCACTTGCAACTTCTCTTTGGCAGAATGTTCTGATTTTTCTGTCACTATTTTGAAAGATTCATCCGAGCTATTCTTAGATCTCTCACGAGCGGATAGAGGTTGAAGTTCAAATAGTTCATCCTGTTCTGTGTAAGGGTCATCTACTTGAGCGATTATTCTACTGCTTCTAGAAGCTTGCCCTTTAGGATGAAACAAAATTGATAGGGTTGAAATTATGCTGAAAGAAAGTGTAACATGGACAATATATAAACGTTTAATGGAGGCTCTGAATAGCAAACTTTTCTTCTCCTTCCAACGTTCCATATCGACCACATGTTAAACCAATCTTTGTCAACTTTATATGATCTGAGCTTAAGAGCGATTGTACGTTGTGCCAGGGGGAAGTCTCCCTGGCTAATTGGTTACGCCATTATGCCATTACGCCGGAACACGCCATTACGCCGGAACACGCCATTACGCGACGCCATTATGCCATTACGCCGGAACACGCCATTATGCCATTACGCCGGAACACGCCATTATGCCATTACGCCGGAACACGCCATTATGCCATTAAGCCGAAACACGCCATTATGCTATTATGCCATTATGCCATTACGCCGGAACACGCCATTATGGTCACGGGTGCATTTTTTCCAGAGATCTCTAGCATTTTTTGACGGAGCTACGGAGTTCGTGCTTTGTGCAATTCTCTCGGCAGGTGGCGTTCTGTTTCTGCGGAGAGAGACAGAGCCATATACATTATACAGGGTGTTCAAGATAATTGCAGCCCCATTCCCAATTCGAAAGTTGCCGGTACACATTGAGTTGTGTTTATTTACTATTTAAACCGGTGCTGACTAGCTCGTCCTACGTCACATTTGTTCATCGCCTCTTCCCGTACTACAATTACACACCGTCACACAACCTTAACCTATACTATGTCATAACTGAACCTTCTCATTTCCATACATATATGCCAGATTAGCTCCATTCACGGGCTACTTTTAAGTTGAACACCCTGTATAATAGCTTGTCCGGATCAGAACTTTCCCACTCTAGCAGTCCTTCGGAATTTCTACCCCTCATATGTCAGATGTCCCGCTTCTACAGCCGTCATGTCATGCTCAAACCATCAGTTACATCCTGAATCCATCTTTTCTGTGGTCTCCCCTTCTCCTCTTTGCCTTCTCCTCTTTGTCTCCTTCCATGATGGTTTTCTACAACCATTTGTGTGACTTTATATGTCCACAATATTTCAATTTTCTCTTTCTTATTTGGTAACATCAGCCAGTTTTCTTTGATTTTGAGTTCTTTCTGGATAGATCTATTTGTTCTCGCCTCTGTCCGTGATGTACGGAGGACTCTTCTATAACACTTATATTCAAAAGCACATATATGTTTTTCCACTGCCTTATTACATGTCCATGCTTCACACCCATACGTTGTCACTGGGAATACGCATGCTCTTAGCAGTATTATTATTATTATTTTTTTTGGGCCCTTACTCTTCAGTGCCGGACAGGGAGGTACCAGGTCACGTTTTAAACGTGTAAAATCCCGAGCGTCGTCATCCTTTCGAACGAGAGCTGCTCGGAACTTTTGGTTTTGTTGCCTATTGGCTTTATGAAGGCTTCCGCCCGTTGGCCACGATCAAGTAGCACTTTGATCTTAGCCAAAGGGCAGAGGAACGCTTAGTATTCTGAACTTTGTTTTCATATCCGTTCTATTTCATACTGTTGTTAGTTTAGTATTTGCAAGGTCATGTTTGTTCATATTTTAATTTCTTTCATCTCATTTCCATCTCGTGTTAGCAGTGAATCAAGATATTTAAACCAATTCATATTGTCTATTTTCTCTCCATTTAGTAAAAATATCCTTCATTAATCTTCTTTATTTTATACACTGTTATTATATTTGATTTTGTCATATTGAGATATATATTGAATTGTTTTCAACAATCTAAAAAGATAGCGTAATTAATTCCCATTTTTTACTTACCTCCCATGCATGTAAAATATTTCAGAAGATTGAGTTGTGGGACTTTTGGTGCGGTCCCCTGGAACACTTTGCGAAACAGCACAAAATTGCAGACAACAACACCACTGACCAGCCAGCTGACCAACACAATAACAAACACTAGCAGCCCAGTGTGTGGAAGCTCTGTTGAGGGAGGGTCTATTAGACAATAACAACAATTATAATTAAAATTTGGAATTGATATTTAGCGAAACACGTAATAACAAAGTACTATAGTTTTACAAAATACAAAAACAATGACAATACACAGCAACGTTTCGGCCAACAGACCTTAAGAATTGGAATTTATGAAGTTAAATAGATGGGGAGGTCTAAGCTGACAAAGATCAGTTTTATTTTTGTGCCAGGGCATGCGGGTATAAGGGGAAATGAATGTACCGATAGGCTTGCAGGTATGGCTGCTGTACAAAGCGGGCTATCAATGTGATAGGCTTGCAGGTATGGCTGCTGTACAAAGCGGGCTATCAATGTGATAGGCTTGCAGGTATGGCTGCTGTACAAAGCGGGCTATCAATGTGATAGGCTTGCAGGTATGGCTGCTGTACAAAGCGGGCTATCAATGTGATAGGCTTGCAGGTATGGCTGCTGTACAAAGCGGGCTATCAATGTGATAGGCTTGCAGGTATGACTGCTGTACAAAGCGGACGAACAATGTGATAGGCTTGCAGGTATGGCTGCTGTACAAAGCGGGCTATCAATGATAGTTGCAAAGGGATGGTTTTAAAACAAAAGCAATATCAATGTGAATGGTTTTCAGGTATGACTCTTAAAAGTGGGCTATCAATGTGATAGGCTTGCAGGTATGCTGCTGTACAAAGCAGGCTATCAAAGTTATGGCTTGCAGGCATGGGTGTGTAAAGCGGATATCAATGGATAGGCTTGCAGGTATGGCTGCTTACAAAAAAGCGGGTGAGCAATGGACTAGGCTGATATTATAAATTCCCAGAGGGAGAGAGGTCGTGTACATGATTCAAGTAATAGTGTGAATCTACAACACTAACCAGACTGCAAGAATACCAAGTCAAATGTGGTGTAGCTAGACAAGAACACTATGCTGGTAGCCAAAGAAGAATAGTAAACCAATAAAGAAACGTGGTCGTTAGTCGCTACACGCTAGAGACATACTGAGAAAGAGATCGGAGCACTTATGGACTAATTGGTTCTACTTGCAGTGATGATGATCTGTCGACTAAACTAAACTAAATTTATCTTGAGCTTATTTGACAAAGTACAAAACAATACATTATAGTTTAAACTTCAGTTAAATTGACATGTTACTTACTTTGTTGAGTTGTGGTCAACTGGGGCGAACGAAATCTATGATGACATGCATACAAACAAGACTTGTGTGGGAATATCGCAGTTTTTCCAAAGTCACCTGCAGTACACCAAGCCAGAAGATCTATTTCATTTCTCAAGAGCCCTTCTGGAAAGCAAGACTCAATCGTCCGTGAAATATTGCTACAGTAGGACTCTTGGTTGTAGCACATTCCGTATGGCAGACATTTGTAGGTTTGTTGTCTGGGCAGAAGGCCTTGCTCACGTCTCTAAAGAGGCCCTGACACTGAGATAATAAAGAGAAGGAGATAATTGCAAGAGGGGATAATTGGCTCGGCCCACCAGCCATTAATTACAAGCCGCCACTGGTTTTCACTGCCTTTTGAATGTCTCTGTTTTACACAAATACGCTATCACTTGAAATATACATGCTCAGATTTATGATTTATGATTTATGATTTATGATTTGTGTTATTTTCCTATTAGTTCTATTCATTACTGTTTTTAGTGCTGAAATATTTTGTAAAGCCATGTTTGTTCTTCTTTTAATTGTCTTCATCCCATTTCCATCTGTTGTTAGCACTGAACCAAGATATTCACAAAACTGTCCTTATCGGGCTACGTCATATAATTCTAGTAATTTAATTATAACTTTAAAAAACAGTAGGCGAATCGAAATATTATTACCAGTCCTTGTACGGAAATCGTGAGTTTCACTATTATGCAAACAAAACCAGAACCTTTTTTGTGTGCGTCATTTCTCTCGCAGACTGTTATTTCTCTGCAGACTGTTATTTCTCTCGCAGACTGTTATTTCTTCGCAGACTGTTATTTCTCTCGCAGACTGTTATTTTCCGCAGACTGTTATTTCTCTCGCAGACTGTTATTTCTCTCGCAGACTGTTATTTCTCTCGCAGACTGTTATTTCTCTCGCAGACTGTTATTTCTCTCGCAGACTGTTATTTCTCTCGCAGACTGTTATTTCTCTCGCAGACTGTTATTTCTTCTTCTTCTTTTGTTGTCACACTCTACTGGGTTGTTTCTCTGTGTCGTGGTTTTTCTGTTTTTGTCTTGCGCTGTTCTGGTAGCTTGGGTGATTGTTATTTTGCTCTTTGACAGGATTCTGCTACGCCATCTAACCATCTTTTCGTGGTCTTTCTCTCGCCTTCTTTCTCGATGTTCTGTTGTAGAAGACTGTATACTGTGGAGTTTTGATGCATTCTTATTAAGTGACCAAACCACTTCATTCTTTGTTTCTCTGTGTAATTCAAGCAAGGTTCTGTGCCAAGGAATGAAGGAAGTGAATATCTTGGTTCACTGCTAACAACAGATAGAAATGGGATGAAGGAAGTGAATATCTTGGTTCACTGCTAACAACAGATAGAAATGGGATGAAGGAAGTGAATATCTTGGTTCACTGCTAACAACAGATGGAAATGGGATGAAGGAAATTAAAGAAGAACAAACATGGCTTTACAAAAAATTGAACAACTAACAACAGTATGGGAACGGAACTGATGGAAAGAAAGTTCAGAATACTACGAGCATGCATATTTCAGTGGCAACGTATGGGTGTGAAGCATGGACATTTAATTAACAAGTCAGGAGAAAAACAAATATGTGCTTTGAATATAAGTGTTTCAGAATAGTCCTTCGGTCTCTTGTTCACCTCTTTGTCTTCTTCCATGGTGGTCTTCTTGTTCTCCTCTTTGTCTTCTTCAATAGTGGTCTTCTTGTTCTCCCATTGCCTTCTTCCATGGTGGTCTCTTGTTCTCCCTTTGCCTTCTTCAATAGTGGTCTTCACTAACTATTCATGTCTCTTTATATGTCCAAAATACTTCAATTTTCTCATTCTTATTTTAATCATCAGCAAGTTGTCTTTGATTTTGAGTTCTTTCTAGATAGATCTATTTAGTATCTTCTCTGTCCAAGATATACGGAGGACTTTTCTGTAACACTTATATTCAAAAGCAGATATATGTATTTTCAATGCCTTGTTAAATGTCCATGCTTCACAACCATCTTGCCACTGAGAATATGCATGTTCTTAGTATTCTGATCTTTGTTTTCCTATCAGTTCCGTTCCGTACTGTTTTAGTTGTTTAATTTTTTGTAATGCCATGTTTGTTCTTCTTTTAATTTCCTTCATCTCATTTCCATCTCGTGTAAGCAGAGAACCAAGATATTCAAAACTGTTCTTATCGGGCCACGTCATCTAATTCTAGTATTTGAATTATACATTTTGTTTAAAAAATTAGACGAATCGAAATATTATTACTAGTTCTTGTACGGAAATCAGGAGTTTCACTATTGATTAAAACAAACTGGAACTTTACTTTTTTGTTTGTCATTTCTCTCGCAGACTGTTACTTGTTTACTAAAATACAGTCTTGGAATATGACACATGGTCACATCTGCGTCTCATAGTTATTTATAAATTTAGAAATGTTGTTTATGGAACCACGTAAGAATCGGAAATTTCCGGCATTTGCCGTTTTGCGTAATCTGTTTAACTGCGTCATTCGTCATCATCATCATCATCAGTGAACACTAGCGTAGGCGATCATTTATTCATCGCAACGTCTATTAATAAAATTAATCTTTCTGTTGTATTGGTCATTGGTTATTGATTACTAAACTGAAGTCATTATATGGCCTCTCTTGTCTTTACAGACAGTCAGTTGGCAAGTGTTTTACTGTGACAACTTCGAGTTTTGCTTTTCTCTCTTGTCTTTACAGACAGTCAGTTGACAAGTGTTTTACTGTGACAACTTCTGAGTTTTAGCTGTCTCTCTTGTCGTTCAGCTCTGTACATAAGTCTCTTCTCAAAGACTCTGCGTCTTTCGAATTGGCTTCCACAACTCTGTCATCAGCTAGTCCTTCCCATGTGCTGGGACCTATAGAAAAATTTTCATTGAGGCTTTGCAGACATCTTTATATCTGAGCAGTGGTTTGCCCTGATGCCTCTTCCCCTACGAAAGTTCACAGAACAATATTTGTTTTGTTATCCGACAAGTTTCCATTCTTCTCACATGTCCCCAACCATCTTAGTTGACTATTGCTGAGCATGTCCATGATGGAAGGCAGGTTTGCACGTTCCAGTACTTCAGAGTTGGTTATCTTGTCGTACCACCTGATGTTCATAATTTGGAGACATCGAAGGTGAAAGATGTTAAGTTCCTCTCGTGTCTTGAGTAGGCTGTCCATGTTTCTGAACCATATAGTAAAGAACTAATACACAGGCTCGATATATTTGAATCTTCATCTGCAATGTCAGTTTTGTGTTGTTCCACGCTCGCTTTGATAGTTTGCCGAATGTAGTCGCCGCACTCCCTGTACGAACTGAAGTCATTACGCTCCAGGCATACCCATACAGGGCCGTGTCATGTTATCATGCAGAGAGACAGCCGCATCTGGCGGCTCCGTAATGGGGCGGACAAGCAACAAAATCCAAATTATAATTGAAGGTTATTTTAAAGAAAAAATATTTTAGGGGCGCATTTCGAAGACTTGTATCATACTGAGAAAATATACCGCACTGTCCCGTACCCATAGGTGCTCAGTCTCCCAACAGATGTCGAAGAGTATGCATCTGTAGCAAAACGTTTCAGGGTTCTATGTGCTAGAGGTTAAGTGCTTGTCTCTCGCAAAGGTACCAGGTTCGCTCCCTTGTGGAGCCATCTGGATAGTTTTCCAGAAATCTCAGTGTAGGTGAAATCGAGTTCCTAGCCCTATCGGAGACGCACTATAAAAGTAGGTCCGTGTTCAATTTGAGCACGTAAAGAACTTAGCTGTTCAAAATCGAGAAGAGCAGGCTGGAAAGTCGCTGCCCAGGCAAAATTCATTAGAAAAGATTAAAAATAGAATTCCTACAAAAATATCTTCTCCATCTTCAAAATTACATCATGGCCTTCGCCATTGCTACGAAGTTTGTACTGTCGCTGAGATCTTCCTGTGTAAGAAAGAAATCGGAACACACATGGTTACTCACCGAAGTGCAATGATGATGGTCTATCAATCAATCAATCAATCAATCAATCAATCAATCAATCAATCAATCAATCAATCAATCAAAGCTTGTATACTGGCGTATTTCAGAATACATTACAGAATTCAAATACCTCGGAAATATCTTCACATCTGATAGTAGACTGGACAGAGAGATCGAAACTAGAATCCAGCAAGCCAACAACATTAAATACCAGCTTACCCCAATTTTGAAACACCCAGTTATTCCAGTAGTGACTAAAAGACAGATTATAAATTCAATCTTTATACTAACACTGTGCTGCCAGTGCCAAACATGGACACTGACAAAAGAACAAGAAAGGAAAATTACCACCTGTGAAATGAGATGCCTGAGGAAAGCAGTAAATAAAACAAGAAGAGACCATATAAGAAATGAGGAAATTAGAAGAACAGTCGGAACAACACCTGCTATTAGATTTATTGAAAAACAGAGACTCAAATGGTTTGCACTTTGGTGAGATTGAACCCGAATACACCAGTTGCAAGAGCGTACAACCTGAAAATGGAATCATCAAGAGGAAGGGTAGACCAAGAAAAAGATGGATTGATGGAGCTAGAGACATCTTAAAGCTCCAAAATACCACATCATATCAAGCGACCGAGCGTGCATTATCTCAGAAACCGATCATCAGTTAAACCTGCTACGCCTAACAGTAAAAAAGCAGAGAAGAACAAAAGAAAGAAAAAAGAAAGATTACAAAACGAACATGCCGGAGATAGAAATGCCGGAGATAGAAATGCCCGGAGATAGAAATGCGGAGATAGAAATGCCGGAGACAGAAATGCCGGGAGATAGAAATGCCCGAGACAGAAATGCCCGAGATAGAAATGCCGGAGATAGAAATGCCCGGAGATAGAAATGCCCGGAGATAGAAATGCCCGGAGATAGAAATGCCCGGAGATAGAAATGCCCGGAGATAGAAATGCCCGGAGATAGAAATGCCGGAGATATAAATAAATTATTGAGTAAAGAAGTCAATAAAAATACAGTAAATAAAATACAAAGTTGTGTCCAGGTATACTGTCGTTACTACCTGTAGAAATACAAGTTGTGTCCAGGTATACTGTCGTTACTACTGTAGAAATACAAGTTGTGTCCAGGTATACTGTCGTTACTACCTGTAGAACCACTTTTTAGTGCGGTGTAGGACAGGTGGGACAAGGGCCTGAAGAATTTAATGACCGCATGGCTAGTGCAGTCGTCACGAAGCTGGTCAGATTCGAATTTTTCTTGTATTTCTACAACAGATAAAAAAATCATTGTCCTTACAGTGAATTAAACACAGGTCTCCCGCCGCATGGGAGCCACGCTCTAATCGATTCTTCTTCTTCTTCTTCTTTGCGTTCGTTCTTTACCATCAATTTTAATCAATCTTTGTGATATGTCTGATCTTTGCCAAGAACGTGTATACGTTGCACATTGGTTTGGTAGGCCCTAAACGCATAGATTTCTACAAGTTTAGGACACATGCATCCGATTTCAGCCAAACCTTCTTAGCCGCCTCTTACGACATGCGTGGCAGATAAAAGTGGTTCTATTCTTTACACCCCAAGTGTGGACTCCGGTAACCACTCGGGCGTCTAATCCATTCAGTCAGACGATCCTCCGAAAAGTGGTAAATAGAATAAAATTAAATTACTACACAATTTTCACAATCTTTAAAAATACATCGCGGAACCTCACCGGTGATACGGAGCTGCCGAGATCGTCCTATGTAAGAAAGAGATCGGAGCACACATGGTTATTCACCAAAGTGCAATGATGATGGTTCTATCATCAATAAATCAATCAATAAATCAATTAAATAGTGACATTTTTTATAAAATAAAATGGGAAAAGAAAGTTAAGAAACAATTCAATGAAATCAAATATTTTTTAGCACAGAGATAACTGTATAAATCTTACTTTTCAATTGTCTTTTTCTTAGAAAAATGCTGATCCTACGTACTGATCGCTTGATCAGCTGTTGAACACTCGAGGTTTTCACGATAAAATGACGTGTTTTCCACATATTCATATATAAATAGAAGTCCAAATTCATTGTGACGAAGTGAAGTTATTTTTAGATGATAGGTTATTCTAGAGATTTCCGGTATGCAATTAACATGCAATATCTGATAATATCATATCGGGAATTTCCGCAACGACGCAAGTTCTATAAATAGATGAGGGTATTCGTGGTAATTATATTAGACCTGATAAACAGTCATATGTCTTGGAATTTGAAATATTTTGGACACATTTAAATGTTAAGTGGTTTAAGTGACAACAATAAGGAATGAAATGGTTCATAAAAGACGAGGCAGGGTATGACCAGGCCTACAGTGGCAGCAATGAAGTTAGAAGAGACGGGGACTAAATAACGGGCACGGTTGTAAAGAGAGCAACTTTCTGAAAATTAGAGGTTACATGAAAACTAGTCACAACAGAGATGAAGTGTCTACGCAGAATGCTGGATGTAACAAGAAGAGACCGGTTGAGAAATGAAGACATCAGGAAAAAGTGGGTACAACACCAGTACTAGACTTCATCAAGAAACAACAAATTAAATGGTTCGGTCACGTAAGCAGATTAAGAAACAGACAGTGCACCCCAAAGAGCAATGCTGCTCCGATACAATGGGTACAAATCAAAAGGCCGGCCACGCAAAAGATGGACCTCAGAGATAACAGAGGCGACGAAAGATACTATCTACGAAGCGCACACAAGGGCCCGTTTTAGAAAATCTTCTTGACCTGACGCTGTGAGGCAAACAGGATTGGAGAAAAGAAAGAAAGAAAGACATGATTATTGTCAGTGGCGGCTCGTGATAATTTTTGTAGGTGGGGCCAGACAAACATTTTTAGTAAAAATCATGGTTTTGGGTTAGGTTATATTTTAGTATTTACAATTATTTGTCTATTTCAGGAAGTTATTACCCCCCATCTTTACTAGAATGATCTTTATAAAGTAGGTTACAACTTTTCAGCTTATCTAAACGTACATTGCCCTACACAGATGTATATTGATGGAACAGGCGATTACCTTAAACTATTCTATGATGGTTAGTTAATCATTTATATTATTTTCTACTATTTGTGTATATCTAATTCGGTGTTTACGCACCCGGACTAATGTTTAGCGCAATAACACTGTTTAACTATGCACTGGCTTGGCTGCGTAAGAATTTCCCTACTGAATGAATGAAAATCGCATATTAGTCTGTGCTAAATAACCAGGAGAGAGAGAGAGAGAGAGAGAGAGAGAGAGAGAGGTCAGAGGTAGCTGTTTTAACAGACGGTCTATTAATATACCACATTTCTCCTAGCCCTAAAAAAATAGTGGGCTGCAAATGCGGGAGGTATACTAATTAGGGAGAAAAGACGCTGAATTTCAGACTGTATATAATTTTAGTATCTTCAACTTTCAAAGCTAATCAGTATGACTTTAGAAGTAATAATTATGAATTATGAACAAATAATTTCTAAAGTAATACATACACGTTACAAAGTATTTTTGGTGGGCCTAGTCCCACAGACCCTTAAGGACGAGCCGTCACTGATTATAATATATTACTCACTAACTATTTTTCCCACTAAGGCTTGCACCATTATTAGTTTAGAATACGCTGCCTCTATTACTGTCATGTTCCCGTCATCTATGCTATCTTTACCTTGGTCTTCCTTTTCCCCCACTGCTTGTTATCAATGAATCAATATATCAATAACTGTCCTCTCCTTCTTTTCTCCTTCTTCTTCCTTTTCTTCTATTTAACATTTTCAAACATAGATTCCTAAAGTAGTTAGTGGTCAACTGGAGTCTACATCTCCATATAGCTTGTCTTGGACTAAAGACCGACTTGTATACTTCTAGATGAGTTAGTGGTCAACTGTAGTCTGTGTACATCTCAATATATTTTGTCTTGGGCTGACATCGACTTGTATACTTCTAAAGTAGTTAGTGGTCAACTGAAGTCTGTGTACATCTCAATATAGCTTGTCTTGGGCTGATATAAGGGTTGGGCATGTGTGTATCTTTCATCCATTATAAATTGGACACTCTTGCAGGATGGTGTCGCTATCAACTTTCTGATGCCACCTGTGCATTTGTCAATAGAAACTATCTGGTCCTTGTTAAGAAGACTGCCATGCATGGACAACTAGGAACTATCTGGTCCTTGTTAAGCAGACTGCCATGAATGGACAACTAGGAACTATTTGGTCCTTGTTAAGCAGACTGCCATGAATGGACAACTAGGAACTATCTGGTCCTTGTTAAGCAGACTGCCATGAATGGACAACTAGGAACTATCTGGTCTTTGTTAAGCAGACTGCCATGAATGGACAACTAGGAACTATCTGGTCCTTGTTAAGCAGACTGCCATGAATGGACAACTAGGAACTATCTGGTCTTTGTTAAGCAGACTGCCATGAATGGACAACTAGGAACTATCTGGTCCTTGTTAAGCAGACTACCATGAATGGACGTGGTTCTCCAACATTGTTAAAGTTAGCACACATGAAGTCCTACTTCAAATCGTAGACGTACTATACACACAATCGTAGACGTACTATACACACAATCGTAGACGTACTATACACACAATCGTAGACGTACTATATATAAAAACTTAATAAACCTATCTATATGTCCATACATCTGTCTGTCATTGTATATACACATTGGAATCAAAGAAAATAACTCAGGCTGCAGATCTTGTTTACCATGAATATTTATTATAATGTCTGCATCAAACAACATTACACCCTAATCTTCTCTTCTTCTCATCAAACGAATGTATGGCAGACTTGCATGCTCTGCTCTTGGGTCAGGATTACGCCACAGACGGCCGGACATATCACGGAAGAATATTGGATGGACGTGACGGTACCTTGAATTGATATCATAGGGCGTGGGTTGGTGTAGCTTGAAACCGTTGGGGTCCAGATGGGGCTCTGATGTTAGCTTCATTCTGAAAGATATATTGTCATTTTATTTCTGTTTTTTTTTACAACTCCAAGTTATACAGTTTTAAAACTAAATTACCAATTTTCAAATCCAATATTGTATTAATCTTAACTCTTAAACGTTCATGGGTTTTAAGTTGTTTTTTCTGTGGGTTATTTTTGAAGGCCTGCTCTATTACTAGAAGCCACAAATACTCCATAAATTGAAAATAGGCATATTATATATGGTTGGAAAGCTAACTGAATGTACTATCAAGATATGTGGTTTTTAATATCAGTGTCATGTGCTGTGTGATATCAGTGACCTAATTTTGTTGATGCTAAAAATAGATTTTCTACAAATTTCAAATAATTATACAGTCACAAAGAAGGACAAAAAAGTATCAAATATATCATGAAAACTATTAATCCAGTCTTTTAGTACCTTCATATTTACACAATATATTCAAACATGGATTGTTCGATAATATACCAGGCAGTAATCAAGAAATTTGTAACTTTTAAATATTTCCATATTTTGAAAACACCAATTAATAAATGATAAATAAATAAGAGAAAATGATACAGAACTGGTCTAGTAAGCAGCACATAAAGAACTAACATTTATAATGATACAGAACTGTCAGTTAGCACAATAAAGAACTAACATTTATAATGATACAGAACTGGTCTAGTAAGCAGCACATAAAGAACTAACACTTATAATGATGCAGAACTGGTCTAGTAAGCAGCACATAAAGAACTAACATTTATAATGATACAGAACTGATCTAGTAAGCAGCACATAAAGAACTAACATTTATAATGATGCAGAACTGGTCTAGTAAGCAGCACATAAAGAACTAACACTTATAATGATACAGAACTGGTCTAGTAAGCAGCACATAAAGAACTAACATTTATAATGATACAGAACTGGTCTAGTAAGCAGCACATAAAGAACTAACACTTATAATGATGCAGAACTGGTCTAGTAAGCAGCACATAAAGAACTAACATTTATAATGATACAGAACTGGTCTAGTAAGCAGCACATAAAGAACTAACATTTATAATGATACAGAACTGGTCTAGTAAGCAGCACATAAAGAACTAACATTTATAATGATACAGAACTGGTCTAGTAAGCAGCACATAAAGAACTAACATTTATAATGATACAGAACTGATCTAGTAAGCAGCACATAAAGAACTAACATTTATAATGATACAGAACTGGTCTAGTAAGCAGCACATAAAGAACTAACACTTATAATGATGCAGAACTGGTCTAGTAAGCAGCACATAAAGAACTAACATTTATAATGATACAGAACTGGTCTAGTAAGCAGCACATAAAGAACTAACACTTATAATGATACAGAACTGGTCTAGTAAGCAGCACATAAAGAACTAACATTTATAATGATACAGAACTGATCTAGTAAGCAGCACATAAAGAACTAACATTTATAATGATACAGAACTGATCTAGTAAGCAGCACATAAAGAACTAACATTTATAATGATACAGAACCGATCTAGTAAGCAGCACATAAAGAACTAACACTTATAATGATACAGAACTGGTCTAGTAAGCAGCACATAAAGAACTAACAATTATAATGATACAGAACTGGTCTAGTAAGCAGCACATAAAGAACTAACACTTATAATGATACAGAACTGGTCTAGTAAGCAGCACATAAAGAACTAACATTTATAATGATACAGAACTGGTCTAGTAAGCAGCACATAAAGAACTAACATTTATAATGATACAGAACTGGTCTAGTAAGCAGCACATAAAGAACTAACATTTATAATGATACAGAACTGGTCTAGTAAGCAGCACATAAAGAACTAACATTTATAATGATACAGAACTGATCTAGTAAGCAGCACATAAAGAACTAACATTTATAATGATACAGAACTGGTCTAGTAAGCAGCACATAAAGAACTAACATTTATAATGATACAGAACTGATCTAGTAAGCAGCACATAAAGAACTAACACTTATAATGATACAGAACTGGTCTAGTAAGCAGCACATAAAGAACTAATATTTATAATGATACAGAACTGATCTAGTAAGCAGCACATAAAGAACTAACATTTATAATGATGCAGAACTGGTCTAGTAAGCAGCACATAAAGAACTAACACTTATAATGATGCAGAACTGGTCTAGTAAGCAGCACATAAAGAACTAACATTTATAATGATACAGAACTGGTCTAGTAAGCAGCACATAAAGAACTAACATTTATAATGATACAGAACTGGTCTAGTAAGCAGCACATAAAGAACTAACACTTATAATGATACAGAACTGGTCTAGTAAGCAGCACATAAAGAACTAACATTTATAATGATACAGAACTGGTCTAGTAAGCAGCACATAAAGAACTAACACTTATAATGATACAGAACTGGTCTAGTAAGCAGCACATAAAGAACTAACATTTATAATGATACAGAACCGATCTAGTAAGCAGCACATAAAGAACTAACATTTATAATGATACAGAACTGGTCTAGTAAGCAGCACATAAAGAACTAACACTTATAATGATACAGAACTGGTCTAGTAAGCAGCACATAAAGAACTAACATTTATAATGATACAGAACTGGTCTAGTAAGCAGCACATAAAGAACTAACACTTATAATGATACAGAACCGATCTAGTAAGCAGCACATAAAGAACTAACACTTATAATGATACAGAACTGGTCTAGTAAGCAGCACATAAAGAACTAATATTTATAATGATACAGAACCGATCTAGTAAGCAGCACATAAAGAACTAACATTTATAATGATGCAGAACTGGTCTAGTAAGCAGCACATAAAGAACTAACATTTATAATGATACAGAACCGATCTAGTAAGCAGCACATAAAGAACTAACATTTATAATGATACAGAAGCTAGTCTATTGAAGCGATGACATAAAGAACTAACATTTATAATGATACAGAACCGATCTAGTAAGCAGCACATAAAGAACTAACACTTATAATGATACAGAACTGGTCTAGTAAGCAGCACTTAAAGAACTAACACTTATAATGATACAGAACTGGTCTAGTAAGCAGCACATAAAGAACTAACATTTATAATGATTACAGAACTGGTCTAGTAAGCAGCACATAAAGAACTAACACTTATAATGATGCAGAACTGGTCTAGTAAGCAGCACATAAAGAACTAACATTTATAATGATACAGAACCGATCTAGTAAGCAGCACATAAAGAACTAACATTTATAATGATACAGAACTGGTCTAGTAAGCAGCACATAAAGAACTAACACTTATAATGATACAGAACTGGTCTAGTAAGCAGCACATAAAGAACTAACATTTATAATGATACAGAACTGATCTAGTAAGCAGCACATAAAGAACTAACATTTATAATGATACAGAACTGGTCTAGTAAGCAGCACATAAAGAACTAACATTTATAATGATACAGAACTGGTCTAGTAAGCAGCACATAAAGAACTAACATTTATAATGATACAGAACTGGTCTAGTAAGCAGCACATAAAGAACTAACATTTATAATGATACAGAACTGGTCTAGTAAGCAGCACATAAAGAACTAACATTTATAATGATGCAGAACTGGTCTAGTAAGCAGCACATAAAGAACTAACATTTATAATGATACAGAACTGGTCTAGTAAGCAGCACATAAAGAACTAACACTTATAATGATACAGAACTGGTCTAGTAAGCAGCACATAAAGAACTAACATTTATAATGATACAGAACTGGTTTAGTAAGCAGCACATAAAGAACTAACATTTATAATGATACAGAACTGGTCTAGTAAGCAGCACATAAAGAACTAACATTTATAATGATGCAGAACTGGTCTAGTAAGCAGCACATAAAGAACTAACACTTATAATGATACAGAACTGATCTAGTAAGCAGCACATAAAGAACTAACATTTATAATGATACAGAACTGATCTAGTAAGCAGCACATAAAGAACTAACACTTATAATGATACAGAACTGGTCTAGTAAGCAGCACATAAAGAACTAACACTTATAATGATACAGAACTGGTTCAGTTAGCAGCACATAAAGAACTAACATTTATAATGATACAGAACTGGTCTAGTAAGCAGCACATAAAGAACTAACATTTATAATGATACAGAACTGGTCTAGTAAGCACATAAAGAACTAACATTTATAATGATGCAGAACTGGTCTAGTAAGCAGCACATAAAGAACTAACACTTATAATGATACAGAACTGGTCTAGTAAGCAGCACATAAAGAACTAACACTTATAATGATGCAGAACTGGTCTAGTAAGCAGTACATAAAGAACTAACACTTATAATGTTCAAAGTTCATGACGAAGGTGTATGGACAATCCTTACATCCTTCCCATCACTTCACTGGTAGTTTGACTAATGGATTGATTGGTAAGACCATCATCATTGCACTTCGTTAAGTAACCATGTGTGCTCCGATGTCTTTCTTACACAGAAACATCACAGCTGCAGTGCACGAACTTCGGGTCACCAATGTAATTAAGAAAATGGTGAGGATATTTTTGTAAGAATTTTATTTTTATTCTTCTCTAATGAATTTTGCCTGGGCAGCGGCTTTCCAGCCTGCTCTTTTTTATGTTAAACTGCCAAGGGTTCTTTTACGTGCTCAACTTGAATACGGGACCTATGTTTTATCGTCCGTCTCCGATAGGACTAGGAACTCGATCTCACCTACACTGAGATCAAGGATCTCT
Source organism: Arion vulgaris (assembly GCA_020796225.1). Classification (NCBI taxonomy): domain Eukaryota; kingdom Metazoa; phylum Mollusca; class Gastropoda; order Stylommatophora; family Arionidae; genus Arion; species Arion vulgaris. The sequence goes on along the minus strand of CM036777.1, from coordinate 20,723,595 downwards.
GGACAAATATTCTCATGGCTCCATGTGGAAGCGAACCTGGTACATTAGGAACCATAGGCTAGGCCCTCACTGGGGTACAATGCAGAAATAGAAGAAAAAGAAGAATTAGTATCATACTCAGGGGCTCCTGGACCCCAGACGTTCTTCTTCTTCTTCCTCTTTCCACCATTTACTTTTATAGAAGTGTTGGGGGAGGAGGGGTGTGATCTTGTGTGTGCTTGTTCTAAGACACTTTGTAAGCTGTTGTTCATTTTCGTAAGGTTGTTCTTGATGCCATCGCTCCATCTTTTGCGTGGTTTTCCTCTTGCTCTGTACTCGTTATACTTTTTCTGTTTGACTTTCTGTGGTAGACGATACCGGGGCATTCTTGTCAGGTGTCCAAACCATTTAATCTGTTGTTCTTTTATGATATGCATGACTGGTTTCACATCCAGTCCTCTTCTGATTTCTTCATTTCTAATTTTGTCTCTTATTTTCACACCTGCAGCTCTTCTAAGACACCTCATCTCTGTCGTTATGATTTCCCGCTCATTAGCTGCTATTACTGACCATGTTTGACACTGGTAACATAGTGTTGGCCAGAAAATCGTACTTATAAAAAGATGTTGACACACAAAATAAACCTACCTTGTAACTGTTGTTTTTGGCTGTATGAGTTTCACTCTTTTGCCATCAAAATGCAAGTTATTGTTATCGAAATCGTCTTCTAGTAGTAATTTATCTTCCGGACGATGCTGAAACAGTTGTGGTTGGTTACAGTATCTGGACCATACAGTAATCGCTTTCTGCAATGAGAGACAATTATTGATTGATTGATTGATTGATTGATTGTCTGAGAATGATGTAATCATTTATACAGACGGGCCAGTGGTTCGACATGTGCGGAGCTCATATGCTTTCACTGCTCAAGTCGGAGGGGATTTTGGGAAGGAAGACAGTGGTTGTTTTGCCGTGACTGCAAGCAGTCTCTCTATGGAAATCATGACAGTAACTAAAGCGATGGTCTAGCTGGAGTCACAAACTTTTATCCATGCATGTTTTCTCAGTGACTCAATGAGTATGCTCTTCTTCTTCTTCTTCTTTCTTCTCCTTCTTCTTCTTCAAACGCTTCATATTGACCAATTGCTAACCATTCTTTGTAATTTGTATGTGATCTGAGCCTAACAGCGATTGTACGTTGTGCCAGTTATGTGCTGACAAGTAGGCTAACACATACGATTTCTGCAACAATTTTTATTTACTAGGGCAGCTTCCCTAGGCCCCTACTTCCTTCACCTCTTACGACATGCCTTATAGACGGCAGTGTTACTACTTTCCAAGCCCCTGGCAACACACGGAGCGGGCCACGATTTTTATGTCAATAGTCCCCAATTCTGAAAGAACTCAAAAGTAAAGTAAAGTACCCTTATTATACCACATGGTTATATAGTGATAGGTCTCTAGTTTTCAGTGACACCAGCTTACAATTGAAATTTTAGTTTCTTCTTAAGATCTCAGCGGCAGTGTATGAGCTCTGTAGCACCGTGGAGGGTCCCCAAGATCTCAGCGGCAGTGCATGAACTCCGTAGCACCGGGGAGGGTCTCCAATATCTCAGCGGCAGGGCATGAGCTCTGTACCACGGGGGAGGGTCCCCAATATAATTTTGAAGATAATGAAAAAATATTTGTTAGGAATATTAAAATTAAAAAAAATTGCCAGTGCATCGAAAAAAATGCCTGCTCTTTTTGGATTTTGTACTGTCAATTGTTCTTTGACATGCTGAACTTGAACGTGGAACATATATTTTATCGTCCATCTCCGATAGGACTAGAAACTTGATATCACCTACACTGAGATCAGGGATCTGTGGAAGAGTTGAACTTAAACCTAACCGAAACACATCACTACGGCTTACTTACCCTGACATCTTTGTACCAGGTCATTCTAGGATGAAGGGAAATGAGACAGCGGATGTACTTGCGAGCAATGCTACGATCTAGAATAGGTTTTCTATGAACAAAAGCGCTCTCAGAGAAAACATACGCTCTGGAGATTTCAACAAAGAAGATAAAAGGTATTCTCTATCTCGGTTGCGCAAGTTATGCATACCGATAGATGCGGTAAGACGGGAAAAACAAGAGAGAAACCCAGTAGATACATCAACCAACACAGAACGGGAGGTGTTAGTTTAAACACACTGAAATACATGCTTGGGATGAGACCAGAGAAATTATCAACATGTCCGATGTGCGATGAAGATGATCCTTAAGTGAACTTACCCGGACGTCATGTGTAGTATTGTACATCCGGTTAGGTGGCTTCCCAGTTTCTGCCACATCCGGACATGTTCTCACTGTGATTGGTTCTTGGAATGGGTTTAAAGCCGCCATTGTGAAATCTGACGATGTACAACATGTTGTCGTCTGGCAATGATCGTCTGCTAGTTTGTGCATGACCTAAATAACAAAGATAATTTAGGAATGTTTTTGTGAGTCGGATGGGCTAGCCCAGAGCCAATTATAAACTTATGGGCCTTCGGACTCGGGTAAGAATTATGGGAAATCAGACCCCAACTACACCACATGACCTCGCATTCCAGTATTGGTGTATATAGACAAATTCATTTTAAAATCAACACAACATGCTAAATCAAAGTTATATTAAACAAGTTCAGTTTAACAATAAGGAATATCAATACTATTAATATTTTTCATCAATAAATAACCATAGACTCACAGAATTGAGTAAAATTGCAAAAAGCTTTCAGTGTTCTATCAAACAAAATAAAATCCAGCCCCCACCCCCAACTCAAACTAAGTCAGGGTTTCCCCGGTCAGTTATGCGGCCCAATATTTGTATTGAGTGTGGGTTATCTTGGTGCATAGAGCATTCGCTATTCAAATTAGACACAAATAGTCTGTGGGTTATCTTGTCACGGGCGGTCTGTGGGTTGATTTTTCCGCAGCCTACATTCCACATATGAAGACAGGAATTGGCGATCCTATCTCCGTATACTTGGTGTAGAAATGTAAAGTGACGGCCACTTCAACAATATAATTTTTTTTTAAATGTCTATAGCCACTTCAGAGCTTAGGGCATGACGTCATCAGTGTGTAGCCGGGACTCTCAATGGGAGCAAAGAATAGTAACACTGCGATCTACAAGGCATGTCGTAACAGGCGACTGAGGTAGAGGTTAATTAATATAATAATAACACTGCGACCTACAAGGCATGTCGTAACAGGCGACTGAGGTAAGGACCTACGTAAGCTACCTTAGTAAATGCAAAGCATAACTGACACAACATACATTCGCTCTTAGGCTCAGATCGCATGCATATCACATAGAGTGGTTAATAAGTGATCGATATGGAACGTTCGAAGTGGAAGTTGAATGAAGATATGCTTGTAATCTCTCGCGATCCCGGTCTAGACTGATGAACCAACTTTTATTATAAATTTTACCGTGCTTTTAAGGAACTCTGTTCCTCCGTACAGCTTCTCGCGGAGCTCTGTGTTTTGAGGCCAGGTTTCTTTTCTTATGCCTGCTATCAGTTGACAATCTTGCAGAACGTGTTCAGCTGTCATGTCCAAATCTGCTTGTAATCTGCAGTGTGTCCTGTGCGAAGCCTGAAGATGGTGGTTTGTTGGTTTCCATCTAACTTTAAGACATGGTCTTGTGAGTAACTGCTTCCTGTTCGATGACTCCATCATTGAGAGAGCAGACAGGCTGGCTTTGCCTCCAATATCAGGTCAGCCAATGGATAGAGCTGACATTCTGAACATCCACATAGAAAGAGGCTGCAAAGAGGACTTTTTTCCGATCCAGAAGCACTTGAGCTGAAAGCTCTTCGGCTCGGTGTCATGGACATCGTAGCCTTCGGCTCGGTGCCACGAACACCGTAAATCTGGGAACCTGTAGCTTTTCTGCCAGTCCGCGGAGTTGAACCCGCACTTACAGAGGACTAGTCACCCGTAGTCCAACGCGCTACGAACACGCTGGGCACGCAGGCAAAGAGGACTTTAAAACTAACCCATGTCAATTGCTAGATTGTAACAGTTTGGAATGAAGATGGGAATGACCAGGGAAAAAAACAGCACAATATTCGTGTGAGTATGCTCATACCTTGTTGTTGGCGGACACTTGACAATTTACGTGTTCTTCTTCTTCTTTGCGTTCGTTCTTTACAACCAATTTTAATCACTCTTTGTGATATATTTGATCTTTGCCAAGAACGTGTATAGGTTGCTCATTGGTTTGGTAGGCCCCTAAACGCATAGACTTCTACACATTTAGGACACGTGCATCCAATTTCAGCCAAACCTTCTTAGTCGCCTCTTACGACATGCGTGGCAGGTAACAGTGGTTCTGTTCTTTGCACCCCATATTTGGGTCCCGTTAACCACTCGGCGATTTACGTGTTCATTAGCAGTTCTTGTTAACTCTTACAATACAATACGCCACCTGACAAACCCTATGGCTAGTTCCCTTTTAGTAAACGTCTCCTGAAAAACCATCAAAAACTATATTTTTCTCATCTTCACATTTTAACTCCCAACGGAGCACAGATCTTCAACAAACGTCTTCCAGCTCTTCCTCTCTCCTGCAACCTCTTCCATTTCTTTCCATGTTTTATCTATCCTTTTAATATCAGCCTCCAGCTCTCTTCTCCAGGTATGTCTAGGCTTTCTCCTCTCATCTTTCCCTGTGGGCTGCAAAACATTGCCTGTCATGCAATGCTTCCTGTCGGCCTTCTCAATGTATGTCCTGTCCATCGCCAGCGTCTCTTCCTTAGCTCTTTCTCTACTGATATCTGCTTAATTCTTTCTCTACTGATATCTGCTTAATTCTTTCTCCACTGATATCTGCTTAATTCTTTCTCTACTGATATCTGCTTAATTCTTTCTCTACTGATATCTGCTTAATTCTTTCTCTACTGATATCTGCTTAGCTCTTTCTCTACTGATATCTGCTTAGCTCTTTCTCTACTGATATCTGCTTAGCTCTTTCTCTACTGATATCTGCTTAATTCTTTCTCTACTGATATCTGCTTAATTCTTTCCTGAGTTCCTCGTTTTTCTTTATATTTATATTTTTCAAACCAGTGTGTGCTTTTTATGCACACACTGTGTAAAGGTAATTTTCTGTTTAATTCAATATACGTCAACTCCCAGATCGGCTCACTGAATTGCTACCTTGTATTAGATGTGATATTTCTTGGGATATTTTTATCATCTTGATAAGTTCTCAGTTATCAGTTATTTGAAGACTATCACCATAGCACTTCGGACATATTCATAGGTGATCCGATCTTCGAATCAACAAATCTGATTGGGGACAATCAAAGTCTAGAGGAGCAAACCGTACACAAAACTGAACGGGCGGCAAACCAAGATGTCCATTAAAACGACCGGTTGTGCTGGGCATATGGCGCTCATAAGCCCTGGAGGGCACGCCATCTAAGGGTCGCTGCCCTAAAAGAAAATGGCAACCTGCTGCATGGGGGTTTTGGCTGGGGACAGCAAAAGGCTAGCGGAGAGCGAACCGTACACAAACTCTCGTTGAAATCGAACACACCACCGAAGGATAAGCAACTGAACTTCAATAGGTACTGAAGGTTTGTGCACGTACATCACTTTCTGATGTTTGACTGTTTATACATCACAATGTAATGATAAAAATGGCTTAAGAACGATCGCGCGAGAGAGAGAATCAACAAATCCAGCAGCGTCCAGCGGTCCAACACGCTAGTTCGATGTTGATTAATCAATCTCTTTGCATATTTGATATGTCGTTCTTTTCATACTGTACCAATATTTATACACATCTCTCTCAGTTTGGTCAGCGAGTGTGACTGACAACCATGAAACTCTTCTGTTCGAAAAACTCTCTCAATTTCGTTAATAATGTCATTTCGGTCTATTGCAGCTCCGCCTGTTATTGTAGCCATGTCAACCAATTTTGCAGCCCGTCTGTTATTGTAGCTATGCCAGCCTGTCTTGCAGCTCCGCCTGTTATTGTAGCCATGTCAACCAATTTTGCAGCCCCGTCTGTTATTGTAGCCATGCGAGCCAATCTTGCAGACCGTCTGTTATTGTAGCCATGTCAACCAATTTTGCAGCCCGTCTGTTATTGTAGCCATGCCAACTAATCTTGCAGCTCCGCCTGGTATTGTAGCCATGCCAGCCTGTCTTGCAGCTCCGCCTGTTATTGTAGCCATGTCAACCAATCTATCAGTTCACAACCTTTGTCAGTGTAAAGGGCTACTAATGATCGACAACAGCGATTGTGTGAGGTCCTCACACCCCTACCAGGTCAGTCTATTTCAACTATGGATCCTGGAGTAAGAGGCAGGGGACGACCAAGACGAAGGTGGCAGTAGGAGACCAAAGAAACCCTAAACATGCAGCTGGAAGAGGCGGGAGAACGTGCTCGAGACAGAGTTTTGAAATTGACAAAGAGAGAGTACTGTGAGAATGAATTAATTGCAAGTCTCGAAAGTTGTTTCCCTTGTTCTCTATGTTGAGGATTGCTTGCAATACGTTCCGATATCAAAGATTTACAATAGATTTCCATTGTCTATCTCTTCTCTTGATTAAACAGACTATGTGCCATCTCCATTGTCTATTTCTTCTCTTGATTAAACAGACTATGTGCCATCTAGATTGTCTATTTCTTCTCTTGATTAAACAGACTATGTGCCATCTAGATTGTCTATTTCTTCTCTTGATTAAACAGACTATGTGCCATCTAGATTGTCTATTTCTTCTCTTGATTAAACAGACTATGTGCCATCTCTATTGTCTATCTCTTCTCTTGATTAAACAGACTATGTGCCATCTCTATTGTCTATCTCTTCTCTTGATTAAACAGACTATGTGCCATCTAGATTGTCTATTTCTTCTCTTGATTAAACCAGAGCCAACTATAAACTACTCATCTAAACTGATTACACTGTTGACGTTTGTGTCATATGCTGCTATGCAGAGGCTCATATCACCAGAATTAGAAGCAAAATTTCTGGCTTGTAAACAGAAGCTCCTTATCCATATTGTTACATGTAGTATTGTGAAACATTGTGCTGATGAATTTAGTGGTATGTGTGCTAATGGATGTCCAAAGGCAAGCATTATTTCAAAAGCATTATCCCCACTGTCTAATGTATTTTTAAACAATTACAGAAAAATGCATAATGATAAAACAGTTCTTCTAACATAGAAAATTGGCCAAATTTTCACATTAAGTTTCATCAATTAACACTTTGCAACAACCTTCAGTTTACACATCAAATATCTCAAGGCAAACGATAAGAAACAATGTGTATAAGCTAATTTGTAATGTTTGCATGACGGGTGTTTTTGTTTTCAGTTCATCTGATATAATTTGCTGTATGTGCTTCAAATGTCCATAAAATGTATAAACTTGGAAGAGTACTTCAAACTTCACTAGCAAGTAATTGTTTATAGTCAATTGTTTACAATATTTATCATTACATATCAATGATCTAAGTAAGATGGACATATATAAAAGAACAACAAAGTGTGCTACAGTTAAAGCAACTTCTGTGTCTGTTAGAAATGTATATTGTACCTTATTATACAGCTATGTATTACATTATAATGCAACTGTTGTTCTGCAATACTTTGTTAATCATTTTGAGCTTCTACATTGAATTTTCTTAAAGCTGTGTTAAATATGAATAAAACCAAATATGAATAAAACCATGATCATTTGATTAAAATAAAATTTATTTTATGACCATATCTCAAGTTTATTATTATCTATAATCCATTTACGATGTTTGTCATGAAATGTATGTCTGTACAGTAATGGATTTCGTAAAGAGATCTTAAGAATATAGTCAGCCCCTTTTCTTATCTAGGTCAGGGAATACCTGGCCAGTTGTACGGCCTGGGCTATAGCCTGGCTGTGATTAAACAGACTATGTGCCATCTCCATTGTCTATTTCTTCTCTTGATTAAACAGACTATGTGCCATCTCCACATCGAGTTAACTGTTACATATTGTATTATACTATGTAATCAAAGAAAACTGGATGATGCTACAATTAAGAATGAGAAAATTGAAGTATTTTGGACATATAAAAAGAGATATGGAGAGAAAGTAGAAAATGTGAACAGTTTTGAATATCTTGGTTCACTGCTAACAACAGATGGAAATGGGATGAAGGAAATTAACAGAAGAACAAACATGGCTTTATACAAAATTAAACAACTAAAAACAGTCTGTAACAGAACTGATAAGAAAACAAAGATCAGAATACTAAGAGCATGCATATTCCCAGTGGCAACGAATGAGTGTGAAGCATGGACATTTAATAAAGCAGTGGAAAAACAAATATGTGCTTTTGAATATAAGTGTTACAGAAGAGTTCTTCGTATATCTTGGACAGAGAAGAGAACAAATAGATCTATCCAGAAAGAACTCAAAATCAAAGAAAACTGGCTGATGCTACAAACAAGAAAGAGAAAATTGAGATATTTTGGACATATAAAAGACATGAAGGACTGGAGAAGACCATCATGGAAGGAGGCATACCGTCAAAGAGAAAAGAGGAAGACCACGGAGAAGATGGATTCAGGATGTAACTGATGGTTTGAACATGACGGCTGCAGATGCAGGATCTGGCCTATGAGAGAAAGAAATTCCGGAGGACTGTTGGGGTGGCAAAGTTCTGCTCAGGACGAGCTATTTGGTGATGATGAAAAAGACCTACCCATCTATGCCCAACATTCTACATATGCCCAACATTCTACATATGCCCAACATTCTACATATGCCCAACATTCTACATATGCCCAACATTCTACATATGCCCAACATTCTACATATGCCCAACATTCTACATATGCCCAACATTCTACATATGCCCAACATTCTACATATGCCCAACATTCTACATATGCCCAACATTCTACATATGCCCAACATTCTATCTATGCCCAACATTCTACATATGCCCAACATTCTACATATGCCCAACAATCTACATATGTCCAACAATCTACCTATGCCCAACATTCTACATATGCCCAACATTCTACCTATGCCCAACAATCTACCTATGCCCAACATTCTACATATGCCCAACATTCTACATATGCCCAACATTCTACATATGCCCAACATTCTACATATGCCCAACATTCTACATATGCCCAACATTCTATCTATGCCCAACATTCTACATATGCCCAACATTCTACATATGCCCAACATTCTACATATGCCCAACATTCTACCTATGCCCAACATTCTACCTATGCCCAACATTCTACCTATGCCCAACATTCTACATATGCCCAACATTCTACATATGCCCAACATTCTACATATGCCCAACATTCTACATATGCCCAACATTCTACATATGCCCAACATTCTACATATGCCCAACATTCTACATATGCCCAACATTCTACATATGCCCAACATTCTACATATGCCCAACATTCTACATATGCCCAACATTCTACATATGCCCAACATTCTACATATGCCCAACATTCTACATATGCCCAACATTCTACATATGCCCAACAATCTACCTATGACCAACAATCTACATATGCCCAACAATCTACCTATGCCCAACAATCTACCTATGCCCAACAATCTACCTATGCCCAACAATCTACCTATGCCCAACATTCTACATATGCCCAACATTCTACATATGCCCAACAATCTACATATGCCCAACATTCTACATATGCCCAACATTCTACATATGCCCAACATTCTACATATGCCCAACATTCTACATATGCCCAACATTCTACATATGCCCAACATTCTACATATGCCCAACATTCTACATATGCCCAACATTCTACATATGCCCAACATTCTACATATGCCCAACATTCTACATATGCCCAACATTCTACATATGCCCAACATTCTACATATGCCCAACATTCTACATATGCCCAACATTCTACATATGCCCAACATTCTACATATGCCCAACATTCTACATATGCCCAACAATCTACCTATGCCCAACAATCTACATATGCCCAACAATCTACCTATGCCCAACAATCTACATATGCCCAACAATCTACCTATGCCCAACATTCTACCTATGACCAACATTCTACATATGCCCAACAATCTACCTATGCCCAACAATCTACCTATGCCCAACAATCTACCTATGCCCAACAATCTACCTATGCCCAACATTCTACATATGCCCAACATTCTACATATGCCCAACAATCTACATATGCCCAACAATCTACCTATGCCCAACAATCTACCTATGCCCAACATTCTACATATGCCCAACATTCTACCTATGCCCAACATTCTACCTATGCCCAACATTCTACATATGCCCAACAATCTACATATGCCCAACATTCTACATATGCCCAACATTCTACCTATGCCCAACATTCTACCTATGCCCAACATTCTACATATGCCCAACAATCTACATATGCCCAACATTCTACCTATGCCCAACAATCTACCTATGCCCAACATTCTACCTATGCCCAACATTCTACCTATGCCCAACATTCTACATATGCCCAACAATCTACATATGCCCAACACTCTACATATGCCCAACAATCTACATATGCCCAACATTCTACATATGCCCAACAATCTACATATGCCCAACAATCTACATATGCCCAACAATCTACCTATGCCCAACAATCTACCTATGCCCAACATTCTACATATGCCCAACAATCTACCTATGCCCAACATTCTACCTATGCCCAACATTCTACATATGCCCAACAATCTACCTATGCCCAACATTCTACATATGCCCAACATTCTACCTATGCCCAACATTCTACCTATGCCCAACATTCTACATATGCCCAACAATCTACATATGCCCAACATTCTACCTATGCCCAACAATCTACCTATGCCCAACATTCTACCTATGCCCAACATTCTACCTATGCCCAACATTCTACATATGCCCAACAATCTACATATGCCCAACACTCTACATATGCCCAACAATCTACATATGCCCAACATTCTACATATGCCCAACAATCTACATATGCCCAACAATCTACATATGCCCAACAATCTACCTATGCCCAACAATCTACCTATGCCCAACAATCTACATATGCCCAACAATCTACCTATGCCCAACAATCTACCTATGCCCAACATTTCCATGCCAACAATCTATGCCTAACATCTACCTATGCCCAACAATCTACCTATGCCCAACAATCTACCTATGCCCAACATCTCTGCCCAACATCTACATGCCAACACTACATGCTACCTATGCCCACAATCTACCTATGCCAACATCTACCATGCAACATCTACCTATGCCCAACAATCTACCTATGCCCAACATGATCTACCTATGCCCAACAATCTACCTATGCCCAACAACTACCTATGCCCAACACTACCTATGCCTCAACAATCTACCTATGCCCAACAATCTACCTATGCCCAACAATCTACCTATGCCCTAACAATCTACCTATGCCCAACAATCTACCTATGCCTCAACAATCTACCTATGCCCAACAATCTACCTATGCCCAACAATCTACCTATGCCCAACAATCTACCTATGCCAACATCACATGCCCACTACCTATGCCCAACAATCTACCATGCCCAACATCTACCTATGCCCAACAATCTACCTATGCCCAACAATCTACCTATGCCAACATCTACCATGCAACAATCTACCTATGCCCAACATCTACTATGCCCAACATCTACCTATGCCCAACATCTACTATGCCCAACATCTCATCAACTCTATGTCCACACATTCTACATTGCCATTTATGCCCAACATCTACTATGCCCAACATCTACTATGCCCAACAATCTACCTATGCCCAACAATCTACCTATGCCCAACAATCTACTATGCCAACAATCTACCTATGCCCAACAATCTATATCCAACATTCTCAATGCCCAACAATCTACTATGCAACACTCTACCTATGTCCAACAATCTCTATGTCCAAAATCTACCTATGCCAACAATCTCTATGCTCAACAATCCTACTATTGCATCATCCATATGCCCATACATCTGCTAGCCAACAACCTACTATGCACTTCATATCTTCCATGCACGAACGTTGCGGATTCGACTGATCAGATTACGTTTACACTGTCATGTACTATCTAGCACGATGAATGATTGACTAACTGAACAGAACCTATTGATTCTTCACAATCCCGCCATCAGTCACGGGAACTTGCAGACTAGTCGATTCAGTGATTATAGATTAATACATCTGAAGTCGATTAACTGCATTTCGTGAGAAAGTAGAAATGAAGAATCTAGGAGACTGGCAGATGGATTAGAGATGAGGCAGTATCAGGGTCAGACTGAGGGCAGTATCAGGGAGACGTGAGGCAGTATCAGGGTAGACGTGATGGGCAGTATCAGGAGTAGACATGAGGCAGTATCAGGTAGACGTGAGGCAGTATCAGGAGTAGACAGAGGCAGTATCAGGTAGACATGAGGCAGTATCAGGGTAGACGTGAGGCAGTATCAGGGTAGAAGTGAGGCAGTATCAGGGTAGACGTGAGGCAGTATCAGGGTAGAAGTGAGGCAGTATCAGGGTAGACATGAGGCAGTATCAGGGTAGAAGTGAGGCAGTATCAGGGTAGACATGAGGCAGTATCAGGGTAGAAATGAGGCAGTATCAGGGTAGACGTGAGGCAGTATCAGGGAGACAGTGAGGCAGTATCAGGGTAGACATGAGGCAGTATCAGGGTAGAAGTGAGGCAGTATCAGGGTAGAAGTGAGGCAGTATCAGGGTAGACGTGAGGCAGTATCAGGGTAGAAGTGAGGCAGTATCAGGGTAGACATGAGGCAGTATCAGGGTAGACGTGAGGCAGTATCAGGGTAGACGTGAGGCAGTATCAGGGTAGAAGTGAGGCAGTATCAGGGTAGAAGTGAGGCAGTATCAGGGTAGACATGAGGCAGTATCAGGGTAGACGTGAGGCAGTATCAGGGTAGACATGAGGCAGTATCAGGAGACATGGAGGCAGTATCGGGTAGACGTGAGGCAGTATCAGGGTAGACGTGAGGCAGTATCAGGGTAGACGTGAGGCAGTATCAGGGTAGACATGAGGCAGTATCAGGGTAGACATGAGGCAGTATCAGAGTAGACATGAGGCAGTATCAGGGTAGACATGAGGCAGTATCATGGAAGATGTGAGGCAGTATTGGGAAAGGCGTGAGACAGTATCAGGGAAGGCAGTATCAGGGGCGATGTCACCATTATCAGGGGAGATTTCAGGCAGTATCATAGGAGGCAGTATCAAGGGCGATATCAGGCAGTATCAGGGAAGCCGTGAGACAGTATCAGGTAAGGCGTGAGGCAGTATCAGTGAAGGCGTGGGGTTGTATCAATAAAGGCGCGAGATAGTATCGGGGAAGGTGTGAGACAGTATCAGTGAAGACGTGAGATAGTATCAGGGGAGGCGTGAGACAATGTCAGTGAAGAAGTGAGCAGTAAATAGGAAGCCGTGAGGTGGTATCAGATGGAGGCGTGAGACAGTATTATAGGATGCGTTAAACGTCATGAAAATGTAGTAGACTATGTTTTAATAAGTGTTTATACTAACTTATTTTATCTATTTATTTATACTAACTTATTATGCCTGTTTATTTATACTAACTTATTATGCCTGTTTATTTATACTAACTTATTATGTCTGTTTATTTATACGTTTTTTTTTTCATTAAAACTGCAAGTTCAAAAATTCTTTATAAAATAACTCAGAAAATCATTAATTTTTATTCATGTTTTTCATTTTTCTCAAATTTCTTAATAATTCAATGTTTACATTTCTTACTGCTAATATTAGTGTAATGTCAAATTATAGAACAAACGGCGCCAATTTTAAAATGCAAACATGTCACCATGAACAAAAAAAATATCAATTTTGAACACAATATTACTCCCCACATTATGATATCGGTGCCAAACCTGGACGCTGACATCAAATGATAGAAGAAATCCAAGTTCCTTCCCATGAACACAAGAAAGATCATTGTTCAACACAATCTTTCTCCCCACATTATGTTATTAGTACCAAACCTGGACGCTGACATCAAACGATACAAGAAAACTAGTCACTACAGATATAAAGCGTCTACGCAAAATTCTGGGTGTAACAAGAAGAGACCGGTTTAGAAACGAAGACATCAGGAAAAAGTGGGTACAACATCAGTACTAGACTTTATCAAGAAACAACAAATTAAATGGTAGGGCCACATAAGCAGATTACCAACAGATAATGCACCTCAAAGAGTAATGTCACTCTGATACAATGGATACAAAGCAAAAGGTCAGCCACGCAAAAGTGAACCTCAGAGATAACAGTACGAGGGAAAAACACTATTTATGAAGTTTTTAGGATCGTTAGGATGTTTTTGTCGTTGTCTATATTTAGTGTACTGTGAAAGAAGTGAAATTCGTTACTCCTGTTGAATGTATCACATTTGCTTGATAAAGGCCTTTTAGTCGAAACGTTGCTGTGTATTGTTATTATTTTTGTATTTTGTCAAACTACAGTACTCTGTTTTTACGTGTTTCGCCATTATTTATGAAGTACACACAAAGCCCGTTCTAGAAACATTCTTCTTATCCTGACGCTGTACGGCAAAACATGATTACAGTAAAGAGAAGCAAACACCAGGGACAGAGAACTATTACTATGTGGAGATCTATGATCGCCTACGCAAGCTGGCACGGCAGCTGGATTGTAATAACCTTGACATATACTTGCTTGATTTATATTGACTGTCTCAAATACACATGATAGTGCTGGAATATTTGAGACAAATGGTACCCAACTTCTGAAAATGAAACTTAAGATTAAATGTTGTGCAGCTTCCGTCTCCTACATTTTGTGTGCGTTTCAGCGTACTCGTTCATAGAAAGTTTCAGTTTGTGCATGAATAGTTCATTGAAGAAAGCATTGATGTTTCTGTGCATTATCAACATCATCATGTGCCTTGCCGGCTGGTGTATGCGATCATGGATCTCCATTAATCCCTGTCCCCGGTGTTTGTTATCATCTCACGCCCATGTGTTGCCGGTGTTTGTTATCATCTCACGCCCCATGTGTTGCCGGGGTCTGTTATCATCTCACTCCCCATGTGTTGCCGGGGTTATGTTTCAGTCTCCTCCCATTTGTGTGCCAGGTATGTTCATAATCTCACTGCCATGATGTTTTTCAGGGTTGTGTTTCTTCTTCAACATCCATGTGCTTGCCGGTGGTGTTATCATCATCGGCTCCATTAATCTGCCGGGTTTGTTATCATCTCACGCCCCATGTGTGCCCGTGTTTGTTATCATCTCACTCCCCATGTGTTGCCGGGTTTGTTATCATCTCACTCCCCATGTGTTGCCGGGTTTATCATCTCACTCCCCATGTGTTGCCGGGGTTTGTTATCATCTCACTCCCCATGTGTTGCCGGTGTTTTATCATCTCACTCCCCATGTGTTGCCGGGTCTGTTATCATCTCACTCCCCATGTGTTGCCGGTGTTTATCATCTCACTCCCCATGTGTTGCCGGTGTTTATCATCTCACTCCCCATGTGTTGCCGGTGTTTGTTATCATCTCACGCCCCATGTGTTGCTGGGTCCACAAGGGAAGCAAAGAATAGTACCACTGCTACCTACAAGGCATGTCGTAAGAGGCGACTGATGTAGGCGCCTAGGAAGCTACCCTAGCAAATAAAAGGCATCTCAGAAATCGGATGTGTTGGCCTACTTGTAGGCGTATAACTGGCCCAACATACAATCGCTCTTAGACTTTGATCACATACAAACCACAAAGAGTCGTTAACAAGTGGTCGATATGGAGCATTCGAAGAAGAAGATGCTATCATCTCAGATTTTGACGCTCTTCGGTGCCATGAAGTCAGGATGTCCAAAAGTTCTCCTTCTGTCTTCCTCTGTCTCGTCTCGTCTCGATTTTACCGGTTGTTACAATGTGTTCTAAACTTCTTTTCTCATTGTATGCCCGAAAATGACTTGTTATCGAGGTCGGTTAATAACGAATTACGATACAAAGTTATCGAAGGTCAGGGTTTAATTTGAACGAAATCTACCAGATACATAACAGTAATTTTTTGCAAACAGTTTTAATTGGTAGGTAGCTTGGTTGATGCACAGCACGTTTTTTGTGATATAATTTTGCATAAGCACAACAAAATGAAACTCTAAGTTTAGAATTTATAGTTTATTGTCTATCCCCAGGTGAATGATGGAATTAGTTGTCCACTCTGAGCGTAGGGGTGGGAGCTTTAAGTTGTGTTCCAGGACCAGTTGCCTCGCCTTTTGTGTTATATCCTAGTATATTTAGTGTGGTCTTGATATTGTCTATCCATCTTTTGCTTAGTCTTCCTTAGCTCTAGTACCTGATCTCTTTTTATTGTATGCTGTTATTGGTGGTTGGTTGTATTCCATTCTCATTAAATGTCCAAACCACTGTATTTGTTGTCTTTGTATGTATTCGGAACATGAAGTTATGCCCACTCTGTTTCTGATGTCCTCATTTTGTAGTCTATCTTTTCTGGTTATCGTTACACGAATTTACAGTAATACACAAAATGGCGGTGTTTAATGACATTAATGACATATTTATAAATAATAAAACGGAAATGCAAAAGTTTATAGTAGGAAAGAAAACAATAAATAATAAACTGGAGTGTAGTGTAAAGAGCGTGCTGACTTTCTTGCAAACAATGCCTCGATTCAAATGGGCAGAAGTATAGACGAAGCCGATGTCATAAATGCAGTACGCTCTCATTTATGTGATATCGCCCGAGTGGTTACCGGGGCTAAATTTGGGGTGTAAAGAATAGAACCATTGTTACCTGCCACGCATGTCGTAAGAGGCGTCTAAGAGGTTTGGCTGAAATCGGATGCATGTATCATAAACGTGTAGAAGTCTATGTGTTTAGGGCCTACCAAACCAATGTGTAACGTATTCACATGTTTGGCAAAGATAAAACATATCACAAAGAGTGATTAAAATTTGTTGTAAAGAACGAACGCAAGAAGAAAAAGAAGATTTATGTGATATGGGCAAGTCTCAGACACTGGAACGAGTGCGAGAATTAAGAGTTAAGTTTGGAGATGCCAGATAGTGTCGTCTACGTGGTAGAGAGAGAAGATATACTAATCAACTTCTCATGGGTACTGTGAGCAAATGAAATTTGGGATGGTTGCTGCAGCGGAGAACAGAGCACGCATGGGAATGCGCAATGTGTCATGACGTCGATCGCATAACATAACATAACATAATAAATAATGTAGATATAATGACAATAAATTTGTCACTGACCACTCAAGTTGAATATATTCGACATATTTACAAGCAATAAAACGTGATCCTACCCAGACTATATTCAAATTTATACCATCCAGGAAATTGTCATCTAATTTTATAAACAATTAATATTTGTTTTTACAGTGTTCTATCAGAGGATAAAGCCCATATTTCAAGTCAAAATTGCGGGTAATCAAAATTCAAATGTTAAATTTATTGTCCATTTTATCACAGTTTCATCATCATCATCAAGTAGCTTGTCACTTCTGGAACTTGGCTCCCATGACAGCAGTCCTGACAAACTCTCTGTTCTGTGCAAGTTGACTGGCGTCAGCAGCAGTCATTCTCAGATCATCAATGACATCTTCACCCATCGTCTTCTAGGTCTTTCCTCGCTCTTCTTTGCTCGTCTGTTGACTGGGCCCTCAAGGAAGCAAAGAATAGTACCACTGCGACCTACAAGGCATGTCGTAAGAGGTGACTGAGGTATGGACCTAGGGAAGCTACCGTAGTAAATAAAAGGCGTCACAGAAATCGGATGTGCTGACCTACTTGTAGGCGCATAACTGGCACAATGTACAATCGCACTTAGGCTCAGATCACATACAGATCACACCGAGTGATTAACAATTGGTGGATATGGAGTGTTGGAAGAAGAAGATGACAGTTTGAAATGAAAATCGTATCATATCCTCTACATGACGTCACCATTAACCACAAGTCATTGACTTTCTAGGCACCACTTATACGTTCAGTAGTTTGCCATTGCTTTCTGAACGGTGAGATCTATTTTTACTTTTTGTAAAAATCCCACGGAAACGAATGTGTTTCCAAACGTGCACACCGTGGGGTTTGAATCAAGTACTCTTGGGTTTGTGATCGAGTTCACTACCGCTTGAGCTATAGACGCTCACATATATATAACACACATATACCACTTATACGTTCAGTAGTTTACCATGCTTTCTGAACAGTCAGGTATTTTTTTACCGTTTTAAAAATCAACCGGAACAAATTTGCTTCCAAACTGCCCGCCTGCCAATGTTTGAACCAGGTACTTTTGGGTTTGTGATCGAGCTTACTACCGTTCAAGCTACAGGCGCCCACTATCACAGTTTTATCATCATCATCAAGTAGATTGTCCCTACATTCATTGACAAACACACACGCATACACACACACACCCACAGTGAGAGAGGGACGGACACATCAGGACGGAGACCAGATCACAGACAGTCTCTCTCTCACACACATACGCGCGCGCACACACACACCCACACCTACACATCCACACACACCACACACCACACACCCAGCAAGAAGTCACAGACACCCTATCTAAATATATATTTTTTTTTTTTAAACTGAGCAATAAAACGACCTGGCATAATGCAATCGAATGCTGCGTCACCTGTGCTCTTTCTCTCTCTCTCTCTATCTATCTATCTATCTATCTCGCTCTCTTCTCTCTCTCTCTCTCTCTCTCTCTCTCTCTCTTCTCTCTCTTTCTCTCTCTCTCTCTCCTTTCTCTCTCTCTCTTTCTCTCTCTCTCTCTTTCTCTCTCTCTCTTTTTCTCTCTCTCTCTCTTTTTCTTTCTCTCTCTCTTCTCTCTCTCTCTTTCTCTCTCTCTCTCTCTCTTCTTTCTCTCTTTCTCTCTTCTCTTCTCTTCTCTTCCTCTCTCTTCTCTTTTCTCTTCTCTCTCTTTCTCTTTCTCTCTTCTCTTTTCTTCTATTTTTATCAAACCATGACAAACCGGCGGGGCTATAGTCGTCTGTAGCAAAGACCTATACCTCCTGGAAGGTCATAACCAACTGCGTGACACTCAGTTTTATAAACCAGCCCTACTGATGTCACTCTGTCTAATAATAATAAGGTTCGTGAAGTCATTAAGAACTTAATTACCACGAACGACCTTCCATCCAGTGCATCATCACTCTGTGTGATCGATAGCTGTTTGGGCAAACCCGCCTTTTATGCTAAATTCATAAACTCCACAATCCCGGTATACCTATCGTTTCTGCTTGCTCTTGTCCTACGGAACACATCTCTGAATTTCTTGATAGTATCTTTAATCCTATAGTCACCACACTACCTTCATTTTTGAAAGATACGAACCACGCTTTGACTGTTTTTTCTTCCATTGAGCTGCTACCCGAGAGAACCTACCGTCTCTTCCTAATTGATGTGTGCTCATTGTACACTTCTATACCTCATCCTGACGGCCTTAAAGCTCTGCAGTTCTTTCTCAATAGGAGAACTAATCCACTTGTGTCAACTTCTGCTCTCCTTCGTCTTGCGGAACTAGTTCTCATTCTTAACTCCTTTCAGTTTAATGACCAATTCTTTGAGCAGATCAGTGGGGTCGCCATGGGCACTAAAATGGGACCTGTTATGCTTGTCTATTCATGGGTTATCTTGAACACCTAGTATGGACTACATATGATGGCCCCTTCCGTCTGTCTATCACAGATACATTGATGACTGTATTGGCATTACTGATATGTCTGAAGCCGATTTGTCACGCTTCATTAATTTCATTAATGTTTTCAACCCTTCTATTCGTTTTACTTCTCACATCTCAACTACTTGTGTCAACTTTCTTGACATTACTATCACCATACGCCTATCCACTATCACTACATCAGTATATTACAAGCCTACTGATGCACATAGTTTTCTCCTCTATACTTCTTCACATCCCAGGGCTTGTCGTGACTCTTTGCTATTCTCGCAGCTCTTGCACCTTCGTCGCCTTTGTAGCGAGGACGATGATTTTCTTGAGAGAGCTCGCGAGATGCTTGATTTCTTCCGCAGGCGCCTATACCCGGAGAAGGTGCTTGTCTCGGTTATGCATCGAGTTCAGAAAATCACTCGCCAGCAGGCCCTTACCAGCCAGCATAGGACTACTAACTCTGATAGAATAAAACGTATCTTAACTTTCCACCCCATAGTTCACTGGTGAAAAATGTTTTATTCCGTCATCTGTCTATCCTTAAGTCAGATCATGAGACCCGTTCTGTCTTCCCCAACTATCCTTTGGTGGCTTACAGACGAGACAGACGTCTTAAGGATATGTTGGTACACAGTCGCCTTAAGTCCAATATCCAGACTCATTTTGGCACTGTCCAGTGTGGCCGTCGGCGTTGCAACACGTGTGCTTATGTGATACAGACGCGTACTGTATCTTTCCTTTAGGCACGTTTGTTATTGAAGATGGTTTCACATGCGAGTCCCGTAATCTTATCTATGCCATTATATGTAAGCGGTGTAACAAGGCTTATATCGGCGAGACAGGCAAGAGACTCAGTGACCGATTCGCCCAACCCTTGCACGACATACGCCAATGCTCTGTGACCCATGTAGCCACCCATTTCAATGATACTGGCCATTTAGGAGCTCACGATGTCCAGGTCACAGCAATCCTATCATGTTCCTCGGATGATTGCAGTCGATTTGCTCTGGAGAATCGGTTGATTTCTTTGTATGGTACCTTGCGACCCCGTGGGCTCAACGTATTACATTCCTATGCTTCTTAGTACTTTCTCTTCCCATGCCTTGTACTCTATATGGGCATATGTTGCATGTATTCATTGTTTCTCTTCCGTTCTATTTCTAGTTTTTAATGTGTGTTTTTGTGTTACATTTATTTCGTTATTCGTTTTTATGCCAAGATTTTTATTAGAAACGTTTGTATGTAGTCGTCCATATGTTTTTTTTTAAATTTGTCACTCTTGTTGTTCGTTTGCTTGATAAAGACCTTGTTGGTCGAAACGTTGCTGTATTTTGTCATTGTTTTTGTAATTTGTAAAACTACAGTACTTTGTGATTACGTGTTTTGCCAATCAAATAGTTTTACTGCAGTTCCATATATTTTGTGAATATCTCCCTTCTTTACAACATCCGACCTAACCAATCTATAAATGTCAGCGAATGATACGATCAGGTCATATTTCAAGTTTATCATGAACAATCAAGTTAGTATTGTGTATCTGTTATCTATCTATTGTCTATCTATTGTTTATCTATTGTCTATCTATTGTCTATCTATTGTCTATCTATTGTCTATCTATTGTCTATGAAATTTTTGTCTATCTATTGTAATCTATTTTTTATTGTCTATTATTGTCTATCTATTTAATTATTGTCTATCTATTGTCTATCTATGTCTATTGTAAATCTATTGTCTATCTGTTGCTATTATTGTTTATCTATTGTTATCTATCTATTTGTTTTCGTCTCTCTCTCTCTATTTCTCGCGATCCCGGCCTAGACTGATGAACCAACTTTTATCATGAATTTTACCGTGTTTTTAAGGGACTCCGTTCCTCCGTACAGCTTCTCGCGAAGCTCTGTGTTTTGAGGCCAGGTTTATTTTCTTATGCCTGCTATCAGTTGACAATCTTGCAGTACGTGCTCTACCGTCATGTCCGCCTTTTTGCAGGGGCACAGGCTAGTTGTGATAAACCAAATAAACAGGGTACAGGTATTAGAGCTTCGAAAAACAAATAGACAAACACGGGATTCGAACCACTTACCCCATTTCGACATCATCGCCTAGCTAGCAATACGAGCGTCCTTACGAACACAACCAGCGAGCCATTCTAAAAAAATGACTCACGGGGAGTGTCTTTCTCAAACGCTTCGTTACAACTAGACACAGAATAATCAGGTAAGGTTCGATCGAACAGTGTTTGCACAAACACATGCTATAAGCGTTTGAGAAAGATACTCCCCCGTAAGTCAATTTATTTTAGAATGGCTTGCTGGTTGTGTTCGTAAAGACGCTCGTATTGCTAGGCGATGGGTGTAAGAAATGAGGGTAAGTGGTTCGAATCCTGTGTTTGTCTACTTTTTTTTTGAAGCTTTTAATACCTGTACACTGTTTATTTGTTGATCATATTCGTTACTTCTGTTGCTTCCTCTGGGGTTCTTGCAAAAAAACTCCTTATTCCCAGACTAGGGGCCAATTTAAATTTGTTAAACATGTGGGCGCGGAGCTTATTGTGGACGGTACGGAGGCGGAGTATGGCAACTTGTTCACTACGAGACAGACCATAGTACCAGTCGCTGTTGTTGTACTGAGGATGGTCTTTTGTCCATTTGTCTTTATAGTGCCAGCCGATGGTTGTTCTGGCTTCTGCATAACTGATCTCGAGATCAGTCTGAGGTAGCGCCTGCCTTCTTTAGCTAGCTTGTCGGTGTGTTCATTTCCGCTTATGTTGCAGTGTGATGGGATCCACTGAATGACGGTGCGTTTGAGTGCGTACACTAGTGCATCGAGGGTCGCTTTCAGCTCATTTAGCTCTGTTTTGCCTACGCTTTTGAGTGCCGTGAAGACCGATAGAGCATCGGTGAATATCACGACTTTGTTGCGAGAGGTGCCTCTTCTCTCTAGGATCATTTCGGCCGCTGTTATTATTGCCTCTGCCTCTGCCCGGTAGTTATTTGAGTATTTGCCTGTGACAATCGATTTTGTGACCGTCACTTTCTTTGAGAGTTTAAGCACTATTCCTCCTCCGCTATCGCTGATTGCGTTCCTTGCCGATCCATCAGTATACACGTATGTCCACTTATTTTCAGGGTATTCGGTTGCTATGTATTTTTCTGTGGCAGCTCTTCTTTCTAAGTTTTCTTGCCGCCCTTTTTTTCAGTATGTCTGGGATTGATTCCCTTAGTTCCACATTTTGGTTTTCCACGGCGGTTACTTATTGGTTGCCCAGGTGGATTTGACTTTGCAGTTTGCTAGGACCGGATGGTCTGCGGTCAGTGCTTTAGGTTTTTTGCGAAACTGGTTCTCTGTATCCTACCCCTTCCGAATTCCTTCATTCTCATTCGTAACATAGGGTGGGAATCTAGCCATTCGTACATAGGGTGGGAATCCTCAGTTCCATTTCAGTTTTTTCGCTAGTACTAAGACTTTTCTGTTCCTTCGATCTGCCATTGATTGGATGCCTTCATGGGCGTGGACTTCATGGCTCCTGTGATAATGCGTATTGCACGAATTTGACTTGCTCACTTTTATCTGTTCTCTCTCTATCGTCCATCTATCGTCCATCTATTGTTCATCTATTGGCTATCTATTGTCTATCTATTGTCTATCTATTGTCTATCTTTTTATGTCTCTCTATCGTCCATCTATTGTTAATCTATTGTCTATCTATTGTCTATCTATAAACTATCTATTGTTCATCTATTGTCTATTTATTGTCTATCTATTTCTATCTATTATTGTTATCTATTGTCTATCTTATTGGTTATCTATTTTGTCTATATATTGTCTATCTATTGTTTTTTTCTATATGTCTATCTGTTGTTATCTATTGCCCTATCTATTGTCTATATATTGTCTTTCTATTGTTCATCTCATTGTCCATCTATTGTCTATCTATTGTCCATCTCTTTGTCTCATCTATTGTCCATCTATTGTTCTATCTATTGTCCATCTCTTGTCTATCTATTGTCTATCTATTGTCTACCTATTGTCTATCTATTGTCTATCTTTCATCTCTATGTAGTGTCTATCTATTGTCTATCTCATGTCTATGTAGTGTCTATCTATTATACAACATTCAGAAATATTGATGGATATGACCATCATCATTGCACTTCGGTGAGCAACCATGTGTGTGCTCTGATCTTTTCTTACACTGGAAGATCTCAGCTGCAGTGTACAAACTCATTAGCACCGGCGAGGGTCACCGATGTAATTTTGAAGATGGTGAAGATATTTCTTTTGTAGGAATTTTTTATATTTAATCTCTTCTAATGAATTGTGCACGGGCAGCGGCTTTCCAGCCTGCTCTTCTCGATTTTGACTGCCAATGCTTTTTTTTATGTGCTCAAATTGAATGCGGGACCCACGTTTTATCATCCGTCTCTGATATGACTAGAAACTCGATCACACCTACACTGATATCAGAGATCTCTGGAAAAATATCCAGATGACTCCACGAGGGAGCGAACCGAATATCTTTGGCACAAGAAGCGAGCACCTGGCCTCTACGTCACAGAGACTCCTACACATTCAGAACAACCTCATTACTGCAGTGTCTCCCGACATCCCTGAATGGTTTAGAAAGAAGAAGTATTGAAAGCCTTATTTACTACTATAGAAGGGGATAAAGGAAATTAAAAGATGAACAAAAGGGTCTTCTACAACAGAACATCAGGAAAGAAGGCGAGAGGAAGACCACAAAAAGATGGTTAGATGGCATAGCAGAATTCTATCAAAGAGCAAAAATAACAATCACCCAAGCCACCAGAACAGCGCAAGATAAAAACAGAAAACCACGACACTGGGCAACAACCCGGTAGCAGTGTGACGACCTGGGCAACAACTCGGTAACAGTGGTGACGACACTGGACAACAACCCGGTAACAGTGTGACGACACTTGACAACAACCCGGTAACAGTGTGACGACACTGGACAACAACCCGGTAACAGTGTGACGACACTGGACAACAACCCGGTAACAGTGTGACGACACTGGACAACAACCCGGTAACAGGCGTGACGACAAAAGAAGAAGAAGAAAAGAAAAGAAAGAGACAGGCTGAGAAGATCATCATGGAAGGAGGTATCCCGACAAAGAGGAGAAGATGGAGACCATGGAGAAGATGGATTAAGGATGTAACTGATGGTTTGAACATGACGGCTGCAGAGGCAAGACATCTAGCCTATGAGAGAGAGAAATTCCGAAAGACTGTTAGGATAACAAAGTTCTGCTCAGGACAAACTATTTGATTATGAGATGATCTTTCCCTTTTCTTTTCATTTTTTTTATAAACTATTATTTTTTCTTTCTTTTCTTAGCTTTACGTTTCTTATCTTTTATCTTTTCCAATCTTACTTATCTTATATTATCTTTTCATTTTTTTATCTTGAAAGTAACTGATGGCTGCAGAGGCAGGACATCTAGCATATGAGAGAGAGAGAACTTTGAAGTACTGTTAGAGTAGCAACGTTCTGATCAGGACAAGCTATTTGAGGATACTGATAAGCTCATCTCTCGTGTCAAAGGTACACGGTTCGTTCCCTCGTGGTGCCATCTGGATATTTTTCCAGAAACCCCTGACTTCAGTGTAGGTGAGATCGAGTTCCTAGTCCTATAGGAGATGAACGATAAAACGTAGGACCCATGTTCAATTTTTGCATGTAAAAAATATATTGGCAGTTCAAAATCGAAAAGAACAGGCTGGAAAGTCGTTGCCCAAGCAAAATTAATTAGAAATAAAATTCGTACAAAATATTTTACCGTGTTTCAATTACATCGGGACCCTCGTCGATGCTGATCGTGAGTTCAGACTGCTGTAGATCTTACTGTGAAAAAGAAATTTAGCAAACATGGTTATGAGATCTTAGTGAATGAGATCGTACTTGTAAGAAACAGTTAACCAAACATGGTTACTCACAAGTGTAATGAGATCTTTCTGTGTAAGAAAAGATTAAGCAAACATGGTTACTCACCAGTGTAATGAGATCTTACTGGAAGAAGGATTGAAGCAAAATGGTTACTCACAGTAATGATCTTACTGTAAGAAAGAATTGAAGCAAACATGGTTACTCACCAAAGTGCAATGAGATCTTTCTGTGTAAGAAAGAGATTGAAGCAAACATGGTTACTCACCAAAGTGTAATGATGATGATCCGACAATCAGAATTCTTCTCATCGAACGCTCCATATTGATCACTTGTTATACCACTATGTGATTTGTAGATCCGATCTAAGAGCGTTTGTACCAGTGTAGAGATCATTGCGACTACAAAAGATTAGCGCATCCGATTTTTAAACGAATTTATTATTAATTTACTTACCTAGGCCTACAACAGGTGCCACCTACGACATGCCTTGTGGTCGCAGAGATTGAACTATGTTCTCCCAAGTGCACCTGAGACACACGGACGTAATCAATTCAATCAATCATATCAATCACCAATTGATAAATCTTAACTATAAAAGATTTGATAGCAAACATTTTCACATTTGATCCTCTGTGGAAGTCTTGCACTTAGTGAACTGGTTCTGTCCAGAACTAACCATAAATTCTTGGGCATTGAAACTATTAACAGGTAACCGAATGAAGCACAGCATCTGTTGGAGAGGATCCTGGGCTCTTGTAACACAAAGATATTGACCTTTCCAATCCGCTGTCCATCCAGGCACAGGTCAGAAAAAGCTGTACAGAAGAAAAAAAATCCAATACCTTTTATGGCACCAAATCTTACCAAGAAAAACTCAAGGTCGACGTCTTTATCAAAGGTAGCTATACATTTTATTATGTTCTTCTTTAACTTTCAACTTCCAACGGAGCACAGGTCTTCTTTCAGCCCTTCCTCTCTCTGTCACTCTTTCCAAGCCATGCCCATCCTTTTAATATCAGTCTTCATTGGTTTGATCCGAAAAGAAGGAAATATCAAATATACAAAGAGATTGATTCATCAATATCGAGCTGGCGTGTTGAGCCGCTGGACGCTGCTGGATTTGTTGAGGTGGAGATCGGAGCAGTTATGGACGTGTCCGGAGTACTATGATGATAGTCTTTCTAGGCCAAACCCTACTCCTCTTTTACTGCAGGTTTGCCAACCTTCTAATTCTTTCCACGTCTTGTCTATCCTTTTAATATCATTCTACAGTTCTCTTCTCCTTGTATTTCTAGGCCTTCTCCATTTCCTCTTTCCCTGTGGGTTCCAAAGCAGTGCTTGTCTTGCAATGCTTCCGGGCGGAATTTTCATTGTGTACTCTATCATTCTCTAGCGTCTCCTCCGTAGCTATTTCTCCACTGGTATCTTGGCTAATGCGCATGGTAGGGTTGTTGCAGAGCGAAGTGGGGCATACAGGACAACTACTTCTAGTATGAGGATGGAGGTTGAGGCCGTTACTGCTGCCCTCCATTGGATTTCTGGGACTTCATTTACTGGGGCAGTTGTTGTATCTGACTCTCAGTCGATGCTTCACAAGATCCAGAAGGGCAGGTTTCGGTATGAGTGGATGTCGTCTATAGAAGTTTCTAACCTCCAGCGGCTTACGTGGATATACTGTCCTGGGCATGCGGGTGTTTACGGTAATGAGAGAGCGAACAGGCTTGCATCAACAGCATCGATTGTTGGGGAGTTGAAGATGGATAAGGGGGATATTCTTCGGTCTCTTCGCGACTGTCTGTTGGATGAGAACACTAAAATCGATGTTGAATCGATCAAGCGATTTAAGCAGTTTGGAGTTACCCGTTGTTCAAGTCGAAATGGATGCCTGAGAGGCAGAGTGAGAGGTGTGTTTAATCAGCGAGCCACAGGAACCATCAGTGTGCATACTCTTCGATATCTGTTGGGGAGACTGAGCACCTATGGGTCTGACCGGAGTGCATTGACGTCAGTTTAGTAACTAATAACCAATAACCACTGGTATCTGTTTAGTTCTTTATCTGAGTTCATCGTTCGTAATCTTATCATACCATCTCAGTCTCTCTATTCTACGTAAACATCTATTTTTATGTTACCACTCTATTAATCCAAGTATTTTAGTCTTCTTATATTTGCACATTGCATGCGTGTAAGACTTACATATCGTTGAGCATTGTCTCATAAACAACATCATTTCCCAAATAAGGAAGTATTTCGGTTTTGGAGAGAACACTAGTGAAAGGCATGTGGTTCCTGGGGATAGAAGCAGGGGAAGACTAAGACGAAGGTGGCAGCAGGACATCAAAGAAAATGGAAGAGAATGTTCCTGGGGGTAGGAGGCAGGGGTAAGACCAAGACGAAGATGGTAGGGAGGACATCAAAGAAGAGCACTGAACGCATGACGTTACGAGAGAAGTTAATAGAGACAGAGGTTTTTCAGGCAGGCTGTTATGAAAACGACGTTCTGCTACTTGATGATGATGATGATCCCTGTCGCATCCTTTTTTAAAACCATGTATCTTCCCCATAGCAGCGTAGGGCGATAAAACATGGATTAATGATAAAACATGGATTAATGATAAAACATGGATTAATGATAAAACATGGATTAATGATAAAAGATGGATTAATGATAAAAGATGGATTAATGATAAAAGATGGATTAATGATAAAAGATGGATTAATGATAAAACATGGATTAATGATAAAAGATGGATTAATGATAAAAAATGGATTAATGATAAAACATGGATTAATGATAAAACATGGATTAATGATAAACATGGATTAATGATAAAAAATGGATTAATGATAAAACATGGATTAATGATAAAACATGGATTAATGATAAAAGATGGATTAATGATAAAACATGGATTAATGATAAAAGATGGATTAATGATAAAAGATGGATTAATGATAAAAGATGGATTAATGATAAAAGATGGATTAATGATAAAAGATGGATTAATGATAAAAGATGGATTAATGATAAAAGATGGATTAATGATAAAAAATGGATTAATGATAAAACATGGATTAATGATAAAACATGGATTAATGATAAAACATGGATTAATGATAAAACATGGATTAATGATAAAACATGGATTAATGATAAAACATGGATTAATGATAAAACATGGATTAATGATAAAAGATGGATTAATGATAAAAGATGGATTAATGATAAAAGATGGATTAATGATAAAAAATGGATTAATGATAAAACATGGATTAATGATAAAACATGGATTAATGATAAAACATGGATTAATGATAAACATGGATTAATGATAAAACATGGATTAATGATAAAAAATGGATTAATGATAAAAGATGGATTAATGATGAAACATGGATTAATGATAAAACATGGATTAATGATAAAACATGGATTAATGATAAAAGATGATTAGATGATAAAACATGATTAATGATAAACAATGGATTAATGATAAAACATGGATTAATGATAACATGGATTAATGATAACATGTTTATAAAACATGATTAATGATAAAACATGATTAATGATAACAATGATTAATGATAAACATGGATTAATGATAAATATGGATTATGATGAAACATGGATTAATGATAAAACATGGATTAATGATAAACATGGATTAATGATAAAACATGGATTAATGATAAAACATGGATTAATGATAAAAAATGGATTAATGATAAAACATGGATTAATGATAAAACATGGATTAATGATAAACATGGATTAATGATAAAACATGGATTAATGATAAACATGGGAAACGATTAATGCTGAAAAGGTAATGCTAAAAATATATAATGTTGATGTTCTAGGATCACAAACGTGAATGACGCCTATAGCAAAGTGACTAGTACAGATAAAACGTGTAAACACGTCTTAGCACAGAGGAAAATAATAATAAAGACTGTTTAATGACGCTTTAGAAATGAATAGAAGATATATACCTCTAGAGCTAAAGGTTAATGATAAGACATGATTAATGATAGATGATTAATGATAAAACATGATTAATGATAACATGGATAACGATAAAACTGGATTAATGAAACATGATTAACGATAACATGGATTAGATAAGCATGATTAATGATAAGACTGGATTAATGATAACATGGATTGATGATAACATGATTAATGATAAACATGATTAATGATAAAAATGATTAATGATGAAACGGAAATCGATTAATGCTTTTGAGTGCAAGTGCTACAGAAGATTACTTAGAATGCCAATGCACTCAAAGGCATGTATGACAGTGAGATCAAAGAGCAATTGTATCGATACAGAGATACAAAGAGCAATTGTATGATACAGTGAGATACAAAGAGCAATTATCGATACAGTAGATACAAAGAGCAATTGTACTCGATACAGTGAGATAAGAAATTGTGATACAGTGAGATCAAGAAATTGTATGATCAGTGAGATACAAAGAGAATGTCTGATACAGTGAGATACAAAGAGCAATTGTATCATCGTGAGATCAAAGAGAATTGCCCGACAGGATACACAACAAGGCCGTCACGCAAGGAGGACCTCAGAGATAACAGAGTCGGTGAAAAACACTGTTTATGAAGAACATAGAAATACCTGTTGTAGGAATCTCTTCTTACATGACGCTTTGAAATAAAACATGATTAGAGAAAAACGCAGCCCCCTGTAATATAAGACTGAATAGCTTATCCGACAAATCAGATATTCCTGTTAGATGCAGCTGGTTTTGTATATGTTTGATAGAACACTGTACGCGTTTTGCAATTTTACTCAATTCTATGCGTTCACAGTTATTTATTGGTGAAAATTATAAATAATTCTGATATTCCTTAACTTTAAACTGAACTTGTAATATAATATAACCTTGATTTAGCATGTTGTGCTGTTTTTAATATGAATTAGTCTATATACAACAATATTGAAATGCGAAGATCACGCGACATTTGTGGTATTATTTCCTATGATTTTTACCTGAGCTCGCCGGCCTTATGTTTATCGAAGACTAGGGGAGAAAAAAAAGAATGAAAGATGGCAAGGATATAAAAAGGATCAGTTATCAGTTATATGAGGACTATCATCATAGCACTCCGGACATGTCCATAGGTGCTCCGATCTCCATCTCAGCAAATCCAGCAGCGTCCAGCAAGCCAACACGCCAGTTCGATGTTGATTAATCCATCTCTTTGCATATTTAGTATGTCGTTCTTTTCGGGCTGCACCAATATTGACATCCATCTCTTTCAATCTGGTCAGCGAGTGGGATTCACAGCCCTGAAACTCCTCTGTTTGGAAAGACTCTCAATGCGTGAAGAATGTCACTTCGATCCATTGCAGCTCCTCTGATATTGTAGCTAAGCCAGCCAATCTATCAGCTCGTTCATTACCCTTAACTCCTATATAAAATATAAATATAATATAAAAAGGATATGTTTTTTGTACGTGTTTTAGGCGATGTAATTGGCGGACAAGAAAAATAATACTTTTGGTAATATGTTACAGGTAATGTCGTTGCTGGACTTGTCAATTTTGCATTCAGTCTCAGTCCCAGGTAAGTTGTTACAGAATGATGATGAGGACTGAATGAATAAATGATGATGTCGATGACAATGATAAAGTTAGATGATGGTGATAATGTAGATGACGGTGATGATGGTTGGGATACATGACGATGAAGATGATGATGATGATGATGAAGATGATGATGATGATGGTGGTAGATGATGGTTGGGGTAGATGATGATAATGTTGTCGATGATGATAATGTTGTAGATGATAATAATGTAAATGATGATAATGTTGTAGATGATAATGTTGTAGATGATAATGTTGTAGATGATGATAATGTTGTAGATGATAATAATGTTGTAGATGATAATGTTGTAGATGATAAATGTTGTAGATGATATAATGTAGATGATAATGTTGTAGATGATAATGTTGTAGATGATAATGTTGTAGATGATAATGTTGTAGATAATAATGTTGTAGATGATGATAATGTTGTAGATGATAATGTTGTAGATGATAATGTTGTAGATGATAATGTTGTAGATGATATAATGTTGTAGATGATGATGTTGTAGAGATGATAATGCTGTAGATGATGATAATGTTGTAGATGATGATAATGTTGTAGATGATAATGTTGTAGATGATGATAATGTTGTAGATGATAATGTTGTAGATGATGATGTTGTAGATGATAATGTTGTTGTAGATGATGTGAAATATGTAGATGATAATGTTGTAGATGATGATGTTGTAGATGATAATGTTGTAGATGATGATAATGTTGTAGATGATAATGTTGTAGATGATGATAATGTTGTAGATGATGATGTTGTAGATGATAATGTTGTAGATGATGATAATGTTGTAGATGATAATGTTGTAGATGATAATGTTGTAGATGA
This sequence comes from Arion vulgaris, assembly GCA_020796225.1. NCBI lineage: Eukaryota > Metazoa > Mollusca > Gastropoda > Stylommatophora > Arionidae > Arion > Arion vulgaris. The sequence continues at coordinate 20,691,433 of CM036777.1, read as the reverse complement.
TGATAATGCTGTAAATGATGATAATGCTGTAAATGATGATAATGCTGTAAATGATGATAATGCTGTAAATGATAATGTTGTAGATGATGATAATGTTGTAAATGATGATAATGTTGTAGATGATAATGTTGTAGATGATAATGTTGTAGATGATGATAATGTTGTAGATGATGATGTTGTAGATGATAATGTTGTAGATGATGATGTTGTAGATGATAATGTTGTAGATGATGATAATGTTGTAGATGATGATAATGTTGTAGATGATGATAATGTTGTAGATGATAATGTTGTTGTAGATGATGATGTTGTAGATGATAATGTTGTAGATGATAATGTTGTAGATGATAATGTTGTAGATGATAATGTTGTAGATGATAATGTTGTAGATGATGATAATGCTGTAAATGATGATAATGCTGTAAATGATGATAATTCTTCAAATGATGATAATGCTGTAAATGATGATAATGCTGTAAATGATAATGTTGTAGATGATGATAATGCTGTAAATGATGATAATGTTGTAGATGATAATGTTGTTGTAGATGATGATGTTGTAGATGATGATGTTGTAGTGAGGATGGTGGTAAATGATGGTGACGATGTAGATAGCGATGTTGTAGATGACGGTGGTGGTAAATAATGGTGATGATAATGTAGAGGATGATGGTGGTACAACATAATTCCAGTGACAGAGTCCAAAGTTGCATTCAACGTTTCCGTCATGATCCACGATGATTCTCGACTCAAGGACAGCGGAGGCGGCAGCGATCTCAAACATGTGTAACGCTGAAGCATATAAGCTTCATACCGTTGAGAAGACATGTAGTCATCAGTACAATCGTTGTAAATGCCTCACGTATGGTGCCGAGGCCCGCAAGGAAAGTAAAAAATAGTATCACTGCGACCTACAAGGCATGTAGTAAGAGTCGACTGATGTCTAGAGAATCTACCCTGGTAAATAAAAAGCATCGCATAAATCGGATGTGCTGGCGTACTTGTAGGTGCATAACTGGAAAAACGTACAATCGCTCTTATGCTCAGATCACATACAAATCACACGGAGTGGTTAACAAGTGGTCGATATGGAGCGATGGAAAAAGAAGTTGCAAATGATATTTCTGTAGTAATTATAATTTCTCACAATGTGGCTGACAATTTCATTGTGAACGCAAATAGAAAATTGTTCAGTCCCAAACAGTGCCAGACTGAGAATATTAAAGAGACATACCCGGTCTCCTGTCACTCTCATAACTTCAAAATCGTCCGCTTCCGCATTAATATCAATATATTTACTGTCCATGCTACGTCGACTACACACAATAATAATACCTTGATAAAAGCGAAGAGAGTATTAAATAGCGGAACAACAATCAAACTAAATAAGAAGGGAAAGATGGCAATACCAACAACTGGTCAATTAAATAATTGAAATGATTATAAACTTATCGACCCGATGAGTTCAAATACTAAATAATGACAACGGTACTACAGAACTGTGGCCCCCGAAAACATATGTTATCAGAGTCCACGTATAGAACAAAGTTAGAAAGTGGGCAGGGGCGGGGGAGTTCGAATAGGTCAGATATTTGCGTAACTTGTGATCGGCAACGCTTCCGGGGGAAATATTGAAATCCAAAACAAAGCTAAAATCATGGATACTCCTTTTCGGTGTTTCACTTTTCGTGATAATTTTCTTAAGTTAGTATTTAAGATGTATAAACGTGCTAAAGATCCTACGAATACCATGGACAGAAAAAGAAAGAACACTGATGTCCGGAAAGAACTAAACGTTAAAGAGAATTGGCTGATAAACAACATACTATACAGAAAAATTACATACTGTGGTCACATCAAGCGTCACGATGGCCTGGAAAGAACAATACTAGAGGGCAGGGTTCCAGGACGCAGAGGCAGACCAAGAATAAGATGGCTACAAGATATTAAAGAAACCATAAACATGACCATCGACGAAGTGGGTGAACTGGCAAGAGACAGAGTGAATTTCAAATGTGCTGCAAAGAGCTCAACGTCCTATAAAGGATACGCACCTTGATGATGATGGTGATGAAACGTGCTAATAGTCTAGTTTTATGATTTTTACATCTTCCCAACCATAAAATCGACCCTCTTGCTAAATCTCAAGTCCGTAGAATGTGCAGGTATCTTGGAACAATAGGAACAGACATATACACAAAATTACGTTCAACTTTATTAATATAATTATATAGCTACAACTTTATTATATATAATTATATAGCTACAACTTTATTATATATAATTATATAGCTACAACTTTATTATATATAATTATATAGCTACAACTTTCTTTATTATTCTTTCAATGACGTCTTTCCCGTCATATTCAGGTTTAACAAAGCTCAGAATGAGACAAAGTTGGACCACAAGGTCTTTCAAGACCACAAGTTCACGTGTAACCTAGGACGAGAGCGATACGCTGATGAGTTGGCGGGGGCGTACTTGTTCTCAGTGACGGAAAATTTCGCAGCCTCAGTGTGTGCTCTACCGTCGAAGTATGATACAAAAAAGTATATGAACTTTTTGGATTCTTGGGGAACTGTAAGTGTTTGTCTTTATTTGCTAAAGGATGTACAATATATCTTAGAAACAGTGGAGGCTCGTGATAGTTTTTTTATGTTATGAATTGGTTATTGGCTATTGGTTACTAAACTGACGTCATTGCACTCCGGGCAGACCCATAGGTGCTCAGTCTCCCCAACAGATATCGAAGAGTATGCATACTGATGGTTCCTGTGGCTCGCTGATTAAACACACCTCTCACTCTGCCTCTCAGGCATCCAGTTCGACTTGAACAACGGGTAACTCCAAACTGCTTAAATCGCTTGATCGATTCAACATCGATTTTAGTGTCCTCGTCCAATAGAGAGTCGCGAAGAGACCGAAGAATATCCCCTTATCCATCTTCAACTCCCCAACAATCGATGCTGTTGATGCAAGCCTGTCCGCTCTCTCATTACCGTAAACACCCGCATGTCCAGGACAGTATATCCACGTAAGCCGCTGGAGGTTAGAAACTTCTATAGACGACATCCACTCATACCGAAACCTGCCCTTCTGGATCTTGTGAAGCATCGACTGAGAGTCAGATACAACAACTGCTCCAGTAAATGAAGTCCCAGAGATCAATGGAGGGCAGCAGTAACGGCCTCAACCTCCATCCTCATACTAGAAGTAGTTGCCCTGTATGTCCCACTTCGCTCTGCAACAACCCTACCATGCGCATTAGTCGAGAAACTCCAGCCGAACTTCTCACCACGATGAACCGACCCATCGGTATATACAACAACATCATCATCCCTTGTATTATCTTCTATCAGCTGCTTAACTGCGAGATCAGCCATCATATTGCCCCAATCTCTACATTCTCTTCCAAGAGTAATGATAACGTTGAGATAGTTGGTCATGCTACCATCTGTTGGGATCCATTCTTCCCTTTTGGTAGAGTGCAACCGTAGTCACCTGGCCAATTGTTCTCTCAGCCTGGGCCATCCACGACATGCCACGCTTGATTCTCGTGCCCTTAACATCATTAGTGTTCTTGTGTAGTGATCTCTTATCCGCAGTAACCCGCATATATGCCTTGGTTTGGGCGAATGCATGACGGGAGCGTAGTGACAGAAGGTCAAGCATATATCTCATCTTCACAATGGGGGTGGGGGGAGTATCTCTAGTGCAGCCCAGGACTATACGCATACCTTCACTCTGAACCCGTTCGAGTCGTTCACATTGTGATCTTGATATCGTCAGAATTCCGAGTCCGTAATCTACCACTGACATTACCAGTCGATCGAACAAAATGGCAAGTAGTCTCTGCTCAAGGTGTGCGGCCACCATAACTTTGAGAGCCGCAAGAACTTGCACCGTTGTATCGTCTGTTCAATATGGTGTTTGAAAGATAGACTACGATGAAAGGTTATTCCAAGATAGCGCAGCCTGTCTCTGCGTTCGATGGTATGTTCATCAAAGAATTAATTTAATGTGCAGATGATATCTTAATATATAGGACTGGGTCAGATAGACGAGAACCCATTGTGATGGATTTTAACGAAAGTGTACATAATGCTGTAGTACCCGAGATGTTATGAATCCCCAGCCTGACTTCTCACATGTCTTAACAAAAGTGTACAGAATGCTGTAGTACCCGAGATGTTATGAATCCACAGCCTGACTTCTCACATGTCTTAACAAAAGTGTACAGAATGCTGTAGTACCCGAGATGTTATGAATCCCCAGCCTGACTTCTCACATGTCTTAAGAACATTTCACATTAGCCTACCTTATCGTGGTTGGGGAGTTTGTGTGCCTTTAGGATCCTTTAGGATATATCGGCGGGAGTCTAACTCCTGGCAGGTATAACCAAGCCAAACAGACTGAAGGTTAAAGGCCAGACCAAAGGGAGGGAAGTAGGATGGGGCCTCATAAGGTGACAGCGCAGAACCCACCCACGAGTGATACATATTTTGGCAGCTATAAGACAAATAGCAGTCGACCTCTCTCTCTCCCTTGAGGAGGACATCCTTTTTCTGGTCTGCTACTTCTATGACACTTTCCCCCAAGTGTATGGGATTAAAGTACATTGTCCATGGAGCACACCCTGCATAAAAGCTTGTTTTGGTGAGCCTGGAGACAGTAAGCTGAAGTTACCTAAAGTAGAACGACTCCAGACAAACCCGGAAAGGCAGATCTCGTCAGTAGGGGACTGCAACTGTCTAGAGAACAAACTCATAAAGGGATGTCTGAAACGGAATGTGTCAGCCATTATTGGCGTGGAGGAATCGACACATACGAATGACTCAATGGCAATGCCAAGAACATTTATGTAACACCTTGTTTCAAAACTTCCATTTTGTTCTATAATGTTTGTAATTGTTCCATATTTCACTCTCCGACAGCATATAACATTAGAAGTCGAACTTGGGACAAAGAACATCTCCCGATTTGAGAGTACACTTGCTGAATTCTTTGATCATGTATCGAGTACTGTAAGTTAACACATTTGTTCAATTTTCATTTGTTTTCTTTCTCAACTTCATTCTTCTTCTTCTTTTGTCGTCACACTGCTACCGGGTTGTTGCCCAGTGTCGTCACACTGCTACCGGGTTGTTGTCCAGTGTCGTCACACTGCTACCGGGTTGTTGTCCAGTGTCGTCACACTGCTACCGGGTTGTTGTCCAGTGTCATGGTTTTCTGTTTTTGTCTTGTGCTGTTCTGGTGGCTTGTGTGATTGTTATCTTTGCTCTTTCACGGGATTCTGCTACGCCATCTAACCATCTTCTCCGTGGTCTTCCTCTTGCCTTCTTTCCCGATGTTCTGTTGTAGAAGACTCTGTATACTGTGGAGTTTGGATGCATTCTTATTAAGTGGCCAAACCACTTCATTCTTTGTTTATCTATGTAATTCAAGCACGGTTTTGTGCCAACTTCATTAACAGTTCATAAATTTGTTAATTTCATCCATATTAACAAGTTCTTTCTTCTTCTTCTTTTTCTTCACGTTCGTTCTTAATGTGACAATTTTAATCATTCTTATTGTGATATATAATTGATCTTTGACAAGAACGACTAACGTTAACACTTTGCTGACCAACTTCGATGATTGATGCATTCCTGCTAAAAGTTTTAGTGACCAACTTCGATGATTGATGCATTCCTGCTAAAAGTTTTAGTGACCAACTTCGATGATTGATGCATTCCTGCTAAAAGTTTTAGTGACCAACTTCTATGATTGATGCATTCCTGCTAAAAGTCTTAGTTACCAACTTCCTCGGTTGACGAATTAGTAACATGAAATAAATGAACTGCCGTTTGCAGATGATCAGTGCCTGATACATCAAAATGAACAAGATCTACAACATCATATTGATAACTTGAAAAAAAATTGTGTCAAACATGACATGAAAATCAACAACACTAAAACAGAAATAATGAATATGCGAAGAAAACATAATAATCTAGACATCCATGTCAATGGCACTAAAATAAACCAAGTGAAAGAATTCAAATACTTAGGAAGCATATTCACAGAAGACGGAAAACTGGATAGAGAGATAGAGGCTAGAGTGCAAAAGCAAATGCTGTAACCTACCAGATAGCTCCACTGTTGAGGCACCCAAACATCTCACAGACAGATAAACAACAGATGATCAACAGCATTTTTATATCTATTTTGTGTTACCAGAGCCAAACATGGACATTAAGCAAAGCGCAGTCACAAAAATAACTACACGTGAAATGCGTTGCCTGCGAAAAGTTACCAACAACACCAGAAAAGACAGAGTCACCAACATCAGCATTAGAAAGAAAGTTGGGACAGAGCATTGCTTGAATTACATTGAGAAACAAAGAATAAAGTGGTTTGGCCACTTAGTAAGAATGCAACCAAACTCCACAGTATATAGAGTCTTCTACAACAGAACATCAGGAAAGAAGGCGAGAGGAAGACCACGAAAAAGATGGTTAGATGGCATAGCACAATCTGTGCAAAAATAACAATCACTCAAGCCACCAGAACAGCGCAAGACAAAAACAGAAAATCACGACACTGTGCAACAACCCAGTAAAAGTGTGACGACAAAAGAAAAAGAAGAAGAAGAAAAAAAGAAGTTGAATGCCGTCAGACGGCAGTATCGATAACTTTAGTGATCACGTGTCATCCGGTTATTTTATTATTCCAAAATGGCTGCGCCGCCGATATCGAAAGTTGGACCCGTTTGAAGCAATGTTTTCATGAAAAATTCTTTATGTTTGTTACAAGTACACTTCCAGTGTTTTTTATCATGTCTGATAACATCAACTAGACTTATAACATAGATGATTCTGACTCTGTCAACGAATATTGTGAGGAAAGTGATACCACAAGATTAAACTCCCGTTAGTAGGCATCTACTTGTCAATGGTACCATACACGTGTAGGGCAGGGCTTCCGGTGTTATCCTATAGGACAAGTTTTGAGTCTGTCTCGCTGACAGTCAGTCCCCCACACTTTCCCATCGTTCACGTATTCAGTGCTCTTTAACAATCATGTTTACGCTCTATGTTAGGGCTTTATGATTTACGTCTAAGAGTATGTCTATATTGTACTGTACATTTGTTCTGACTATGTGAGGTCGTTCCGGATTAGAAACATTCTTGTGCGTTCTACCTAATTATTATTATTATTATTATTATTAAGGTGAGAGCCGCGGTAGCGTAGTTGTTAGTGAACTCGCTTCTCAAGGCTGGTGGTCTGGGTTCAACTCCAGCAGTGCGAGTGGAATTTTTCCAGACCGCGAAGGCTCTCAGGTCGACCCGCCCTCAACTGGGTACCAGACATGCTCTGGGAAGTAAAGGCGGCCGGCGTGATGCTGACCACATCACCCATCGTGTGCCGACGGTCAAGGACTAACACTGTATTGACCTATATACCACGAGGTATGAAAGGGTTCCTTTACTTTCACTTTTATTATTAAGGTGGTCTCCGTGGCTAAGTGGTCTCTGTGGCTAAGTGGTCTCTGTGGCTAAGTGGTCTCTGTGGCTAAGTGGTCTCTGTGGCTAAGTGGTCTCTGTGGCTAAGTGGTCTCTGTGGCTAAGTGGTCTCTGTGGCTAGAAATACAGGGAGACGAGATGTGGAGGCAGATATTAACAAAGTCTAGAAATACAGGTAGACGAGATGTGGAGGCAGATATTAACAAAGTCTAGAAATACAGGGAGACGAGATGTGGAGGCAGATATTAACAAAGTCTAGAAATACAGGGAGACGAGATGTGGAGGCAGATATTAACAAAGTCTAGAAATACAGGGAGACGAGATGTGGAGGCAGATATTAACAAAGTCTAGAAATACAGGGAGACGAGATGTGGAGGCAGATATTAACAAAGTCTAGAAATACAGGGAGACGAGATGTGGAGGCAGATATTAACAAAGTCTAGAAATACAGGGAGACGAGATGTGGAGGCAGATATTAACAAAGTCTAGAAATACAGGGAGACGAGATGTGGAGGCAGATATTAACAAAGTCTAGAAATACAGGGAGACGAGCTGTGGAGGCAGATATTAACAAAGTCTAGAAATACAGGGAGACGAGATGTGGAGGCAGATATTAACAAAGTCTAGAAATACAGGGAGACGAGATGTGGAGGCAGATATTAACAAAGTCTAGAAATACAGGGAGACGAGATGTGGAGGCAGATATTAACAAAGTCTAGAAATACAGGGAGACGAGATGTGGAGGCAGATATTAACAAAGTCTAGAAATACAGGGAGACGAGATGTGGAGGCAGATATTAACAATATACAAAAGAGTTGGAGGGAGCTGCAGGAGAGAGTTAAAGATAGGAAGACTTGGCATGAGTTAGTTGAATGTTTATGCCACAATCAGAGTTTAAAAAAGCGTAATAGAGAGAGGTAACTACCCCTATAAAATATAAACAGTTTTGAAGATCTCGGTTCACTGCTAACAGGAAATGGATGCAAGAAATTAAAAAAAGAACAAACATGGCTTTACAAAAAATTTAACAACTCAAAACAGTTTGGAACGGAACTGATAAGAAAACAAGTATCAGAATACTAAGTGCATGCATATTCCCATTGGCAACGTATGGGTGTGAGGCATGGACATTTAATAAGGCAGTGGAAAAATATATGTGCTTTTGAATATAAGTGTTACAGAAGAGACCTCCGTATATCATGGACAGAGAAGAGAACAAATATATATATATCCAGAAAGAACTCAAAATTCAAAGAAAACTGGCTGATGCTACAAATAAAACTAACAAAGTTGAAGTATTTTGCACCCGAGTGGTTACCGGAGCCCAGATTTGGGATGTAAAGAATAGAACCACTGTTACCTGCTAGGTATTTCTAAGAGGCGACTAAGGAGATTTAGCTGAAATCGGATGCACGTGTCCTAAACGTGTAGAAGTCTATGCGTTTAGGGGCTTACTAAGCCAATGTGCAAAGTATAAACGTTCTTGGCAAAGATCAAACATATCACAAAGAGTGATTAAAATTGGTCGTAAAGAACGAACGCAAAGAAAAAGAAAAATAAGACGTATTTTGGACATTTAAAGAGTCACGAAGGGCTGGAGACGATCATTATGAAAGAAGACATCCTGGCAAAGATGAGAAGAGGAAGATCACGGAGAAGATGGATTCAGGTTGTAACTCATTGTTTAAACATGAAGACTGCAGTAGCAGGACATCTGGCATACGAAAGAGGAAAATGTCGAAGAACTGTTGAGTGGCAACGTTCTGCTCAAGATAAGCTATTTGATGTTGAGGGTATAGTAACAACTACCGTACATATTGTTGATATCGTTCTAGATTCTTCCACAAAACGCACTAAATAACTAATATTACTATATTCCTTCCAACCTCCTCCAAACATCATCATCATCATCAAATAGCTTGTAACTAAATAACTAATATTACTATATTCCCTTCCAACCTCCCTCCAACCATCATCATCATCATCAAATAGATTGTAACTAAATAACTAATATTACTATATTCACTTCCAACCTTCCTCCCAACTATCTCAAAGTCTGCAGTAGATGTAACCGCAGACGGATCGTATATGGGGTCCGGTGGATCTCTGAAAGTGAACTTTGATCGTTTCAAGACTAGGTCCAACTCTGACAAAAACTTTGGTTCCTACTCGACCACCTTGTTAACGGGCACACCTGCTCTACCTGAGCCTATAGGTAAGTTATGATAGCTCAGGTATTTCACATATCAAAACACGCAGGTGTTTTTGTGTTTCAATGCTCTGTTAATAAATTATCATTTTGCTCAAGTGGATTTTCTCACCTGAGCATGCAGGTTATCAGTTATATGAGAACTACCATCATAGCACTCTAGGCATATCCATAGCTGTTCCGATCTCCGCCTCAACAAATCCAGCAACGTCCAGCGGCCCAACACACCAGTTCGATACTGATTTATCAGTCTCTCTGATATTTAGTATGTCGTTCTTTTCGGGCTGCCCCAATATTGACACTCATCTCTCTCCATCTGGTCAGCGACTGGGAGTCATGACCCTGAAGCTCCTCTGTGCGGAAAGATTCTCTCAATGCGTTACGTGGGAGTCATGACCCTGAAGCTCCTCTGTGCGGAAAGATTCTCTCAATGCGTTACGTGGGAGTCATGACCCTGAAGCTCCTCTGTGCGGAAAGATTCTCTCAATGCGTTACGAATGTCATTTCGGTCCATGGCAGCTCCCTTTGATATCATAGCCATGCCAGCCAATCTTTCAGCTCGTTCATCAGCCCGAGCATGCGGCTGTTTGCGGCAATGAGAGAGCGGACATCCTTGCATCAACAAGATTGATCGTCGGGGAGTTGAGGGTGGATAAGGGGGAACGTTCTTTGATCTCTAGGAGACCTACTGTTGGATGATGTTCTTTGATCTCTAGGAGACCTACTGTTGGATGATGTTCTTTGGTGTCTAGGAGACCTACTGTAGGATGATGTTCTTTGGTGTCTTGGAGACCTACTGTTGGATGATGTTCTTTGGTGTCTAGGAGACCTACTGTTGGATGATGTTCTTTGGTCTCTAGGAGACCTACTGTTGGATGATGTTCTTTGATCTCTAGGAGACCTACTGTTGGATGATGTTCTTTGGTGTCTAGGAGACCTACTGTAGGATGATGTTCTTTGGTGTCTTGGAGACCTACTGTTGGATGATGTTCTTTGGTGTCTAGGAGACCTACTGTTGGATGATGTTCTTTGGTCTCTAGGAGACCTACTGTTGGATGATGTTCTTTGATCTCTAGGAGACCTACTGTTGGATGATGTTCTTTGGTGTCTAGGAGACCTACTGTAGGATGATGTTCTTTGGTGTCTTGGAGACCTACTGTTGGATGATGTTCTTTGGTGTCTAGGAGACCTACTGTTGGATGATGTTCTTTGGTCTCTAGGAGATCTACTGTTGGATGATGTTCTTTGGTGTCTAGGAGACCTACTGTTGGATGATGTTCTTTGGTCTCTAGGAGATCTACTGTTGGATGATGTTCTTTGGTGTCTAGGAGACCTACTGTTGGATGAAGAAACTAAAATGAATGTTTCAGTTAGGAATACCTTCATTGTACTTGGGCATGTCTACAGGTGCGTCGATCTCCTTTGCAATATCTTCAACAGTGTCCAGAGACTAACAGTACCAGGTGGATGTTGATTGATGAGCCAACTCATATACCTGTTATGCTGTTCTTTTCTTGCTACTCCTATCTTCAATCCTAGCTCTTGCAATCTAGCAGTTCATGTGGATTGGTTTAAATCTTCTTCTTCTTTACGTTCGTTCTTTACGTTCGTTCTTTACGTTCGTTCTTTACGTTCGTTCTTTACGTTCGTTCTTTACGTTCGTTCTTTACGTTCGTTCTTTACGTTCGTTCTTTACTTTCGTTCTTTACGTTCGTTCTTTACGTTCGTTCTTTACGACCAATTTGAATCACTTTGTGATATGTTTGATCGTTGCCAAGAACGTGTATACGTTGCAAATTGGTTTGTAGGCCCCTAAACGCATAGACTTCTACACGTTTAGGACATGTGCATCCGGTTTGAGCCAAACCTCCTTTGTCGCCTCTTACGACATGCGTGGAGGTAACAGTGGTTCTATTCTTTACACCCCAAATTTGGGCCCCGGTAACCACTCGGGCGATTGTTTTAAATTAAAATTCTCTTTGCGGCCACACTCTACGAGGGCATTCAGAATGGCAACTCTATCCATTGGCTGATTCCCTGATGTTGTAGAATGGCAACTCTATCCATTGGCTGGTTCCCTGATGTTGTAGAATGGCAGCTCTATCCATTGGCTGGTTCCCTGGTGTTGTAGAATGACAGCTCTATCCATTGGCTGGTTCCCTGATGTTGTAAAATGACAGCTCTATCCATTGGCTGGTTCCCTGATGTTGTAAAATGACAGCTCTATCCATTGGCTGGTTCCCTGATGTTGTAGAATGGCAGCTCTATCCATTGGCTGATTCCCTGATGTTGTAGAATGACAACTCTATTCATTGACTGGTTCCCTGATGTTGTAGAATGGCAGCTCTATCCATTGGCTGGTTTCCTGATGTTGAATCGATCCAGCCATGTTAAGATGTTTATAGTTAAACGTTGAACAAGTAGAACTGGGTGCTTGAGGTGCACAGAGAGAGACTGTGTTTAACGAGTGAGCCACAGGAACTATCAGTATTCATACCCTTCGACATCTGATGTTGGAGACTCTGCACCTATTGGTCTGCCAGAGTGCAGAATAGAAACAGATTTCAACATTTAAACTTCTGACGAGTCATAATAGACTTGAGCGTCACATGTACATGAAGTTCAAGATCCGTTTCTCTTATACATCACTGAGGAACCAAACAGAACCATTCGACATCTCAGAGGAAACAAAAACTCGACGGTAGTGTTCAGATCTCTGGGTTAGATTGGAATGTAGTATGGGATGAGTTAACGAGGATATACTGAGTAAATTAACTTAAGTGAAGAAAATTCAACTGGTGTTAGCGCAGAATAGAGGGATTGAGATGGTATGATAGGGTCACAAATGAGGAACTTATGGAGAGAACAAGACAAGTTCCAGAGAACCAAGAGGTTATAAAATGAAGCTGTCGCTGGATAGGACACACTTTGTGAAAACCTGAGGGGAACATAACAAGAAGGGTCTTTTTCTGGAACCCAAAGGGACAGCGAAAGAACGGAAGGCAGATTTGGAGGCAGAGATCAACAATATTAGAGGAGCTGGAGGGAGCTGCAGTAGATAGCTAGAGATAGGAAGACTTGGTATGAGTTGGTTGAGGGCCTATGCCCTAATCCAGTTAAAAGACACACATACACAGAGAGAGAGAGAGAGAGAGAGAGTAATTCAAATCTGAAGTCGGTGGTATTCAAAAATATGGCTCGGAAACATGGAGGACAACAAAAGAAACTACCAGAAAACTACAGACCTTCATAAATGAATGTTACTTAGAATAGAGAGACTAAGATGGTATGATAAAATTACAAACGAGGAACTCAGAGAAAGAACTAAGCAGATACTAGTGGAGAAAGAGCTCAGGAAGAGACGCTGGCGATGGATAGGACATACATTGAGAAGACCGACCGAAGCATTGCAAGACAGGCATTGTTTTGGAACCCGCAGGGAAAGGAGTAGGGGAAGGCCTAGACATACCTGGAGAGAAGAGTTGGAGGCTGATATTAAAAGGATAGGTAAAACATGGAAAAATGTTGGAAGTGATGACAAGCGAGAGAAAGAGTTGGAAGAAGTTTGTTGAAGACATGTGCTCCGTTTCAAATTGAAAGTCAAGAAGAAGAAGGAATTAGGATAATAATCTCTCTCTGTTTCTCTATCTCTCTCTTTCCGCTCTCTCTCTCTCTTGCTCTCTCTTCCGCTCTCTCTCTTCGCTCTCTCTCTGCTCTCTCTCTTGCTCTCTCTCTTGCTCTCTCTCTCTTGCTCTCTCCTCTCTTGCTCTCTCTCTGCTTCTTTTGCTTCTCTCTCTTCCGCTCTCTCTCTCTTGCTCTCTCTCTCTTCGCTCTCTTCTCTCTTCCGTCTCTCTCTCTCTCTCTCTCTCTCTCTCTCTCTCTTTCTCTGTCTATTAGAAACCCTTCTAAATACAAGTGCTCTACTCTCTCTCATACACAAACACACATACATGTACACAAATATATACACACACAGACTCAGACACACAAACTGATTTTAAAAATCGATCATTGATAATCAATCATGTAGGTCTTGTAATCGAAGAGATACACATGGCCTTGAACCCTGTATACTGGCAGAACACATCCTCGGAGACGTCACAGAAAGTGTGTACTACGTCACAATTGAGCCTGTTATCAGAAATACAAACTAACCTTGTCAAAGCCTTGTCAGAGTACGCCGAATACAAGATGGCACCAACACCAACTGGTAATTTCAACATTTGACTTGATAACATCTAGTGTCATAACAATAATTTCTCATGAATATGAATATGAATATGAATTGTAAACATCTGTGGCGTAGATGTTAGGTTCTAGCAGTGGCCCCATGCAACATGAGCCCGACTAGCTCAGACGGGAAATCCAAAATCCTTGTTTAAAGGGGGCTGCTTTTTTGTATATGTTTGATAGAATACTGTCCTTAGAACAGGACACAATCGACTCCACAGCCACAAGTATACAAAATTCAAGGTTGGCTATTCAGCCATGTTTACATGTGGACAGGCACATCAGACTGCAGAGAACATACTTCAAGACTGCCCCGAATATGATATACTGAGACAAACTCGCTGGCCTAACGAAACAACACTCGACAGAAAACTACACGGACCTCTATGTGAGCTACAAAGACAGTGAAGTTTATACAAGAGACAACATTGAATATATAGACAATATTTCAAGCGAACGAAAGGAAGGAAGGATACAAGAAACAACATTGAATATATAGACAATATTTCAAGCGAACGAAAGAAAGGAAGGATACAAGAGACAACATTGAATATATAGACAATATTTCAAGCGAACGAAAGGAAGGAAGGATACAAGAGACAACATTGAATATATAGACAATATTTCAAGCGAACGGAAGGAAGGAAGGATACAAGAGACAACATTGAATATATAGACAATATTTCAAGTGAATGAAAGGAAGGAAGGATACAAGAGACAACATTGAATATATAGACAATATTTCAAGAGAACGAAAGGAAAGAAGGATACAAGAGACAACATTGAATATATAGACAATATTTCAAGCGAACGAAAGGAAGGAAGGATACAAGAGACAACATTGAATATATAGACAATATTTCAAGCGAACGAAAGGAAGGAAGGATACAAGAGACAACATTGAATATATAGACAATATTTCAAGCGAACGAAAGGAAGGAAGGATACAAGAGACAACATTGAATATATAGACAATATTTCAAGTGAACGAAAGGAAGGAAGGATACAAGAGACAACATTGAATATATAGACAATATTTCAAGAAAGAAGGAAGGATACAAGAGACAACATTGAATATATAGACAATATTTCAAGCGAACGAAAGGAAGGATACAGAGACAACATTGAATATATAGACAATATTTCAAGGAACGAAAGGAAGGAAGGATACAGAGACAACATTGAATATATAGACAATATTTCAAGCGAAGAAAGGAAGGAAGGATACAAGAGACAACATTGAATATATAGACAATATTTCAAGCGAACGAAAGGAAGGAAGGATACAAGAGACAACATTGAATATATAGACAATATTTCAAGTGAACGAAAGGAAGGAAGGATACAAGAGACAACATTGAATATATAGACAATATTTCAAGTGAACGAAAGAAGGAGGATACAGAGACAACATTGAATATATAGAATATCTTTAAGCGAACGAAAGGAAGGATACAAGAGACAACATTGAATATATAGATAATTTCATGAAGAGAAGAGGATACAGAGACAATTGAATATTAGCTATTCAAGCGAATCGAAAGGAAGGAAGGATAACAAGAGACAACATTGAATATATAGACAATTTAAGAACTGAAAGGAAGGAAGGATACAAGAGACAACATTGAATATATAGACAATATTTCAAGCAATCGAAAGGAAGGAAGGATACAAGAGACAACATTGAATATATGACAATATTTCCAAGAGAAAGGAAGGATAAGGACATTAGATTGAAACTAAGTTAGCATGAATGATACTAGATTTAACATGAATTGTACAAATATTATATTCTAGATTAAACTGAACATGTTACATAATATTGATATTCCTTAGATTTAAACTGAACTTGTTACATAATATTGATATTCCTTAGATTTAAACTGAACTTGTTACATAATATTGATATTCCTTAGATTTAAACTGAACTTGTTACATAATATTGATATTCCTTAGATTTAAACTGAACTTGACATAATATTGATATCTTAGTTACGACTTTTAATATGATAGATACTAATGTTACATAATATTGATATTCCTTAGATTTAAACTGAACTTGTTACATAATATTGATATTCCTTAGATTTAAACTGAACTTGTTACATAATATTGATATTCCTTAGATTTAAACTGAACTTGTTACATAATATTGATATTCCTTAGATTTAAACTGAACTTGTTACATAATATTGATATTCCTTAGATTTAAACTGAACTTGTTACATAATATTGATATTCCTTAGATTTAAACTGAACTTGTTACATAATACTGATATTCCTTAGATTTAAACTGAACTTGTTACATAATATTGATATTCCTTAGATTTAAACTGAACTTGTTACATAATATTGATATTCCTTAGATTTACACTGAACTTGTTACATAATATTGATATTCCTTAGATTTAAACTGAACTTGTTACATAATATTGATATTCCTTAGATTTAAACTGAACTTGTTACATAATATTGATATTCCTTAGATTTAAACTGAACTTGTTACATAATATTGATATTCCTTAGATTTAAACTGAACTTGTTACATAATATTGATATTCCTTAGATTTAAACTGAACTTGTTACATAATACTGATATTCCTTAGATTTAAACTGAACTTGTTACATAATATTGATATTCCTTAGATTTAAACTGAACTTGTTACATAATATTGATATTCCTTAGATTTACACTGAACTTGTTACATAATATTGATATTCCTTAGATTTAAACTGAACTTGTTACATAATATTGATATTCCTTAGATTTAAACTGAACTTGTTACATAATATTGATATTCCTTAGATTTAAACTGAACTTGTTACATAATATTGATATTCCTTAGATTTAAACTGAACTTGTTACATAATATTGATATTCCTTAGATTTAAACTGAACTTGTTACATAATATTGATATTCCTTAGATTTAAACTGAACTTGTTACATAATACTGATATTCCTTAGATTTAAACTGAACTTGTTACATAATATAATCTTGATGTATCATGTTATGTTGTTTTGAATATGAATTTCTCTTTATCTAACAAGACTGGAATGCGAGGTCAAGCGACAGGTGTGCTCTTATTTCCTAGATTTTTTACCTGAGCCCGACGGCCGTATGTTTTCGGAGGCCTCGGTTCTCGTCTCACGTCCAAAGATACTCGGTTTGCTCCCTCGTTGAGCCAGTTTACGGAGGCCTCGGTTCTTGACTCTCGTCCAAAGATACTCGGTTCGCTCTCTCGTTGAGCCAGTTTACGGAGGCCTCGGTTCTCGCCTCACGTCCAAAGATACTCGGTTTGCTCCCTCGTTGAGCCAGTTTACGGAGGCCTCGGTTCTCGTCTCACGTCCAAAGATACTCGGTTTGCTCCCTCGTTGAGCCAGTTTACGGAGGCCTCGGTTCTCGTCTCACGTCCAAAGATACTCGGTTCGCTCTCTCGTTGAGCCAGTTTACGGAGGCCTCGGTTCTTGACTCTCGTCCAAAGATACTCGGTTTGCTCCCTCGTTGAGCCAGTTTACGGAGGCCTCAGTTCTTGACTC
This sequence comes from Arion vulgaris, assembly GCA_020796225.1. Lineage (NCBI taxonomy): Eukaryota > Metazoa > Mollusca > Gastropoda > Stylommatophora > Arionidae > Arion > Arion vulgaris. The sequence goes on along the minus strand of CM036777.1, from coordinate 20,673,946 downwards.
TCGTCCAAAGATACTCGGTTTGCTATCTCGTTGAGCCAGTTTACGGAGGCCTCGGTTCTCGCCTCACGTCCAAAGATACTCGGTTCGCTGTCTTGTAGAACCAGCAGAATATTTTTCCAGAGAACTCTGATCTCAATGTAGGTGAAATCTAGTTCCTAGTCCTATTGGAGACGGACCATAAAACGTAGGTCCCGTGTTAATTTTAGCACGTAAAAGAAACCATGGCAGTTCAAAAATCGAGAAGAGCAGGCTGAAAAGCCGCTGCCTGGGACAATTCATTAGAAAAATGTTTTAAATAAAATTCCTACAAAATATTTTAATCATTTTCTACCATAGCTGTTGCTACGAAGTTCGTGCACTGCCGCTGAGATCTTTCTGTATAAGAAAGAGATCGGAGCACACATTGTTACTCACCGAAGTGCAATGATGATGGTCCTATCAATTAATTAATCAATCTTTTGGAGAGAACGGTAATGGAAGACATTGGTTCCTAGAGTACGAGGCAGGGGGCGAGGAAGACGACGGTGGCAGCAGGACATCAACGAAACCTTGAACATTACGTTATAAGAGACGGGAGAACTTTCTAGAGGCAGAGTCTTTCACTAAGGCTGGGATGAAAGCTACGTTCTGCAAGGGACATGCTACTTGATGATGACAGCTTTTACAGATAGAAGATACCCTGTCTGATAGCGTATCTATTTCTTACCGAGTTCTCTTAGTTTGACTACAGTTCAGTAAGCGGGGTAGCAATCTTACCGAGTTATCTTAGTTTGACTACAGTTCAGTAAGCGGGGTAGCAATCTTACCGAGTTCTCTTAGTTAGACTACAGTTCAGTAAACGGGGTAGCAATCTTACCGAGTTCTCTTAGTTAGACTACAGTTCAGTAAGCGGGGTAGCAATCTTACCGAGTTCTCTTAGTTAGACTACAGTTCAGTAAACGGGGTAGCAATCTTAAGCTTGGTAGACTAAGAATGGAAAGGTACAGGGAGTTGAGCTTCGATTTTGTTCATTGTCAAGTTTGACCCATAGTTGCTCAGTGTCCTTCAATAGATTTCGCAGGGTATGCATACTGATATGTATAGTACACACACTGAGGAAACCCTCTAATAGCATCACGAGACAGGCTCTCCGATGGAACCCCAAGAGCAAGGGAGGTAAAGGAAGACACAAGAACACCTGCAGGCGGGAGTTGTAGACGGAAGGCAAGAAAATGGGAAGAGATCTGGATAAGATGGCCTTTGATAGGCAGGCTTGGAAGGCCTTTGAAAGACAGGCTTGGAAGGCCTTTGATAGACAGGCTTGAAAGGCCTTTGATAGGCAGGCTTGGAAGGCCTTTGATAGGCAGGCTTGGAATGCCTTTGATAGGCAGGCTTGGAAGGCCTTTGATAGACAGGCTTGGAAGGCCTTTGATAGACAGGCTTGGAAGGCCTTTGATAGGCAGGCTTGGAAGGCCTTTGATAGGCAGGCTTGGAAGGCCTTTGATAGGCAGGCTTGGAAGGCCTTTGATAGACAGGCTTGGAAAGCCTTTGATAGACATGCTTGGAAGGCCGACAGACTTGGAAGGCCTTTGATAGACAGGCTTGGAAGGCCTTTGATAGACAGGCTTGGAAGGCCTTTGATAGGTTTGGAAGGCCTTTTATAGACAGGCTTGGAAGACCTTTGATAGGCAGGCTTGGAAGGCCTTTGATAGACAGGCTTGGAAGGCCTTTGATAGACAGGCTTGGAAGGCATTTGATAGGCTTGGAAGCCCTTTGATAGACAGGCTTGGAAGGCCTTTGATAGGCAGGCTTGGAAGGCTTTTGATAGACAGGCTTGGAAGGCCTTTGATAGACAGGCTTGGAAGGCCTTGGATAGACAGGCTTGGAAGGCCTTTGATAGACATGCTTGGAAGGCCTTTGATAGACAGGCTTGGAAGGCCTTTGATAGACAGGCTTGGAAGGCCTTGGTTGCGGTCCTACGCCATCCTAGGGGCGAAGGGTGAATAATGCATACTGACGGTTCCTGTGGCTCGCTGGTTCCAGAAAAATAATTACCACCATCATCATCGATGTAACTACCACCAATATCATCATACTCACCACCTGCCATCATCATCGATGTAACTACCACCAATATCATCATACTCACCACCTGCCATCATCATCGATGTAACTACCACCAATATCATCATACTCACCACCTGCCATCATCATCATACTCACCACCTACCATTATCATCATACTCACCACCTACCATTATCATCATACTCACCACCTACCATCATCATCATTATCCCACCCACCCCACCGTGTGTTGCCGGGGCTTGAAAGGGGAGTAAAGAATAGTAACACTGCAACTTATAAGGCATGTCGTAAGAGGCGACTGAGGTGGAAGCTACCCTAGTAAATAAAAGGCGTGGCAGAAATCGAATATGCTGGTCTACTTGTAGACGCATGACTGGCACAACGTACAATCTCTCTTAGGCTCGACTCACATACAAATTACAAAGAGTGTTTAACAAGTGGTCGATATGGAGCGTTAAAGAAGAAGAAGAATAGCCACCACCTCAACCATCATCCTTAACAACATCAACGTCATCACCATCATCACCATTATCTTCAATTGATTGATTGATTGATAGGACAATTATCATTGCACTTCGGTGAGTAACCATGTGTTCTCCGATGCCTTTCTTACACATGAAGATCTCAGCTGCAGTGCACGAAATCTGCAGCACCGGTGAAGGTCCTCATCATCATCAACATCATCAACATCTTCATCATCATCACCAACATTAGTGCCATAAACAGAGAGTCTGATCAGTTGATATTCTTCCTGTCGTAGACCCAGACCTGAAGGTGCCCCTAAGTTGGCCCAAGGGCACATATGGACTGTACAGGGCCGAAACAGGCTGTCCATCTGGTGAGGTCACGTGGTTTAAATCGCATCTGCATCAGACCAGTGAGAGCTTCAACACCAACAACAAGTTTTCTGATCCCCTCCATCTTTCTGGTTTGTAGATTGTCATATTGTGTGGGTTTGTGTGGGTTTGTGTGGGTGAGGTTGTGTGTGAGGTTGTGTGTGCGGGGTTGTGTGTATGGGGCCTTGTGTATGGATGGGTGTGTGTGGTTGTGTGTATATTTTGTGTAGTCGTCTGACTGTGTCTGTGATGTCTCAACCTCTCTCGTTTGTTCTTGCATCCTTTGCCTGATGAAGGCCTTCAAATCGAAACGTCGACGTGTCTTGTTTTTATATGTAGTAAAACTACATTAGAGAGCCGCAGTAGCATAGTTGTTAGTCAACTCGCTTCTTAGACCGATTTCTGCGACGCTTTTTATTTACTAGATTAAGTTCCCTAGGCCCTTATCTCAATCGTCTCTTACGACATGCCTTGTAGGTCGCAGTGTTACTATTCTTTGCTCCCCTTGCAAGCCCCGGCAACATACGGGCAATAAAGGGGTCTAAAACTGAAGGATTTACTTCATTGCACCGGGTTTACTCCGTATGCCCCCGCCCAACCGCCGCAAAAACTGCACCCCATCTGCTATTTATATCCTTACCAGGGATTAAACCTCGGTCTCCTATACGAGAGCCTGCACCCTAATCTATTCGGTCAGACTCTGAACCTCGGTCTCCCATACGAGAGCCTGCACCCTAATCTATTCGGTCAGACTCTACAGTTATAACTAGAAAACAGCTGTTAATCAAGAAATAACTAAGTAAATGGTTCGGTCACATAAGCAGATTACTAACAGATCAACCTCAAAGTGCAATGTTACTCTGATACAGTGGATACAAAGCAAGAGGCCGGTCACGCAAAACGAAGTATCTCAGAGATAACAGAGGCGATAAAAGACACTGTTTATGAAGTGTACACAAAAACCCGTTCTATAAATCTCTTCTTACCCTGAAACTGTGAGGCAAATCAGGAGTGGAGGAAAGACAGAAAGACAAAGTACAAAGAAGCTCGCTCCAGGTGTCTCCTTTTTCGACCTGACGCTGAAAGACAAAATAGGATTAAAGAATAAATCGATAGTAAAGAACCCATTTTATACCACGTGGTAGCCCGTCTGCCCAGCCTGTTCGTAGCGCGTTGGACTACGGGTGACTATCCATCTGTGTGTACGGGTTCAATTCCGTGGAATGGCAGAAAAAGCCACAGATTCCCCAGATTTACGGTGTTCGTGGCACCGAACCGAAAGGTTACGATGTCCATGGCACCGAGCCGAAAAGCTGAAAAGCTCAAGTGCTTCTGGATCGGAAAAAAAAAAAATACCACGTGGTACAATGAGTAATACGGTGTTACGTCCGTATTTTCCATTGACCGTCGGCACACGATGGGTGATGTGGTCAACATCGCCACAGCCGTCTTTACTTCAAAGTGCTTTTCCTGGTACCCAATTGGGGCTGGGTCGTTCTGAGATCCGTTACTGTCGGAAAAATATTCCACGCCCACTGGGGAAGTGAATCGTGTACACTAGACTAAGAAGCCACTAACAACTACGCTACTGCAGCTCTCTAACAACTACGCTACTGCGGCTTTCTAACAACTACGCTACTGCAGCTCTCTAACAACTACGCTACTGCAGCTCTCTAACAACTACGCTACTGCAGATCTCTAACAACTACGCTACTGCAGCTCTTTAACAACTACGCTACTGCAGCTCTCTAACAACTACGCTACTGCGGCTCTCTAACAACTACGCTACTGCAGCTCTCTAACAACTACGCTACTGCAGCTCTCTAACAACTACGCTACTGCAGCTCTCTAACAACTACGCTACTGCGCAACTCGCTCTGCTTAACAACTACGCTACTGCAGCTCTCTAACAACTACGCTACTGCAGCTCTCTAACAACTACGCTACTGCAGCTCTCTAACAACTACGCTACTGCAGCTCTCTAACAACTACGCTACTGCAGCTCTCTAACAACTACGCTACTGCAGCTCTCTAACAACTACGCTACTGCAGCTCTCTAGCAACTACGCTACTGCAGCTCTCTAACAACTACGCTACTGCAGCTCTCTAACAACTACGCTACTGCAGCTCTCTAACAACTACGCTACTGCAGCTCTCTAACAACTACGCTACTGCAGCTCTCTAACAACTACGCTACTGCAGCTCTTTAACAACTACGCTACTGCAGCTCTTTAACAACTACGCTACTGCGGCTCTCTAACAACTACGCTACTGCAGCTCTCTAACAACTACGCTACTGCGGCTCTCTGGGTTAGAGAATAGATAGATAGAACATTTGTTAAATGAAACAGAGTCACGTTATACTGATTCTGGCAGATATTTCATAACAGATTTTGAAGAAGAATCATAACAGATCCAGAGGTAGCTTCATACAAGATTTATAATCAGATTCATGGACTGGTCTAAAGTAAAGTTTTCACAATAGATGTTTAATGAAGTCTCAACAGTCAGTTCAGATTTAATGGTATATTCATAGTTATTAGTTATTGAGTAGTAAACTGATACCATTGCACTCCGGGCTGACCCATAGGTGCACAGTCTCCCCCGATATTGAATACTTTAGAACACATCGTGACAACCGGTAAAATCGAGGGTAGTCGAGACAGGGGAAGACAGAGAGAGAGAAAATGTTGGATAGCCTGACTTCATGGCACGGTAGAGTGTCAACATTTGAGTTGATAACAAACACCAACGACAGAGATTTGTGAAGATCCATGATCGCCTACGCACCTGATGATGATGAACTCCAAACTGCTTAAATCGGTGGATCGGTTCAACATCTATTTTAGTGTCCTCATCCAACAGGCAGTCGCGAAGAGACCGAAGAACATCCCCTTTATCCATCTTTAACTCCCCAACAATCGATCCCTGTTGATGCAAGTCTGTCCGCTCTCTCATTACCGTAAACACCCGCATGCCCAGGACAGTAGATCCACGTAAGCCTAGGGAGGTTAGAAACTTCTATAGACGGCATCCACTCATACCAAAACTTGCCCTTTTTGGATCTTGTGAAACATTGACTGAGAGTCAGATACAACAACGGCCCCAGTAAACGAAGTCCCAGAGAGCCAAAGGAGAGCAGCAGTGATGGCAACAACCTCCATTCTCATACTAGAAGTAGTTGTCCTATCAGCTATCAGAGGATTATCATAAAATCACTCCGGACACGTCCATAGGTGCTCCGATCTCTGCCTCAACAAACCCAGCAGCGTTCAGCGATCTAACACACCAGTTCGATGTTGATTTATCAATCTTTTTTCATATTTGTTATGTTGTTCATTTCGGGCTGCATCAATTTCGATACCCATTTATCTCAATCTGGTCAGCGACTGGGATTCACAGCCCTGAAACTCCTCTGTTCGGAAAGACTCTCTCAATTCGCTAAAAATGTCATATCGGTCCATTGCAGCTCGCTCTGATATCCTAGCCATGTCAGCCAATCTATCAGCTTGTTCATTACCCCTAACTTTTGCGTGCCCCAGGACAAAAATGAAGGTGATTTCTCTGATCCCTGTATGTACCAGTACCTTCACCCAGTTGTCGTATACACTTCACTTCACTCTGCAACAACCTTACCATGTGCATTAGCCAAAACCCCCTAGTCTGACTTCTTATCACGATAGTAAATTCATAATATATTTTATAGTACATTTATGAACAATTTTAGAGTAAATTCATAATATATTTTATAATAAATTCATGAAAAATTTCATAGATTTTTCCTGAAAAATTATTGTATTTTTCCTTTCAGGATCTTTTTATGACGATACTGGTATCGTGTCAGCATTCTGTATCAAGGGAACTCCACAACTCAGCGAATACGATCTGAACTGGCCAATGGGTGATTACTGTATCGTTAAATATGGCGACTGTCCTGCAGGTTAGCTCGACGGTTCTCACAATGTTGATTATTTCTTTTTTTCTCAACTTTTGTTTCAATGTCTGAAACTGCTTTTGTTTCTCATCTTGTTTGCCATCAGGATAAGAAGAGATTACTAGAACGGGCTTTGTGTGTGCTTCTCTAAAGTTTAATCTTTGTTTTACCTCCAGCGTCAGGATAAGAAGAGATTTATAGAAAAGGTTTTTGTGTGCGTTTCATAAACAATGTCTTTCGTCACCTCTGTTATTTCTGAGATCCACCTTTTGCGTGGTCTGCCGTTTGCTTTGCCTCCTCTGTATCAGGTGGTGTCATACTCAATGAATCACTCACAATGCACGCATGAGTATAGTTTTGTGACTGTGATCAAAGTAGTACCTTAATCACCACGAGTACTTACATTGTTATACTAATTGTCATACTAAATACACCACTAGCTTCCTTGGCCTTTCTACTCTATGGACTTGCAGACAATCGTCCATTAAATCATGTCAAAGACTTTACAAATCTAGAGAGCATTTTTCAGCAAATGGAAGAATAACTAATGAAATCTAACACAGATGCAACAAAGCAAATCAAATGATAGGATAAACGGCGGGAATTATAAAATGCAAACAAGTCACCATGAACACAACAAGAGTAATGTTCAACATAATCTTTCTTCCCACATTATGTTCATAGTTCATAGTTCATAAGTACGGTTCCAACTTCACTGCAACGGGTCACCGCATAATTGCTCCGTTCCTGTGCCAATGAAAGTCACACGAAACGCTAACAACTTTGAAATGTTTCCTGTGTGAACTAATTCCAGAATGAAACAGCCGCGTACCGCCACAAAAACAACCTGCACCGCATAAAATGCATATGGCAGTCGCTAATGTAGCAACACACACCTGTTCATCACTTGAATTGCAATTCTTGTCGAAGGAACATCAATCATGACAAAATCCAGCTTTCTGCACTCGCAATATAACTGCATACGGCAGATTGAGCTTGTTCGTCATAACCGCTGTCCGCCATTTTCTGAATACACACAACAAACACACGGTTGACACAGCAAAAGCATTCCATGTAACAGTCATAGCTCACAGCGTTGCTCAAGCACTAACTCAGTAGCTCGGCAAACGAAACCGGAAAATACCCGACCAAACATGGCGAAAATACGCTAGCAAAGTGGTGTTCAAAATCAAACAGTTCTGACTCTAAATGGCCCTCCCGCATTCCGCCATTACTGGCCAGATTTTTCTATTGTTACATGTTTTGCCATATAGTTACCAGTGCCAAGCCTGGATGCTGACATCAAATGATAGTAGAAAACTAGCCACGACAGAGATGAAGTGTCTACGCAGAATGCTGGGGTAACAAGAAGAGATCGGTTGAGAAATGAAGACATCAGGAAAAAATGGGTACAACATCAGTACTGAACTTTATCAAGAAGCAACAAATTAAATGTTTCCGCCACATAAGCAGATTACCAACAGACAGTGCACCTCAAAGAGCTATTTTTCTCCGATACAATAGATACAAAGTAAAAGGCCTCCCACGAAAAAGCTAGACCACAGAGATAACAAATACAACGAAAGACACTATTTATGTATCGCACACAAAAGCCCGTTCTTGAAATCTCTTCTTATCCTGACGCTGTGAGGCAAAACATGAATAAAGAAAAAGAAAAATAAACGAGATGGCAGAGAAGGCCCATGTGGACTATTCGTGTCGAACTAAGTGATCTATCCATGGAAGCCACAATGTCACATTCATTGCAGTTTTCATTAAAGACGGCCTTGACGTCTGCATCCAAGGCAACGGGATTAGGTTTTTCTAGTTGGAGATTTATTGGATTTTGAAATTAATACATCATCATTTTAACATCATTTATTGCTAGATTGATAGAACCATCATCATTGTACGTCGGTGAGTAACTGTGTGTGCTCCGATATCTTTCTTACATAACAAGATCTCAGCGGCAGTGCACGAACTCCGTAGTCCCGGCGAGGGTCAAAAGTGTAATTTGAAGGTGTTTAAAATATTTTGTAGGATTTTTATTTTTGAATGTTTCCAATGAACTTTGAACTCTGGTTCCATGCCCGGATGAAAAAGGAGGAGGTCTTACCTTGATTGAACCGGGTCTTAAGCATGGAAGCCGCGCTCTAATCCGCGTGGCCAGACGCTCTACCAGAGGCAAGATATATCGGTCTCAATTCCATGGAAGAGATTGAGCGAGTTGCTCAGGATAGAGCGGTATGGAGAAATTACATGCACACCCTATGTAACGTAAAACAGTACGAGAGGAATTATTATTATTAATGAACTTTGCATGGGCAGCGACTGTCCAGCCTGTTCTCCTCGATTTTGAGCTGTCAAGGAATTTGTTACGTGTTCAACTTGAGCACGGGGTTTTGTTGTCAGTCTCTGATAAGACTAGGAACTCGTTTTCACCTACACTGAGATCAGAGATATCTGGAAAAAAAATTCAAATGACTCCACGAGGGAGCGAACGGAATACATTCGGAACGAGAGGCGTGTACCCAACCTTTACGCCCCAGAGAAGTTCTTTGTGCCGCCCTAGGAAGGACGAGGAAACAGTTAATATTGAGAAATATCATCATTCTGGGCGTATGTAGCTTAAGCGATAGTGAGCTTGATAACAACCCAAGTGTACCTGGTTCAAACCACCGCTGCGGGCAGTTTGAAATAAAGGTGTTTACGTGGATTTTTAAGAACGGTAAAAATAGACTTCACCGTTCAGAATGCAGTGACACATTACTGAACGTATATGTGGTGTCTAGAAAATCAACGATTCGTTTACTGTGATTGATGGTGCGGTTATGTTAAGTGTTTGCCACAATTTTGTTGATGAAGTAATGCCAGGGTCAACTGTTGCAGGTTTGACTGAGGGATGGTTGCTGTGGGATGATGATGATGATCAGGACGGTAGTGGAAGAACTGGAGGTCACCTGCCTGATGGAGTTTATGGGAAGGATACTAAAATATTTTATTGCTGCAGGTTTGTATTTATGTATCTGTCTGTGTGTTTGTCTGTCTGTCTATGTGTCTCATCATCAAATAGCTTAGTCCTGAGCAGAACTTTGCCACCCCAACAGTCCTTTAGAATTTCTCTCTCTCATAGGCCAGATTCCAACCTCTGAAGCCGTCATGCTCAAACCATCTGTTACATTATGAACGCATCTTCTCCGCGGTCTTCCTCTTCTTCTCTTTGCCGGTATGCCTCCTTCCATGATGGTCTTCCCCAGCCCTTCATGTCTTTTTATATGTCCAAAATATCTCAATTTTCTCTTTCTTATTTGTAGCATCAGCCAGTTTTTCTTTGATTTTGAGTTCTTTCTGGATAGATCTATTTGTTCTCTTCTCTGTCCATGATATACGAAGATCTCTGCTGTAACACTTATATTCACAAGCATATATATGTTTTTCCACTGCTTTATTAAATGCCCATGTTTCACACCCATACGTTGTCACTGGGAATATGCATGCTCTTAGTATTCTGTCAGTTTATTCTAGTACTTTATTTTCTTATCAGTTCTATTCTATTTTTAGTAATTTAATTTTTCTGTAAGGTCATGTGTTTACTACATGTAACAACTGAGTCGCCGATAGTGGAGTTGGTAACGCTCTGAGCTATGTCCACATGCCGGGGAGCAGGGCAGTGCGGTATATTTTCTCAGTATGATGCAAGTCTTTGAAATGCAGCTCCTGAAATCTTTTTTCTTTAAAATAACCTTTAATTGTTATTTGGATTTCACGACTTATGCCGCCCCCATTACGGTGTCGCCTGATGCGTTAGCCTCTCTGTATCATAGCACAGCATGACCCTGCCGGGGAGCTTCGGAGGTTCGAGTCCAGTTTAGGTCAATAATTGTCAGTGTTCATGTTTGGACTTGCATCAGTGTTCATGTTTGAACTTGCTTCAGTGTTCATATTTGGACTTGCATCAGTGTTCATGTTTGAACTTGCTTCAGTTTTCATATTTGGACTTGCATCAGTGTTCATGTTTGAACTTGCATCAGTGTTCATGTTTGAACTTGCATCAGTGTTCATGTTTGAACTTGCTTCAGTGTTCATGTTTGAACTTGCTTCAGTGTTCATGATTGAACTTGCATCAGTGTTCATGTTTGAACTTGCATCAGTGTTCATGTTTGAACTTGCTTCAGTATTCATGTTTGAACTTGCATCAGTGTTCATGTTTGAACTTGCATCAGTATTCATGTTTGAACTTGCATCAGTGTTCATGTTTGAACTTGCTTCAGTGTTCATATTTGGACTTGCATCAGTGTTCATGTTTGAACTTGCATCAGTGTTCATGTTTGAACTTGCATCAGTGTTCATGTTTGAACTTGCATCAGTGTTCATGTTTGAACTTGCTTCAGTGTTCATGTTTGAACTTGCGTCAGTGTTCATGTTTGGACTGCACAAAAACCCTGAGTATTTTCTTCTTCTTTTGTTGCTACACTGTTACCGGGTTGTTGCCCAGTGTCGTGATTTTCTGTTTTTATCTTGAGTTACTCTGGTGACTTGGGTGATTGTTATTTTTGCTCTTTGACAGGATTCTGCTATGTCATAAACGCTGTTGTTTAGTTGAGTTCTTTATGTTTTATCTTTGTGTCATTTGTTGCTACTTCCGCCCGTTTTGTCTTTGTTTCATTTGTTGCTACTTCCGCCCGTTTTGTCTTTGTTTCATTTGTTGCTACTTCCGCCCGTTTTGTCTTTGTTTCATTTGTTGCTACTTCCGCCCGTTTTATCTTTGTGTCATTTGTTGCTACTTCCGGCCGTTTTGTCTTTGTTTCATTTGTTGCTACTTCCGCCCGTTTTGTCTTTGTTTCATTTGTTGCTACTTCCGCCCGTTTTATCTTTGTGTCATTTGTTGCTACTTCCGCCCGTTTTGTCTTTGTTTCATTTGTTGCTACTTCCGCCCGTTTTGTCTTTCTGTCATTTCTTGGTACTTCCGCCCGTTTTGTCTTTGTATCATTTGTTGCTACTTCCGTCCGTTTTGTCTTTGTATCATTTGTTGCTACTTCCGTCCGTTTTGTCTTTGTATCATTTGTTGCTACTTCCGTCCGTTTTGTCTTTGTATCATTTGTTGCTACTTCCGTCCGTTTTGTCTTTGTGTTATTTGTTGCTACTTCCGTCCGTTTTGTCTTTGTATCATTTGTTGCTACTTCCGTCCGTTTTGTCTTTGTGTTATTTGTTGCTACTTCCGCCCGTTTTATCTTTGTGTCATTTGTTGCTACTTCCGTCCGTTTTATCTTTGTGTCATTTGTTGCTACTTCCGCCCGTTTTGTTTTTGTTTCATTTGTTGCTACTTCCGTCCGTTTTGTCTTTGTATCATTTGTTGCTACTTCCGTCCGTTTTGTCTTTGTATCATTTGTTGCTACTTCCGTCCGTTTTGTCTTTGTATCATTTGTTGCTACTTCCGCCCGTTTTGTCTTTGTTTCATTTGTTGCTACTTCCGCCCGTTTTGTCTTTGTATCATTTGTTGCTACTTCCGTCCGTTTTGTCTTTGTGTTATTTGTTGCTACTTCCGTCCGTTTTATCTTTGTGTTATTTGTTGCTACTTCCGTCCGTTTTGTCTTTGTATCATTTGTTGCTACTTCCGTCCGTTTTGTCTTTGTTTCATTTGTTGCTACTTCCGCCCGTTTTATCTTTGTGTTATTTGTTGCTACTTCCGTCCGTTTTATCTTTGTGTCATTTGTTGCTACTTCCGTCCGTTTTGTCATAGTGCGTTTGTTTTGGACGCAATTGTTACCCAGTTTTTTTCTTTAGTTTGTTTACCTCATAATTTCTGAGCAATGGGGCACGTAGAAATACATTCGCTACCATTTTGCTGGACATGTCGTAGATTGATCTTTGTTTGAACATTTGATGTTATAGAAACTCACTAATAATACATTCTAATGCACTTGGTAAGAGATCGAATCCTGTTCACTACGCCATTTTGGTACAATAGTTTACTTGTGGATCTAAGTTACAAGTAACTTTTAAATGGGAGCATTGTGTTGCAGAAGGAGTTACAACGGACCATGAATAAGTAACACTACTCTTCTTCTTCTTCTTCTTTTGTCATCACACTGCTATATATAGTAACACTACTTCTTCTTCTTCTTCTTCTTTGTCGTCACACTGCTACCGGGTTGTTGCCCAGTGTCGTGGTTTTCTGTTTTGTCTTGCGCTGTTCTGGTGGCTTGCGTGATTGTTATCTTTGCTCTTTCACAGGATTCTGCTACGCCATCTAACTATCTTTTCCGTGGTCTTCCTGTTGCCTTCTTTCCCGATGTTCTGTTGTAGAAGACTATGTATACTGTGGAGTTTGGATGCATTCTTATTAAGTGGCCAAACCACTTCATTCTTTGTTTCTCAATGTAATTCAAGCACGGTTTTGTGCCAACTTTCTTTCTAATGCTGATGTTGGTGATTCTGTCTTTTCTTGTGTTGTTGGTAACTTTTCGCAGGCAACGCATTTCACATGTAGTTATTTTTGTGACTGCGCTTTGCTCAATGTCCATGTTTGGCTCTGGTAAAACAAAGTAGGTATAAAATGCTGTTGATCATCTGTTGCTTAGCTGCCTGTGAAATTTTTGGCTGCCTTAACAATGGGGCTAGCTGGTAGGTTACAGCATTTACTTTTTGTACTCTAGCCTCTATCTCTCTATTCAGTTTTCCGTCTTCTGTGAATATGCTTCCTAAGTATTTGAATTCTTTCACTTGGTTTATTTTAGTGCCATTGACATGGATGTCTAGATTATTATGTTTTCTTCCCATATTCATTATTTCTGTTTTAGTATTGTTGATTTTCATGTCATGTTTTACACAATTTTTTTTCAAGTTATCAATATGATGTTGTAGATCTTGTTCATTTTGATGTATCAGGCACTGATCATCTGCAAACAGCAGTTCATTTATTTCATCATTATCTGAATTTGACTCTTGAGTTATTTTATCCATATATGCTACCACAGTAACAATACTACCCAAAAAGAGGTATCAAAAGCAGTAACAACAGTTGATTTTCCACGCCTTATTGAATATTCAAAGAGCAAAGGTCATATTAATCGATACATTATTTCAATCAGAAACGATAGTCTACCAACAGTGCCAATAAATCTACCCACTGAGAAACCGTTTTTCCTGCTACGCTTCACCCGCTCTTGTCAAATTGTTAACGGGATGGATGAGAACGAGGAGTGGGTCTACTGGGATGAGGAGTTCTGGCTCAAACCTAGTAACAATATCAAGGTTAGTTAATATTGTAATATCATTTCTCTGTATGTCCGTGTGGTGGCGAGGCCCAGCGAGGGAAGCAAAGAATGGTACCGTTGCCACCTACAAGGCATGTCGTAAGATACGACTGATGTAGACCATAGGGGTTCTACTCTAGTAAATTAAAAACAGTGCAGAAATTGGATGTGCTGGTCTACTTGTAGGCGCATAACTGGCACAACGTACAATTGCTCTTAGACTCAGATCACATACAAATCACACAGAATGATTTAACAAGTGGTCGATATGGAGCGTTAGAAGAAGAAGAAGATTGTTCTGTATTCTATAGTCATTCTTAGAAGCTTCTAGAAAAAACCAATGACCAAACACAGGATTGAATGAATGATTGATTGATTGATAGGACCATCATCATTGCACTTCTGTAAGTAACCTTGTGTGCTCCAATCTCTTTCTCACACAGGAAGATCTCAGTGACAGAGCACTAACTCTGTAGCATGTCATTTTGAAGATGGTGAATATATTTTCTATGAATTTTATTTTGTATCTTTTTTAATGAATTTCGCCCAGGCAGCGGCTTTCCATCCTGCTCTTCTCAATTTTGAACTCACAAGGGTTCTTTTACGTACTCAACTTCAACACGGGAACTACGTTTTATCGTTTCTCTCCGATAGGACTATATACTCGATCTCACCTACACTGAGTTCAGCGGTCTTTGAAACGATATCCCGATGGATCCATGGCGGAACAAATCGAGTACCCATGTAACAAGAGGCGAGCACCTGACCTCTACGGCACAGAGAACGAAAGAAGAACTATATAAGTCGGTCCATCTCTCTAGGTGTTCCAGGGTCCCGGTAACCATTGACCTCACTGTCCTAGTTTCCTGATCTACAAATCTGTGAGGTGGGTTTTAACTTGTATGTTCTCTGGGTCATCATCTGGCTACTAACTTTTCGTTCTTTGTAAGCTGCTCGGGTTTGGGCAGTCCTGCAGGATGTGCTATAGTGATTGTTTTGGTGCTCCACAGGTACAGGCAGTCAAGTCCCTGAGACCCATTCTATGGAGGTGTGCTCTGAGACCACAGTGTCCCGTTCTAAGTTTGAAGACTGTGACCTGCACTTTTCCGTTTCAATCAATCAAAGGTCATGCTTGCCGGCGTAGGCGATCATGCCTCTCCACAACTCTCACTGCTTGGTGCATGTAATCAGTTCTGACGTCGATCTTGTGTCGAACCATGATGTCAGGCCATCCAACATCTTTTCCCTCTGTCTTCCACGATCTCTCCTTCCCTGAATTTAACCTGTAATGAATTTGTCTGTTTAGTGTATTTATCTTCTTATGCTCTGGGTTGTATCCTTTGTTTGTTTGTCTCCACAGCATTTTCTGGATTGTTTCAGGAGAGACTTTGCTTCTGTAAAGTTTTGTGTTGGGTGTCGTTGTGTTAGACTTCATCTAGACTTTGCTTCTGTAAAACTTTGTGTTGGGTGTGGTTGTGTTGAGTGTGGTTGTGTTGAGTGTGGTTGTGTTGAGTGTGGTTGTGTTGAGTGTGGTTGTGTTGAGTGTGGTTGTGTTGAGTGTGGTTGTGTTGAGTGTGGTTGTGTTGAGTGTGGTTGTGTTAGACTTCATCTAGACTTTGCTTCTTCTTTTCAAACGCTCCATATTGACCATTTGTTAACAAATATTTGTGATTTGTATATAGTCGGAGCCTAAGAGCGATTGCACGTTTTGCCAGTTATGCTCCTACAAGTAGGCCAGCACATTCGGTTTCTGCGACACGTATTATTTACTAGTGTAGCTTCCAAAGGCCCCTTCCTTAGTCCCCTTCTCATATGCCTTGTAGATCGAAGTGTTACTACTCTTTGCCCCCCTTGTGAGCCCCGGCAACCCACGGATGCCAGCCCTGACATGTTTGTAAACCTTTTCATTTCCTTGAGAAGTTGAAAATGGAAATCTGACCAACAGAAACAACCCTACAACTAAACTATGAGGTACCTGTGAAGACCTCAAGCGCAACGCTATGTTTATGAAACATACCGGCGTAGTCGCATAGCAGAGATTGATCACTTTATGAAACATACCGGCGTAGTCGCATAGCAGAGATTGATCACTTTATGAAACATACCGGCGTAGTCGCATAGCAGAGATTGATCACTTTATGAAACATACCGGCGTAGTCGCATAGCAGAGATTGATCACTTTATGAAACATACCGGCGTAGTCGCATAGCAGAGATTGATCACTTTATGAAACATACCGGCGTAGTCGCATAGCAGAGATTGATCACTTTATGAAACATACCGGCGTAGTCGCATAGCAGAGATTGATCACTTTATGAAACATACCGGCGTAGTCGCATAGCAGAGATTGATCACTTTATGAAACATACCGGCGTAGTCGCATAGCAGAGATTGATCACTTTATGAAACATACCGGCGTAGTCGCATAGCAGAGATTGATCACTTTATGAAACATACCGGTGTAGTCGCATAGCAGAGATTGATCACAAAAAAATCTTTCGTAAGAAAGATTAGCCGACACCAACTCTGCTGAATGTAGAACCGGCGCAGAACACACGGTGTCGACACCACAGAGAGGTTATCAAGTGTATCTTATCACCGGAAGTCAGAAACTATCCAATCACTATCTATTGTCTATTCCCAAGTGGAAGATGTAGTTGACTGTCCACTCTTGCCGTTAAGCGTAGGGATGAGAGCTTTAATTTACGTTCTAGGGCTAGATGAGTCGCCCTTGTTGTGTATATTCGTGTTTATGTAGTGTGGTCTTGATATTGTCTATCCATCTTTTTCTTGGTCTTCCCTTAGCTCTAGTACCCGATCTCTTTTTATTGTATGCTGTTATTGGTAGTTGGTTGTATTTCATTCTCATTAAATGTCGAAACCATTGCATTTTGTTGTATTTCAATGTATTCGGTACATGAAGTTATTGAACCCATTCTGCTTCTGATGTCCTCATTTCGTAGTCTGTCTTTCCTGGTGACTCCACTGCCTTCCTCAAGCATTTCATTTCACACGTGCTGGGCTTTCTGTGATGTGTTGCTGTCAGAGACCAAGTTTGGCACTGGTAACAAAGTGTTGGTAGGAAAATACTTTTTATCATCTGCCTTTTCACTTCCATCTTGATCTTTGGGTGTTGTAGTAATGGTACCAGCTGGTAGGTCACTGCATTTGTTTTTTGACACCTTGTCTCTATTTCTCTATCTAGTTTTCCGTCCTCTGTGAAAATGCTGCCTAAATATTTGAACTCAGATACTTGCTTTACTCTGGTGTTATCTATTTGTATGTTTGCTTGGCTTGGTGTTCTGCTGATTTTCATGGTCTCAGGGCTTTTGTTTGTTGATTTTCATGATGTACTTTCTACATGCTATTAGCAATGAATTCATGTGATGTTGTAGCTGATCTTCATCTTCATAGATTAAACTTTGGTCGTCCGCAAAAAGCAGTTCGTTGATTTGGTTGTTTAATTGGTCGTCGTGATCATTGTCTATGTCAATAAGGTCTTTTTCGCACTGTGCCTCTTTCACTATTCTGTCTATATATATGTTGAAGAGAAAAGGTGAGAGCACACAACCCTGTCTTACTCCTGATTTTGTTTCGAATGAGTCTGTCGGAGATGATTATAATGTGAAGTATAGAATAATGTGAAGTATATAATAATGTGAAGTATAGAATAATGTGAAGTATAGAATGATGGAGACAGTGTAATATGTCCAGGACAGAATAGTAACATCAAACAGGCCGGCTACAGTGTCATTTCGTGCGTGCCCAGTATCAGAGGCATAAGAAGAACACTCTCACAACCGACAGAGACATAAGAAGAACACTCTCACAACCGACAGAGGCATAAGAAGAACTCTACAACCGACAGAGCATGAAGAACACTCTCACAACCGACAGAGACATAAGAAGAACACTCTCACAACCGACAGAGACATAAGAAGAACACTCTCACAACCGACAGAGACATAAGAAGAACACTCTCACAACCGACAGAGACATAAGAAGAACACTCTCACAACCGACAGAACATAGAAGAACACTCTCACAACCACAGGCATAAGAAGAACACTCTCACAACCGACTACACTTGTAGACACATAACTGATACAACCTACAATCGTTCCCAGGACCAGATTCGCCCGTATATTTCCGGGGCTCGCAAGGGAGCAAAGAATAGTAACACTGCGATCTACAAGGCATGTCGTAAGAGGGGACTGAGGTAGAGGTTAATTAAAAAGCGTCGCAGAAATCGGATGTCCTGACCTACTTGTAGGCGCATAACTGACACAACGTACAATCGCTTTTAGACTCAGATTACATACAAATCACAAAGAGTGGTTATCTAGTGATCGATATGGAGCGTCAAAGAAGAAGTTGTATCGATAAGCTTCACCGATCTGCTATGATCATTGAAAAAATTCCTCTTAGTTCGGATACACTTGCTTTGACAGCGTCGACAGCATCGACAGCATCGATAGTACAACTGTAACTAAATTACATTGCCATCTTGCACCGATAACATCGATAGTACAACTGTAACTAAATTACATTGCCGATCTTGCGACCGACAGCATCGATAGTACAACTGTAACTAAATTACATTGCCATCTTGCACCGACAGCATCGATAGTACAACTGTAACTAAATTATATTGCCATCTTGCACCGATAACATCGATAGTACAACTGTAACTAAATTACATTGCCATCTTGCACCGACAACATCGATAGTACAACTGTAACTAAATTACATTCCAAACAAAATATTTTCTTAAAAATCTTGCACATATAAAAATACAAATGTTTTATCAATTTTGTTAACAGGCTGGAGGATTCTCTCCCTTTGATGATGGGGACCCGGACAACCACAAGATACATTTTTGTTACTACTCGGCTCGTAAATGATTTGTTACGGAGTTTTCGTTTTTTAGCCAAGAATTATTTTTTTAGTTTCCGAAAATTGGCACTCGTGGTTTAGATAAACTAAATTATTGTTTATAAATATGGTTTACTATTTGACTTATTATATATCAAATGGGTACAGGACGGGCGAGCAGGCGGATGAGCAGGCAGGCAGGACGGCCGACTGACGGACGGATAGATAGACGGATAGACAGACGGATAGACAGACAGAGAGATAGGTATATAGGTAGCTAGATAGGTAGATAGATAGGTAGATAGATAGTTAGATAGATAGATAGGTAGATAGATAGATAGGTAGATAGATAGGTAGGTAGGTAGATAGGTAGGTTTCCTGAACCATTTTAAGAAATGCTGATATCGATGGTTTGATTAAATTCTCTCCTATAGTATGATTTTCCCCACATTTAGCAATGAGTAGGAAATTTGATAACTAGCCTCAAGAGTACGATTGACAGTTGCAGTATGAGCAGTAAACAGGGACTTTGATGTTGCTATTTTTTCAAAATTTGTCAAGTTTGAAATTTAAATCTGATTTAATATGAGCACTATGTTTCGCCTTCACATGCGCCTCAAGGCGAGCTCGTTTCATTGATTTGTTGGTCAAGCATTGTTGGCATAAAAGACATTAATGTGGAATACATTCATAAAATAATATTTCACATCAGGTCATATACGTTTGAGAAAATTCGATTACTATAGCATGACTATTTTGAAGAAAAAAAAATCATTAACAATATTTATACTCACATTATGTGGTCAAATCTGCTCTTCTGAAAAAGTATGCGGAGTTCTCTTTAATTAGCTCTGATAAATTCTAACCTCCAATAGTTATATCTTCTACGTGAAGCTCTTCGGTTCTCTTCTGCTTTTCTCGTATAATCTGGCCTAACTGTCCTGTACTTTAGCTGTTCTGTGTCTAACACGCGTTAAAAATCACGTGTTTAAGTGTCTTCATTTTGTTCCATTGGCAACATATGGTTGTGAGACATGGAACATTATGTGTGCATAACATTAAATTGATTGTGAGACATGAAACATTGACAAGGCAGCGGAGAAGATCATTAATGTCTTTGAATACAAATGCTACAGAAGAGAGTACTTAGAATATCATGGACAGAGAAAAGAACAAATGTTTCTGTTTTGCAACAGCTTGATATTAAAGATAGTTGGTTATTAAAGAACATAACATCAAGGGAAATTAAATATTTCGGATACATCAAACAATAGAGTGCTACAGAAGATAATTTTGGAGGGAATGGTGCCTGGAAGAAGAATGAGAGGAAGACCTAGAAGACGATGGGTGCAAGATGTCATTGACGATCTGAGAATGACTGCTGCTGACGCCGGTCAACTTGCACAGAATAGAGAGTTTATCAGGACTGCTGTCATGGGAGCCTAGTTCGGAAGGAAGCAAGCTACTTGATGATGATGATGATTATTATAATAATAATTCCTTCCTTGTCACTGTTCGATCTCCTAGATTGTTAGCAACTGCCAAACGATAATAATTCCTTCCTTGTCACTGTTCGATCTCCTAGATTGTTAGCAACTGAGAAACGATGAGATTATGCCAAACTTGTTCTCAAAAACTTAGTGTTTCAGAATGTCAACAATTCTGTCAAGATGTCTCCCTTACAACACAAATCCCTGCAGAGTTGTCGAACTTAATTAAGAATGAAGTCACCCTGATTGAACAAGACATGCATAATTGTGTTATGCATTTTCATATTTGTTTTTTGCTGTCATAAATTATTCCCATTGTTTATTCAGTAGTTTGGCTTTGCTTTCCAAATGGTTCTGGCCTCTTACCAGCTCTGGTCCTTGCAGCGTCTTTAATCCCAATACCAGACCGGACCAGCTCCCGACTCCAAAGCGGTTGTTGAATATATCGGTATACCGCCTCTATTACCAGAAGCTTTGTTTAAGGGACTCTTCTTAATTTGCTCATTTAAGGGGACTCCTTCTTAATTTGCTCATTCGTGGCTCCCTACAACATAAGGCCGACTAGCTCAGAAGAGAAGTCGAAAATACCTGTTTAATGGGGGCTGATTTTTGTTAATGTTTGATAGAACACGGTACGTTATTTTTGCAATTTTATTAAATTCTGTGCGTTCCTGGTTATTAATTGATGTAAAAATGTTAATAATTTTGATATTCCTTAGCTTTAAATTTAATTTGTTACATAATATAACCTTGATTTAGTATGTTGTGTTGATTTTAAAATGAATTATTCTATCTACTACAACAATATTGGAGTTATTCTATATACAACAATACTGGAATTATTCTATATACAACAATACTGGAATTATTCTATATACAACAATACTGGAATTATTCTATATACAACAATACTGGAATTATTCTATATACAACAATACTGGAATTATTCTATATACGGGGACTGCCTAGAGTAGTTGATAGTAGCTCGGCCTGCTAGCTGTGAGACGCCTTATAGCTCGGGTTCGAACCTACTGTCCGGCATTTGTTCGAGTCCCTGGTCTTACTCAGGACGATAACATGAGTACCTCTGAAGTCGGAGAAAATCTGCCTGTATGGCGAGGGAATACTAATTACGAGTACATCGAGCACACGGCTGCCAGTGTAAAGTAATTTACAATGCTCGCTGCGCCATTATGTAAAATTGGAAAAACAGATTTTCACGCAAAATCAGTTTCAGAGATGAAACTTCGTCTGAGTTGAAAGCGACAAGAAAAAAAAAAAAGAAATTCTATATACAACAATACTGGAGTTATTCTATATACAACAATACTGGAGTTATTCTATATACAACAATACTGGAGTTATTCTATATACAACAATACTGGAGTTATTCTATATGCAACAATACTGGAATTATTCTATATACAACAATACTGGAATTATTCTATATACAACAATACTGGAATTATTCTATATACAACAATACTGGAATGCAAGGGTCACGCGAGAGTTGTGGTCTTATTTCCTAGAATTTTTATCTGAGCTCACCGGCCGTATGTTATCGGAGGTCACGGCTCATTGTAGTTTAGCCGGCCAGTCACAGCCGTTGCTGGGGGGTTGGTGGCGCTGTCATATACAAGCAGACTCTAGGAGCTATACGAGACAGGAGCGGAGAAACCAAATAGGCTCCTGCCGTCCTGAAAGGGACGTGACTGCCTTGCTCCGTGATGTACTATCCCTTACATGTAAAAACAAAGTACATACCTTGATTTTTGTCCCTGGGCACGCAGGAGTCAGTGATAATGAACGAACTGGTAGATTGGCTGGCATGGCTACAATATCAGAAGGAGATGTCATGGATCGAAACGACATTCTTCACGCAATGAGAAAGTCTTTCCGAACAGAATAGTTTCAGGTTGTAATCCCAGTCGCTGACCAGATTGAAGAGTCTTTCCGAACAGAATAGTTTCAGGGTTGTAGATCAGTGCTGACCAGATTGAAGAGAGTCTTTCCGAACAGAATAGTTTCAGGTTGGAATCCCAATCTGACCAGGATTGAAAGAGTCTTTCCGAACAGAATAGTTTCAGGGTTGAATCCAGTGTGACCAGATTGAAAGAGATGGGTGTCGATATTTAAACATCCCGAAAGGAACGACATACCAAATGGGGAAAAATTATTGATTAATCAACATCGAACTGGCGTGTTGGGCCGCTGGACGCTGCTAGATTTGCTGAGGCGGAGATTGAGCGCCCATGGACGCGCCCGGCGTGCTATGATGATCTATCTATATCCTATTCGTGTCCATATTGACACATAAGGCTTCCTCAAGAGACTTCCACTGTTGCCGTTCTGCTGCCTTTCTACCAACTGTCTCCCGCGTCAAGCCACACTCCTTCAACTCTCTCTCCTCCATTCCTCTCCGTGTTTCCTGTGGACGTCCAGGCCCTCTCTTCCTATCCGCTGTCCATCTGAGAGCTGTCCTAGCGAATGCCCTCACTGGCATACGAGATGCATGTCCAAACCACCTCCATCTTCATCTCTTAATGATGGTCTCCAAGGATGCACAGTCTGTTCGTTTCAAAAGCTCCTCATTTGTTATGGTATTTGGCCAGAAAATTTGCAGGATTCTTCTTAAACATTTATTCTGAAATTCTCCAACTTGTGTATTATGTGTTGGATCATTTTCCAGCATTCACTACTGTATAATAGCACTCCCAGTACATTACTTCTTCCAGCATTCACTGCTGTATAATAGCACTCCCAGTACATTACTTCTTCCAGCATTCACTACTTATAATAGCACTCCCAGTACATTACTTCTTCCAGCATTCCTACTGTATATGCACTCCCAGTACATTACTTCTTTCAGCATTCACTACTGTATAATAGCACTCCCAGTACATTACTTCTTCCAGCATTCACTTCTGTATAATAGCACTCCCAGTACATTACTTCTTCCAGCATTCACTACTGTATAATAGCACTCCCAGTACATTACTTCTTTCAGCATTCACTACTGTATAATAGCACTCCCAGTACATTACTTCTTCCAGCATTCACTACTGTATAATAGCACTACCAGTACATTACTTCTTCCAGCATTCACTACTGTATAATAGCACTCCCAGTACATTACTTCTTCAGCATTCACTACTGTATAATAGCATTAGTATATTACTTCTTCAGTTCACTACTGTATAATAGCACTCCAGTACATTACTTCTTCAGCATTCACTACTGAATATAGCACTCAGTACATTACTTCTTCCAGCATTCACTACTGTATAATAGCACCCCAGTACATTACTTCTTCAGCATTCACTACTGTATATAGCCTCCCAGTACATTACTTCTTCAGCATTCACTACTGTATAATAGCCTCCCAGTACATTCTTCTTCCAGCATTCACTACTGTATAATAGCCTCCAGTACATTACTTCTTCCAGCATTCACTACTGTATAATAGCACTCCCAGTACATTACATCTTCCAGCATTCACTACTGTATAATAGCACTCTTGATAATCGTGAAAAGCGTAAACTTGTTGGTTCGGTCATGTGATGAGACATAGCTCACTCTCTAAGACTACCTTACAGGAAACAATTGAGGCTGGGAGAAAGAAAGGAGGGCAGAGAAAATCCTGGTTTTACAACATCAAGAGCTGGTCAGGGCAGAATTTCTCCACTCGCTCAAGGAGTAGAAGATCATGGCATGCTTTTGTGCTGATTCTCCACAGTGACATCCTACGACCTAACGGTTATGGGCTTTATTATTATTATTATTATTATTATTATTATAGCCTAGTACACTCCTAGTACATTACTTCTATATATATTTTTAAGTTTGTTCCTAAGATTTAGTCTTTTGATTCCAAATTTTTTGTGAGCATCGCAAAAAGTTTGTCTTGTCTTCTTGATTTTTCGATGATATCCTTTTCTGAATCTCCATCTTGTGATAATGTACTTCCCAGGTATACAAAATCTCCATCTTGTGATAATGTACTTCCCAGGTATACAAAATCTCCATCTTGTGATAATGTACTTCCCAGGTATACAAAATCTCCATCTTGTGATAATGTACTTCCCATGTATACAAAATCTCCATCTTGTGATAATGTACTTCCCAGGTATACAAAATCTCCATCTTGTGATAATGTACTTCCCAGGTATACAAAATCTCCATCTTGTGATAATGTACTTCCCAGGTATACAAAATCTCCATCTTGTGATAATGTACTTCCCAGGTATACAAAATCTCCATCTTGTGATAATGTACTTCCCAGGTATACAAAATCTCCATCTTGTGATAATGTACTTCCCAGGTATACAAAATCTCCATCTTGTGATAATGTACTTCCCAGGTATACAAAATCTCCATCTTGTGATAATGTACTTCCCATGTATACAAAATCTCCATCTTGTGATAATGTACTTCCCAGGTATACAAAATCTCCATCTTGTGATAATGTACTTCCCAGGTATACACAATCTCCATCTTGTGATACTGTACTTCCCACTCTCTTGCAAACAGTGCCCCGACTCAAGTGGGCAGAATTATGGACATAGCCGATATCATCAATGCGGTACGCTCTCAATTGTGTGACATGGGCGGGTCTCAGACACTGGAACGAGTTCGAGAATTAGGCGTTAAGTTTGGACATGCCAGATAGTGTTGTCTTCGTGGTAGAGAGAGAAGATATAGTAATCAACTTCTCATGGGTACTGTGAGCAAATGGACTTTGGGATGGCTGCTGCAACGGAGGACAGAGCACGAATGGGAATGCCCAATGTGCCATGACGTCGATCGCATAACATAACATAACATAACATAACATAGGTAAACAAAATTAACAATGGACTTCCTCTATGACTTCATTTTGTAATACAATTGGGTTCTCAAATTTATGATTATTTCTCATTACCTTCGTTTTCGCTATATTTATTTTAAGTCTATGCTGTTCTGGAAAGTATTTCTAATTTCCTTTGAGCATCCTCGTATCTGCTGGCCAAAAGACCAATATCATCAGCATAATCCAAATCTTCCAGAACCGATGTAAGTGTATATCGAATGCCTCTGTTGTTATCTTTATGGTTTCTTCATCAACCAGTCATGGCAAGGTTCAACATGAACGGTGAAAGAATAGATCCCTGTCTAACTACTGTATTGACCTCAAAACACTCTGTCAGCTGGCTATTGCATACTACTTGACACTGACAGTCATACTAATTGACACTGACAGTCTCACTACTACTTGACACTGACAGTCATACTACTTGATACTGACAGTCATACTACTTGATACTGAAAGTCTGTATATAATGCTTTAATTACACTGACCATCTTTATTGGTATTCCATAATGACAGCATATCTTCCATAGCGATTCCCTGTGCAGGCTATCAAATGTTTTTCAAAGTCAACAAAAACCATGTAGATGGAACTATTGCTATGATGATAGTTCTCATATACCTGATAACTGATATAGTGCATGTAGTGTAGTTTCACAAAGTGCTAACGTAATAACATACCACAGCGACGTTTCGAACAAAGGGCCTTTATCAAGCAAAGGATACATCAGAAAGGAAGAAGTTCACTTATACGGCAGACATAACATATACAATTAGACATTACATCTCAAACCAATAATACAGATACAATTATTATCAAATATAAGCTTATTGTCTAGTTGTAGTTTGGACATTTATTGTCTAGTTGTAGTTTGGACATTTATTGTCTAGTTGTAGTTTGGACATTTATTGTCTAGTTGTAGTTTGGACATTTATTGTCTAGTTGTAGTTTGGACATTTATTGTCTTGTTGTAGTTTGGACATTTATTGTTCATTTGAGGATCATTTATGTCAAAATTGTCCATCTCTCCACATTGTATTTCAGTGTGTTTAGCTAACAACTCTTCTTGTCTGTTGATGTATCTGGACATTTATTGTCTAGTTGTAGTTTGGACATTTATTGTCTAGTTGTAGTTTGGACATTTATTGTCTAGTTGTAGTTTGGACATTTATTGTCTAGTTGTAGTTTGGACATTTATTGTCTAGTTGTAGTTTGGACATTTATTGTCTAGTTGTAGTTTGGACATTTATTGTCTAGTTGTAGTTTGGACATTTATTGTCTAGTTGTAGTTTGGACATTTATTGTCTAGTTGTAGTTTGGACATTTATTGTCTAGTTGTAGTTTGGACATTTATTGTCTAGTTGTAGTTTGGACATTTATTGTCTAGTTGTAGTTTGGACATTTATTGTCTAGTTGTAGTTTGGACATTTATTGTCTAGTTGTAGTTTGGACATGTATTGTCTAGTTGTAGTTTGGACATGTATTGTCTAGTTGTAGTTTGGACATTTATTGTCTAGTTGTAGTTTGGACATTTATTGTCTAGTTGTAGTTTGGACATTTATTGTCTAGTTGTAGTTTGGACATTTATTGTCTAGTTGTAGTTTGGACATTTATTGTCTAGTTGTAGTTTGGACATTTATTGTCTAGTTGTAGTTTGGACATTTATTGTCTAGTTGTAGTTTGGACATTTATTGTCTACTGGGTTTTCTCTCGTGGTTTTCCCGTCTTGCCGCACCTATCGGCATGCACAACATGCGCAACCGAGATAGAGAATATCCTTTATCTTCTTCGTTGAAATCTTCAGAGCGCATGTTTTCTCTGAGACGTTGATGATGTGTTCTGTCCATAGAAGACCCATTCTCAATGGCAGCATTGCCCACCAGTGCATCTGATCTCTCATTGCCCTTCACCCCAGCATTGCCCACCAGTGCATCTGATCTCTCATTGCCCTTCACCCCAGCATTGCCCACCAGTGCATCTGATCTCTCATTGCCCTTCACCCCAGCATTGCCCACCAGTGCATCTGATCTCTCATTGCCCTTCACCCCAGCATTGCCCACCAGTGCATCTGATCTCTCATTGCCCTTCACCCCAGCATGACCTGGGACAAAGATGAAGGTAAGTACCTGGATTGTCGAGTTTTGTATTAATAGCATTCACTGCCTTCCTGCATAACCGGTTTGGACGAATTTAGAGACACAGAAATGAGTCGCAGAATAGGCTTGCAGGTATGGCTGCTGTAAACAGCGAGCGAGCAATGGACCAGGCTGATATTCTAAATTCCTAAGGGAAGATGACGTGTACATGATTCTTCTTCTTCAAACGCTCCATAACGACCACTTGTCAACCACTCTGTGTGATTTGTATGTGATCTGAGCTTAGGAGCGATTGTACGTTGTGCCAGTTATGCGCCTACAAGTAGGCCAGCACATCCGATTTCTGCACTGCTTTTTATTTACTATGATAGCATCCCTAGGCTCCTACATTAGACGCCTCTTACGATATGCTTTGTAGATTGCAGTTGTACTATTCTTTACTTAACTTGTGGGCCCCGGCACCACGCGGGCGTGTACATGATTCAACTAAACTGATGAATCTACAACTCCAACCAGACTGCAATAATTCCAGCTCAAATGTGGTGTAGCTAGACAAGAGCACTTTGTTGGTAGCCAAAGAAGAATAGTAAACCAACAAAGAACTGGTGTCGTTAGTCGCTACACGATGAAATACATACTGAGGAGGATATCAGAGCACTTATGGACTAATTGGTTCGATGTACAGTGATGATGATCTGTCGACTAGACTAAAGAGACACGAAGGGTCAGAGAAGACCATTATTTAAGGAGGCATCCTGACAAAGAGGAGAAGAGAAAGATCACGGACAAAATAGATTCAGGATGTAACTAATAATTTGAACATGACGCAGAGGCGGAACATCTGGCCTATGAGAGAGAGAGAGAGAGAGAGAGAGAGAGAGAGAGAGAGAGAGAGAGAGAGAGAGATGGAGAGAGAAAGAGAGAGAGAGAGAGAGAGATGAGAGATAGATAGGGGAGGGAGAGAGAGAGAGAGAGAGGAGAGAGAGAGAGATGAGAGGAGAGAAGAGAGAGAGAGAGAGAGATGAGAGAGAAAGAGAGAAAGAGAGAGAGAGGAGAGATAGAGAGATGAGGAGAGAGAGAGAGGAGAGAGAAAAAAGAGAGAAGAGAGAGAGAGGGAGAGAATGAGAGAAGAGAGATGGAGAGAGAAGAGAGAGAGAGAGAAGAGAGAGAGATATGAGAGATAGAGGAGGAGGGAGAGAGAGGAGAGAAGAGAGAGAGAGAGAGAGAGAGAGAGAGAGAGAGAGAGAGAGAGGGAGGGAGAGAGAGGGGGGGAGAGATAGAGATAGATAAGAGAGAGAGAGAGAGAGAGAGAGAGAAACATTTCGAAGGACTGCTAAGATGGAAAAGTTCTGCTCAGGACAAACTATTTGGTGAAAGCATTATCAACTTGGGAACAAATCTGATCTTTGTCAACATTTTCCAGTTATACAGAATATTTGGTTTCTAAACTGACATCATAGCGCACCAACCAGACACATAGGTGCGGAGTCTCTCCCAACAGGTGTTGAAGGGTATGCATTTGATGGTTCCTTTGACTATTTGGTTAAACACTCGTCTCTCCGCAATTGTGACTCCTAACTCCCTAAATCGCTAGATTGTAACTCCTAACTCCCTAAATCGTTAGATTGTGACTCACAACTCCCTAAATCACTAGATTGATTCAACGTCAATTTGAGTGTCCTAATCCAACAGTGTGTGTGTGGGGGTGTCTTCTGTAGCTTGAGCGGTAGTAAGCTTGATCACAATCCTAGCTTTCCTAGTTCCAACTCCGCTGTGGCGATTTGGTAACAAATTCGTTCCTGTGGATTTTTTACGAACGGTAAAAATAGATCTCACCGTTGAGAAAGCAATGGCCAACTACTGAACGTATAAATGGTGTCTAGAAAATCGACGCCTCGTTTACTGGGGTTGATGGCGAAGTCATGTCAAGGATATGTCAAGATTTCATGTTAATTCCCCAACAAAACGTCACCAAGAGACCGAAGAACATCCTTCTTATCAATCCTAAACTCCCCAATAATCGATGCTTTCAATGCAGTCTTGTCCGCTCTCTCGATGCCACGTACACTCGCGTGACCAGGACAGTAGATCCTTATAAACGTCTGGAGGTTAGACCCTCTATAGACGAATTTCACTTATATCGCAACCTGATATTCCGCATCTTCCGAAGCATCAACTAAGAGTGAGAGAAAACAACGACCTCACAGAATATTGTATTTACAAACATGTTACAAAATGTCCTCTTTCTTCTCCTTCTTCAAACGCTCCATATCGACCACTTGTTAACCAGTCTGTGTGGTTTGTATGCGATCTGAGCCTCACAGCTATTGTATTTTGCGCCAGTTATGCGCCATGCATCCGATTTCTGCGATACTTTTTATTTATTAGGTAGCTTCCTAGATCTACATCAGTCACCACTTACGACATGTCTTGTAGGTGGCAGTGGTACTATTCTTTGCTTCCCTTGCGGGTCCCGGCACCCATGGTCGGTTACAGAATTTGAGTCGGATCTTCAGAGTTTTCAAATGTGAAACAATTTGATTAAAATTGATTTGTTTCGTTGCTTCGTTTAGCCACTTAAAAAATATAACTGGAATAATTATAGACGCACTTCCTGTGCTATTTAGCCCGGCTTATGGTTGCCGTTAGTTAAACTATTTTAGTCAAAAATGAAAGAAATATGTGCATTTAAATAGGAAGAAATACTTTGTATTAAGTTATTTCTTCCCATATTGAGATGTCTCACATTGGACGGTGTAGATATCGGATGTGGCCGAGGAGTTAGGGCCAAAGTAACGGTAACATGAGGTCAATTTTGACATAAGTTTTATATAATTAATCTGTCTTATTTTGACGTCACACTGTTACCGGGTTGTTGCCCAATGTTGTGGTTTTCTGTTTTTGTCTTGCGCTGCTCTAGTTGCTTGGGTGATAGTTATTTGTGTTTTATGAAAGGATTCTGCTATGTCATCTATCCATCTTTTTCGTGGTCTTCCTGTCACCTTCTTTCCTGATGTTCTGTTTATTAAGCATCTGTCCAAGTCGCTTTTTTAAACGTTGTTTTGTGTTGCTGAGTTCTACTGTGTTATTACTACTATTTTTTACCACCAACTTTGTCATAGTGTGTTTGTTTTGGACGCCCGTGTTACCAAGTTTTTTTTTCTGTAGAAGACAGACAGTCGCACAAGAGACTTTGAAGGAAGATATGTCTGAAGATATGAAACAAATTGGCCAGTAATGGCGAATGTCGATGGCCATTCAGATCAGAACGGTTTGATTCTGAACACGACTTTCATAGCCATTCCCGCCATGTTTGGTCGGGTATTTCCCGGTTTCGTTTGCCGAGCTACTGAGTTAGTGCTTGAGAACGCGTGAGCTGGACTGTTACATGGAATGCTTTGCTGGTCAACCGTGCGTTTGTTGTGTGTATTCAGAAAATGGCGGACAGCGGTTATGACGAAAAGCACAATCTGCCGTATGCAGTTATATTGCGTGCAAAAGCTGATTTTGCGGATTGATGTTCCTTCGACAAAATTGCAATTCATGATGAAAGTTTGTGTTGCTACATTCGTGACGGCCATATGCATATTATGCGGTACAGGTTGCTTTTTGGGTACGCGGTTTTCTTTCTGGAATTAGTTCACACAGGAAACTTTTCACAGTTGTTAGCATTTGTTGATATTCATTGCAAGGAACTGGCAATTCTTGACCCGTTGCAGTGAAGTTGGAACCGTACTTATGAACTATGAACTATGTCTGAAGAATCCATCAAATTCTTGGGACAGAAAATACTAAATACTGAGATCACCTCGGACAGGCATCAACAAGGAAATAAAACGTAGGCGATGGAGTTTAGAAGTCTATTAAGAATACAGAATACCAGAAACCATATGTGGTATATAATGGAATCGGGAGGCAAGAGGCAGGAGATGATCTAGAGAGTGAGATAGGGAGATGAATTGGAGAAAGAGAATAGGAAGGAGATATCTAGAACGAACTAACCTGGCTTGTTCAAGACAGATCTGGTTGAGACCGAAAGGCCGAAACGGAGATATATACATGCCGATGACCTGGAACACACATGCAAAAACCACAGCCAGGCTCTAGCACAGGCAGACAACTGGCCAGGTATTCTGACCAGATAGAAAAGGGATCTGGAAATTACAGATGTTTGATAGAACACTGCAAGCTTTGCAATTTACTCATTTCTGTGAGTCTATGGTTATTATTAGTGAAAATATTTATAATATTGATATTCCTATTGTTAAACTTAACTTGTTGCATAATATGACTTCGAGTTAGCATTTTGTTTTGATTTTAAAATGAATTCGTCTATATACATCAATACTGGAATGCGAGGTCAGTGGTGTAGTTGGGGTCTGATTTTCCAAATTTTTATCAGAGCCCAAGACCAGTATTTAAGTTGGCTCTGCCAAACCCATCTCCCAGACTGGAAACTATGATCTCGGATCAAAACTAACAAAGCTTGCTGACCTAGAGGATGGGTTCCCTAGTACATTTGGAGGAGTTCTACCTGGGATAAATCATCACATCATCATGAAATATCTTGTCCTGAGCAGAACTTGCAACCCAACAGTCCTTCGTAATTTCTCTCTCATGTGCTAAATGTCCGCCTCTGCATCCTTCATGCTCAAATCATCAGCTACATCCTGAATCCATCTTTCCGTGGTCTTCCTCTTCACTTTGCCGGGATGCCTATCATGAAATTCTTTTCAGCCTTCGTGTCTTTTTTATATGTTCAAATACTAATTTCCTATTTGAGCATCAGTCAGTTTTGCTGATTTTGAGTTCTTCTGGATAGATCTATTTGTTCTCTTCTCTGTCCATGATATATGAGGACTCTTCTGTAACATTTAGATTCAAAAGATATTCTTTTCCACTGATATGTCCTTTATATCACTGGAGCTCATGATGGTATGTCCTTTTAATTAATGAGGCTATGATGGTAAGTACTTTTTATCACTGAGGCTCAGTGATAGAAGTCTTTTATATCACTGAGGCTCGATGGTATGTTCTTTTTATATCACTGAGGCTCATGTTGTATGTCCTTTTATATTACTGAGGCTCTGCATGGTAAGTACTTTATATCACTGAGGCTCATGGTGGTCTGTTCTTTTGATTTATTGAGGCTAATGATGGTATAAACTTTTCATATTATGAGGCTCAGAATGTATGTCCAGTTCATGAATATATAAGTAATGAATCCTTGTTCATACCACGAGGTATATTGGGTAACATCACGTCGGCCACCTTTACTTCCCAGTGCATTTCCTGGTGCCCACTTACAGCTGGGTCGACCAGAGAGCCGTTACGGTCGGAAAAATAGTCCACGCCCACTTTGTAAATTGAACCCGGGGTTCTAGCCTAAGAAGCAAGTTCACTAACAACTACGCTACTACGGCTCTTGATGTCCATTATTATCATCATCCTCAAGTAGCATGTCACTTCCGGAACTTGGCTGCCATGACAGCAGTGCTGAATAACTCTCTGTTTTGTGTAAGTTGACCTGCGTCAGCAGCAATCATTCTCAGATCGTCAATGATAACTTGCATCCATCATCGACTAGGTCTTCTTCTCATTTTTCCTCCAGGCACCATTCCCTTCAAAATTATCTTCTTAGGCACTCATTTGTTTGATGTGTCCGAAATATTTAATTTTCCTTGATGTTATGTTATTTAATAGCCAACTCTCTTTAATATCAAGCTGTTGCAGAACAGAAGCATTTGTTCTTTTCTCTGTCCATGATATCAAGTACTCTTCTGTAGCATTTGTTCTTCTCTGCATGTTTGCTGACTTCTTCTGTAGCATTTGTTCTTCTCTGTCCATGATATTCTAAGTACTCTCGAGCTTTTGTTCTTCTCATATTCTGACTTTCTGTAGCATTTGTTCTTTCTGTTCGATATCTATACTCTTCTGAGCATTGTATTCAAAGACATTAATGATCTTCCACTGCCTTGTCAATGTATCATTATTATACTATTAGCTAATGGGTGTGTCTATTTTATCCTTGTTGACCTCAGCGAGTGACCTGGTCTTGTCAACTCCGACCTGAGTTCGCAAGCAAAGATGTCAGAAGCAAGTATTATCAAATGGAGAGGGGCACAAGATGATAGTGTAGATATCAGGAACCGGGTCCGCTGGACTAGATCTGAACCATCGCTATCGAAAACCAGTTCCTGCACCACCTTCGTCAAGCAAGCTGAAGGTATGGACATATTTGATAAATTTGTCGTAGATTTGGATGAGTTGGGTGTAGTAATGATAGTGGGAGAGGCGGAGAGGGTGCTCTAGTGAGTATGAGAGAGATGGTTGGGTTGTGTAGTCTAAGGAGTGAGTTGGTGAGTGTGGTTTAGGAAGGGATCGGTTGGCGTGATGTGCATATTAGGAAGTGATTGATTGATAGGACCATCATCATTGCACTTCAGTGAATAACCATGTGTGCTTGATCTCTTTCTTACACATGAGATAGACTCATCATGCTCAGTGAGTCATCAGTGGTTCAGATCCTTTTACATGAAGATAGGAACACACATGCACTTCAGGAGTCATCATGGTGTTCAGATCTCTTCTACAGGAAGTATAGAATCTCTTGCACGTTGGTGAGTAACATGGCCCACTCTTCTACAGAAGATAGGAACATCATCATTCACTTCAGTGAGTCATCATGTGTGCTTGATTTTTCTCACAGGAAGATAGAACATCATCATTGCACTCAGTGATCACCATGTGTGCCCGATCTTCTACAGAAGATATCAGCTGCGTGCATGAACCAGCACTCGGCGGATCCTGATTTATTTTGAAGATGGAAAGATATTTGTATGAATTTATTTTAATAGTTTCTAATAATTGCCAGGCAGCGCTTCAGCCTGCTCTCTCGATTTTGAACTTCCAAGAGCACTTTTACGGGCTCAAATTGAACACGGGATCTACGTTTTATCGTTCGTTTCCGATAGGACTTGGAACTCGATCTCACCTACACTGAGATCAGGGATCTCTGGAAAAATTTTCAGAGGGCTCCACGAGGGAGTGAACCTGGTACCTTTGGCACGAGAGACGAGTTCCTAACTTCTACCCAGGTTGGTATAAAAGCGAATCAGGAGAAAGTCTGTTGATGTACATGTTAGGAATTAGGAGGGATTCAGTTGATGCAGTTTAGGGATTAGAGAGGTTAAGCTAGTGGAGTAGGGATTAGGAGAGGATTAAGCTAGTGGAGATGAGGATTAGAGAGGATTAAGCTAGTGGAGGTTGAGGATTAGGAGAGGATTAAGCTAGTGGACGTGAGGATTAGGAGAGGTTAGCTAGGTGAGTTGAGGATTAGGAGAGGATTAAGCTAGTGGAAGTTAGGGATTAAGAGAGGATTAAGCTAGTGGAAGTTAGGGATTAGGAGAGGATTAAGCTAGTGGAGGATGAGGATTAGGAGAGGATTACGCTGGTGGAGGTTGAGGATTAGGAGAGGATTAAGCTAGTGGAGTTGGGATTAGAGAGGATTAGCTAGTGGAGGTTGAGGATTAGGATAGGATTAACTTGTGTAGGATTTTAGGGATTGGAAGATTTGCTTGTAGAATAGGGATTAGAGGGAGATTGTTAGTGGAAGTTAGGATTAGGGAGGATTAACTAGTGGTTAGGATTGAGAGATTATAAGGGATTGAGGTTAGTGAATTAGGATTAGGAGGATTAGCTAGTGGGTGGATTAGGGAGGTTAGCTAGTGGAGATGAGGATTGGAGAGGGTTAAGCTAGTGGAGTTAGGATTGGAGAATGTTTAGTGGATCGTGATTTAGAGATATAATGGATTAGAGGGAGTCTGTTGATGTAGTTTAGGATTAAGCGGTGATTAAACTATGTAGTTTAGGGTTAGGAGTGTTGGTTGATGGGATTTAGGATTAAGGAATGTTCTGTTGATGGGTTTAGGATTAAGGAATGTCGGTCTGATGAGCTTATGGTCAGG
This sequence comes from Arion vulgaris, assembly GCA_020796225.1. Classification (NCBI taxonomy): domain Eukaryota; kingdom Metazoa; phylum Mollusca; class Gastropoda; order Stylommatophora; family Arionidae; genus Arion; species Arion vulgaris. The sequence goes on along the minus strand of CM036777.1, from coordinate 20,638,580 downwards.
CTGATTTAGTTAGAGTCGGTCTGATGTGTTTAGAGTCGGCTGATTTAGTTTAGGAGTCGGCTGATGTAGTTTAGGAGTCGGCTGATGTAGTTTAGGGTCAGCTGATGTAGTTTAGGGTCAGCTGATGTAGTTTAGGAGTCGGCTGATGAGTTTAGGGTCAGCTGATGTAGTTTAGGGGTCAGCTGATGTAGTTTAGGAGTCGGCTGATGTAGTTTAGTGGTCGGCTGATTTAGTTTAGGAGTCGGCTGATGTAGTTTAGGAGTCGGCTGATGTAGTTTAGGGGTCAGCTGATGTAGTTTAGGGGTCGGCTGATGTAGTTTAGGAGTCAGCTGATGTAGTTTAGGGGTCGGCTGATGTAGTTTAGGGGTCAGCTGATGTAGTTTAGGGGTCGGCTGATGTAGTTTAGGGGTCAGCTGATGTAGTTTAGGGGTCGGCTGATGTAGTTTAGGAGTCAGCTGATGTAGTTTAGGGTCGGCTGATGTAGTTTAGGGTCAGCTGATGTAGTTTAGGGATCGGCGGATGTAGTTTAGGGGTCGGCTGATGTAGTTTAGGAGTCAGCTGATGTAGTTTAGGGGTCAGCTGATGTAGTTTAGGGGTCAGCTGATGTAGTTTAGGGGTCGGCTGATGTAGTTTAGGGGTCGGCTGATGTAGTTTAGGAGTCGGCTGATGTAGTTTAGGTACCAGAAAGTGATCGGATGGTCCTATCAATCAATCAGTCAATATGACAGCTTAGTTGAAATAATTTTAAATGACATTAAAATAACTCTCCTCCTGACTCTCTCAACAGCATTCCAGTTACCCTTCCCAGTACGTGTTGTCCTGGTACTCTTCCAGCTCTGCACCCATCTGCTTCAACTAGTTGTCAACGTTGGTATATACATCATCCTGCCTCTGGTGTCTGCCTACCTTGTTCTGCTGTTCTCGGCCTACATCCTGATGCCGCATCTACACGAAGATCATATTCGGACCATGAACAGTGCCAGCCGGCGCGTCGCAAGATTCTTTGCAAAATGGATGGGAAGATCAGGGCTTAGATATAAAATAAAAATATATCGCTTGACAAATGTGAATAATACATTGAACTAACTTATTGGGTTTTTTTTGTTGTTTCTTTTTAATTAAGACGAAAATCCAGTCCTTCGAAACTAAATGCTACAGAAAGATCCTACGAATACCATGGACAGAAAAAGAAAGAACACTGATGTCCTGAAAGAACTAAATTTTAAAGAGAATTGGCTGATAAACAACATACAATACAGAAAATTACATACTTTGGTCACATAAGCGTCACGATGGCCTGGAAAGAACAATATTAGAGGGCAGGGTCCCAGGACGCAAAGGCAGGCCAAGAAGAAGATGGCTACAAGATATTAAAGAAACCATGAACATGACCATCGACGAAGTGGGTGAACTGGCAAGAGACAGAGTGAATTTCAGATGTGCTGCAAAGAGAGCAACGTCCTATAAAGGATACACCTTGATGATGATGATGATGATGTTTCTTTTTTGCGTTATTGTTGAGAAAGATGCAAACATTGGTTCATGCATGCATACTCAGCGACTCTTCTTTCAGGGGTATCACCCGGCCCCATCAAAACGTCAATGCAACAGTTCAATGACGTCAGTTTAGTAACCAATAACCATTTCTAGTCAAGGGAGAAGATAGCTTCCCAGAATAGATAAATACTAAAATATAACCTAACCCAAAATCACGATTTTTCCAATACGATTTGTCTGTCCCCACTAACACAAATTATCACGTGCCGCCACTGCTTCTTTTTCACTTCCACCATTTACTTTTATAGAAGTGGTGGGTGGGGGGATCTTGTGTGTGCTTGTTCTAATGCACTTTGTAAGCTGTTATTCATTTTCTTCAGGCTGTTCTTAGCTGTCATCGCTCCATCTTTTGCGTGGTGGTCCCCTGTTCTGCCTCGTTGTACTTTTTATGTGTGGCTATCTGTGGTAGACGAGTCTCAGCGACTTTATGGGCATGATACTGTAGATCAAGACTGGTTATGTACGAAGGCAGTGGATGCACTTAATACAAAATGCGACAATCCAGACGCTCCTTTCTTCCTTCCTTTCGTTCGCTTGAAATATTGTCTATATATTCAATGTTGTCTCTTGTATCCTTCCTTCCTTTCGTTTGCTTGAAATATTGTCTATATATTCAATGTTGTCTCTGTATCCTTCCTTCCTTTGTTTGATATTGTCTAGATATTCAATGTTGTCTCTGTATCCTTCCTTCCTTTCATTCGCTTGAGATATGCTTATATATTCAATGTTGTCTCTTGTATCCTTCCTTCCTTTCTTCGCTTGAAATATTGTCTATATATTCAATGTTGTCTCTTGTATCCTTCCTTCCTTTCTTCGCTTGAAATATTGTCTATATATTCAATGTTGTCTCTTGTATCCTTCTTCCTTTCATTCACTTGAAATATTGTCTATATATTCAATGTTGTCTCTTGTATCCTTCCTTCTTTCGATTCACTTGAAATATTGTCTATATATTCAATGTTGTCTCTTGTATCCTTCCTTCCTTTAGTTCACTTGAAATATTGTCTATATATTCAATGTTGTCTCTTGTATCCTTCCTTCCTTTCGTTCACTTGAAATATTGTCTATATATTCAATGTTGTCTTTGTATCCTTCCTTCCTTTCTTCGCTTGAAATATTGTCTATATATTCAATGTTGTCTCTTGTATAAACTTACTGTCTTTTGTAGCTCACACAGAGGTCCGTGTAGTTTTCTGTCGAGTTTGTTTCGTTAGGCCAGTGAGTTTGCCTCAGTGTATCATATTCGGGGCAGTCTTGAAGTATGTGCTCTGCAGTCTGGTTGCCTGTCCACATGTACACATGGCTGATTGCCAATCTTGAATTTTGTATACATTGGCTGCGGAGCGATTGTGTCTGTTCTAAGGCGCAGAATTACAACTTGTTCAAATTTGCTCATATTATAGTAATCATCTTGTGTTGGTATTTGTGGCTTTCTCATTGATTTAATCATCCTTTTCTTTTGGTGGTAGGTAACTGGTACATCCGGTTGCTCTCGAGCAGCACCTTCCTTGACCAGTTGGTCTGCTGTTTCATTTCCTGGTATTCCACAGTGAGAGGGTATCCACTGCAAGACAACCCTGCGCTGCTTGGGCAGGTTAGACAGTAGGGTATGTAGACCTGGCAATTTTCTGAACTGGAGCGCTTGGAGTGCTGATTTTGCATCATCGAAAAAATGCAACAGGTTGAAAATCGAGTATGGTATTCAACAGTTTCTCAGTTGCCACCTTGATTGCCTGAATTTCTGCATCATAGTTGTGACAGAATTTCCCTGTTGGTACTTTAATCGCATCTCTAGCGTTGTTTTGGTATTCTATGTACACTCAAGCTCCTCCATTCTTCACTTCATTTTCTGCTGACCCATCCGTGTATACCCGGACCCAGAGATCATGTGGGTATTCTTCATCAAGTAAACTGAGAGTGACTGTCTTGCGTTGTATGCTGTTCTGCTCATCCTTGTCGAGTATTCCTTTAACTTCTGTCTGGATACATACTTTTCGTGGTCCAGTCTACTCTCTCCAAGGGGTTTGCTCTGGCACAGACTTTCGGGGAATGCCAACTTTTGGTAGGTCTGAAGTTTGCCTATTCAGTCTTTTGGCCTGATGAATAAAACTGCTTCTCTTTGCAGGTCTTCCTCTCATTCTTCTTCCAGTCACCATTCCCTCCAAAATTATCTTCTCTAGGCACTCATATCGTTTGATGTGTCCGAACTATTTAATTTTCTCTGATGTTATGCTCTTTAATAGCCATACCTCTCTAATATCTTCAGTGTTTAACATTGACTATATCACGTCAAAACATTCCAACTTCTTGCATTAGTACGCATGTCATAACCCTACAGAAACCATTAACGGAAGTTCCTCTAATGAACGCTGATTGGCTTAAGTTGTTCTAATCACCATAGCAACCGCGCATGTGTGGATAGAATATTTTGTTCTATAAAACGGTATTACAAAGTTAACGAAAGGGAACATGATAGTTGTTACTTGAATTTGAGAACTCTTTCGGGAACAGACATCTCGAAATTATGAATTTCAAATTAGCTTGTGGCAGGAATAGTAATCCGCCTTATTATTTTTTTTAATGTGAAACAAATAAAATGGGTAACACGATTATGAATCAAGGGTTGAAATATGCAGCAGCTGAAGCATGGGGAACAGGGAATTGGGAAACAATATAGCATCCAATTACGATTTGAAAAAAAAATTATATTTAAAAAGTAATTCTTCTTCTTCTTTTCCTGTAATTTTGTTTTGTCTCACATCGTCAGGATAATAAGAGATTTCTAGAACGGGGTTTTGTGTGCACTTCTCTAATCTTGTTTTGTCTCACAGTGTCAGGATAAGAAGAGATTTCTAGAACAGGTTTTTGTGTGCACTTCTCTAATCATGTTTTGTCTCACAGCGTCAGGATAAGAAGAGATTTCTAGAACGGGTTTTGTGTGCGCTTTATAAATAGTGTTGCTCGTTGCTTGTGTTATCTCTGAGGGGCCCCATTTTTTGTGGAAGGTCTTTTGATTTGTTACTCTTTCACTCCGCGTCGTCCCCAGGCCCCCAAGACAGTATATAATAGTACCACTGTGACCTACAAGACATGTCGTGAAATGCGGCTGATGTAGGAACTAGGGAGGCTACCCTAGTAAATAAAAAGCATCGCAGAAATCAGATGTGCTGGCATACTTGTAGGCGCATAACTGGCAAAACGTGCAATCGCTCTTAGGCTCAGTTTACATATAAATCACACAGAGTGGTTAACAAGTGATCGATATGGAGCGTGCGAAGAAAAAAAAGAAAATGTGTGTGCACTGTATCGGACTAATATTGCTTTTTGAGGTGCACTGTCTGTTGGCATTGTAACATATATATATATAATTAAGTTGGAAGGGCATTGTATCTATATCTGTCTCAATTGTTTGGAGATATCTGCAAATTCTACGGACTTGAAATTTGGCAAGAAGGTAGCTTTCATTCATGGGAAGAGGTAAAAATTATCAAACTGAACTATTTGTTCATTTCTATAACCATATTCGAACTTAACGCACATGGTCATTATGTATAGAAATTACCGAAATGTCTATCAATGTTTTCACGCCGTTCCCGGTCACGTGATCATGTTGTTACTTTGCGCTGGCAAAGCACGGAATCATAAAGTACGGTAGTTTTACAAAATACAAAAACAATGACAATACACAGCAACGTTTCAACCAACACGGTCTTTATCAAGCAAACGATACAACAAAGTGATGAATGTCCCAGCACACTACATACAGACTTTGACAAAGATATTACAACCAAATTATTACTTTCCGCTCAAGTCCCGGTCACATAACGCTATGTTAAGGCCAATATATTATAACGTATATTAAACGCATATATTTATAAGTTTTTGTAAAGTAGTTGATAACGTGCCCGTCTACATTGCAGTAGACAATGCGCTCGATTCACGCTCTGGCCACATTTTAAAAAAACAGTTCACGCTCTGTCAATTCTTTTTTTAACACGTCGATAAGTTAATAATCTGAATAAATTTAATTTGCTAATTATTATTTTTCAACTTTCCCGGGAATTCCCGGCAATTTTACTGGCAATTTGAATGAGGGACAGTTTATGTGGGCTCAGAAGATAAGCAGAAAAGGATAACAAATGTAACTTAAGAAATGGTGAAATATTACAACTAGATTTAAACTAAATTCAACTTTCACGGGAACGGGAATTCTGTTGTATCAGGTTTTACTGGAAATCGGAATGAGGGACATTTTAATCTTATGTGGTCAACTCACAAAGTTTTCCCACCAAGCGTAGAAAGAAAACGTATTGTTTTTAATGGGGAAGAAACCGATTTTGAAGCAACATGGCATGTTTCTTTAAGGGACTTTACAAATAGATTTAAACTAAATTTCCCTTGCGAAGAACGGGTAAACTGCTAGTCTGTTAATGTTACTGAACCATTAAATTGTTTGTTTCTTGATGAAGGTCAGTACTGATGTTGTACCCACTTTTTCCTGATGTCTTCATTTCTAAACCGATCTCTTCTTGATACTCCCGACATTCTGTGCAGACACTTCATCTCTGTATTTAAAAAAATGGTAGTTACTTCCTGTTATATCGCTTTTTAGTGCGGTGTAGGGCAGGGGAGGGGAGGGTTGCGAGTGCCTGAGGAATTTAGTTTCCGCATGGCCAGTATAATCTCTGCACAACTGTTCCAGTTAGGATTTTTATTTCATGCCCCGACAGACACCAAAATAAAAATTGGCCTTACAGGTGAGAGAATTCAAATACCTTGGAAGTATCTTCACATCTGATAGTAGACTGGACAGAGAGATCGAAACTAGAATCCAGCAAGCCAACAACATTACATACCAGCTTACCCCAATTTTGAAACACCCAGCTATTCCAGTAGTGACTAAAAGACAGATTATAAATTCAATCTTTATACCAACACTGTGCAACCAGAGCCAAACATGGCACTGACAAAAGAACAAGAAAGGAAAATTACCACATGCGAAATGAGATGCTTGAGGAAAGCAGTAAATAAAACAAGAAGAGACCATATAAGAAATGAGGAAATTAGGAGAACAGTCGGAACAACACCTGCTATTAGATTTATTGAAAACAGAGACTCAAATAGTTTGGCGACTTGGTGATAATGAACCTGAATATACCAGTTGCAAGAACGTACAACCTGAAAATAGAATCATCAAGAGGAAAGGGCAGACCAAGAAAAGATGGGTTGATGAGGTTACAGACATCTTAAAACTCCACAATACCACAGCATATCAAACGACCGAGCGTGCATTATCTCGGAAACCGATCATCAGTTAAACCTGCTACGCCTAGCGGCAAAAAAGCAGAGAAGGACAAAAGAAAGAAAGAAAGAAAGAAAGAAGGAAAGAAAGAAGACCGTGTATTCTTGTTCTTTCCTTCTCCTTCGAATGCTCCATCTCGACCACTTGTTAAACAACTCTTTGTAATCTGTATGTGTTCTGTAATCTGTATGTGTTCTGTATCTGTATGTGTTCTGTAATCTGTATGTGTTCTGTAATCTGTATGTGTTCTGTAATCTGTATGTGTTCTGTAATCTGTATGTGTTCTGTAATCTGTATGTGTTCTGTAATCTGTATGTGTTCTGTAATCTGTATGTGTTCTGTATCTGTATGTGTTCTGTAATCTGTATGCGTTCTGTAATCTGTATGTGTTCTGTAATCTGTATGTGTTCTGTATCTGTATGTGTTCTGAACGTATCTGTACGTTGTACCAGTTATGCGCCTACAAGTAGACCAGCACATCCGATTTTTGTGACGCTTTTTATTTACTAGTGTAGTTTCCCTAGGCCCCTACTTCAGTCGTCTCTTGCGACATTTCTTGTGGGTCACAGTGGTACTATTCTTGGCTCCCCCTGAGAGCCACGGCAGCACACTGGTGACATCAATATTCAAAATTACTTATGTTTTTTTTGAAAACTTATTTACTATCAGCTCAAGGCTCGATCCAGTTTATTGTCACTGAGAATATGTATGCTCTTGTCCTCCACCCATACCGCTATACTTTAAACAGAACATGGAAGCAATTTCTCCTTTGTGAGATTTTTTGTTGCACTTACTCCCCATAATCATAATAATAATTCCTCTCGTACCTGTATACGTTACATAGTGCGTGCAAGCAATTTCTCCATACCGCTATATCATGGGCAATTCGATCAATCTCCTCCATGAAACTGAGACCGATATTCCTTGCCTCTCTCAGAAACGTTCTTCTCATGGTCTCCTTAGGTCGTCCTCTTTTTCTTGAAACGTTTGCATACAACTTCAATGCCTGCTTTGATCATTTCTTCTCAGAGTGTGTCCAACATATCTCCATCTTCTCCTTCTTATAACAGTTGTTACTAGTGGTTGACCAGACATTTCTTCTCAAGGTATGTCCAACATATCTCCATCTTCTCCTTCTTATAACAATTGTTACTAGTGGTTGACCAGACATTTCTTCTCAAGGTATGCATAACATATCTCCATCTTCTCCTTCTTATAACAGTTGTTACTAGTGGTTGACCAGACATTTCTTCTCAAGGTATGCCCAACATATTTCCATCTTCTCCTTCTTATAACAGTTGTTACTAGTGGTTGACCAGACATTTCTTTTCAAGGTGTACAAAACATATCTCCATCTTCTCCTTCTTATAACAGTTGTTACTAGTGGTTGACCAGACATTTCTTCTCAAGGTATACCCAACATATCTCCATCTTCTCCTTCTTATAACAGTTGTTACTAGTGGTTGACCAGACATTTCTTCTCAAGGTGTGCCCAACATATATCCATCTTCTCTTTTATAACAGTTGTTACTAGTGGTTGACCAGACATTTCTTCTCAAGGTATGTCCAACATATCTCCATCTTCTCCTTCTTATAACAGTTGTTTCTAGTGGTTGACCAGACATTTCTTCTCAAAGTATGTCCAACATAACTCCATCTTCTCCTTCTTATAACAGTTGTTACTAGTGGTTGACCAGACATTTCTTCTCAAAGGATGTCCAACATATCTCCATCTTCTCCTTCTTATAACAGTTGTTACTAGTGGTTGACCAGACATTTCTTCTCAAGGTGTACAAAACATATCTCCATCTTCTCCTTCTTATAACAGTTGTTACTAGTGGTTGACCAGACATTTCTTCTCAAGGTATGCCCAACATATCTCCATCTTCTCCTTCTTATAACAGTTGTTACTAGTGGTTGACCAGACATTTCTTCTCAAGGTATACCCAACATATCTCCATCTTCTCCTTCTTATAACAGTTGTTACTAGTGGTTGACCAGACATTTCTTCTCAAGGTATGCCCAACATATCTCCATCTTCTCCTTCTTATAACAGTAGTTACTAGTGGTTGACCAGACATTTCTTCTCAAGGTGTGCCCTAACATATCTCCATCTTCTCTTTTATAACAGTTGTTACTAGTGGTTGACCAGACATTTCTTCTCAAGGTATGCCCAACATATCTCCATCTTCTCCTTCTTATAACAGTTGTTACTAGTGGTTGACCAGACATTTCTTCTCAAAGTATGCCCAACATATCTCCATCTTCTCCTTCTTATAACAGTTGTTACTAGTGGTTGACCAGACATTTCTTCTCAAGGTATGCCCAACATATCTCCATCTTCTCCTTCTTATAACAGTTGTTACTAGTGGTTGACCAGACATTTCTTTTCAAGGTGTACAAAACATATCTCCATCTTCTCCTTCTTATAACAGTTGTTACTAGTGGTTGACCAGACATTTCTTCTCAAGGTATACCCAACATATCTCCATCTTCTCTTCTTATAACAGTTGTTACTAGTGGTTGACCAGACATTTCTTCTCAAGGTGTGCCCAACATATCTCCATCTTCTCTTTTTATAACAGTTGTTACTAGTGGTTGACCAGACATTTCTTCTCAAGGTATGTCCAACATATCTCCATCTTCTCCTTCTTATAACAGTTGTTTCTAGTGGTTGACCAGACATTTCTTCTCAAAGTATGTCCAACATAACTCCATCTTCTCCTTCTTATAACAGTTGTTACTAGTGGTTGACCAGACATTTCTTCTCAAAGGATGTCCAACATATCTCCATCTTCTCCTTCTTATAACAGTTGTTACTAGTGGTTGACCAGACATTTCTTCTCAAGGTGTACAAAACATATCTCCATCTTCTCCTTCTTATAACAGTTGTTACTAGTGGTTGACCAGACATTTCTTTCAAGGTATGCCCAACATATCTCCATCTTCTCCTTCTTATAACAGTTGTTACTAGTGGTTGACCAGACATTTCTTCTCAAGGTATACCCAACATATCTCCATCTTCTCCTTCTTATAACAGTTGTTACTAGTGGTTGACCAGACATTTCTTCCCAAGGTATGCCCAACATATCTCCATCTTCTCCTTCTTATAACAGTTGTTACTAGTGGTTGACCAGACATTTCTTCTCAAGGTGTGCCCAACATATCTCCATCTTCTCTTTTTATAACAGTTGTTACTAGTGGTTGACCAGACATTTCTTCTCAAGGTATGCCAGCATATCTCCATCTTCTCCTTCTTATAACAGTTGTTACTAGTGGTTGACCAGACATTTCTTCTCAAAGTATGCCCAACATATCTCCATCTTCTCCTTCTTATAACAGTTGTTACTAGTGGTTGACCAGACATTTCTTCTCAAGGTATGCCCAACATATCTCCATCTTCTCCTTCTTATAACAGTTGTTACTAGTGGTTGACCAGACATTTCTTCTCAAGGTGTGCCCTAACATATCTCCATCTTCTCTTTTATAACAGTTGTTACTAGTGGTTGACCAGACATTTCTTCTCAAGGTATGCCCAACATATCTCCATCTTCTCCTTCTTATAACAGTTGTTACTAGTGGTTGACCAGACATTTCTTCTCAAGGTATGCATAACATATCTCCATCTTCTCTTTCTTATAACAGTTGTTACTAGTGGTTGACCAGACATTTCTTCTCAAGGTATACCCAACATATCTCCATCTTCTTTTTATAACAGTTGTTACTAGTAGTTGACCAGACATTTCTTCTCAAGGTATGCCCAACATATCTCCATCTTCTCTTTCTTATAACAGTTGTTACTAGTGGTTGAACAGACACTTCTTCTCACGTATGCCCAACATATCTCCATCTTCTCTTTCTTATAACAGTTGTTACTAGTGGTTGAACAGACATTTCTTCTCACGGTATGCCCAACATTTCTCCATCGTCTTTTTCTTACAAAAGTTGCCACTAGCGTTGTTACCTCCCATGGTACAATTTTAAAATAAAAAAGTCAACCCCATCTTCCAGCGGTGTAGACCGAGAAGAAGAAGAAGAAGAAGAAGAAGAAGAAAGATATTCATATATCAGTTTTCAAATAAAGAAAATAAAATAGAGTACACATTTTTGGTTGTTGGTGTTGCTCAGAATATAATTTACTGCTTCTCTTGAACAATTGAGTAACACATTCTGTAACATCCCAAGTTGCTGTTGTTAGTCTGACCCATTACAGTTGTCATTTACATTTTCATCTTTTCTTTCTTGTCTCTAATCTTCCTTTACCTCATAGCGTCAGAATAAGAAAAGATTTCTAGAACAGTCTTTTGTGTGCGCTTTGTAAACAGGTTTTTTTTGTCGTTATATCAGAGATCCACCATTTGCGTGGATAGCTATTTGTCGTTATATCAGAGATCTACCATTTGCGTGGACAGATATTTGTCGTTATATCAGAGATCTACCATTTGCGTGGATAGATATTTGTCGTTATATCAGAGATCTACCATTTGCGTGGACAGATATTTGTTTTTTATCCATTGTATTAGAGTAACATTGTTCTTTGAGGTGCACTGTCTGTTGGTAATCTGCTTAAGTAGCCGAACCATTTAATTTGTTGTTTCTTGATGAAGTCTAGTACTGATGTTGTACCCACTTTTTTCTGATGTCTTCATTTCTAAACCGCTCTCTTCTTGATACACCCAGTATTCTGCGTATACACTTCATCTCTGTTGTGATTAGTTTTAAAATTGGCGCCATTTGTCCTATTTTGCTTTATTGCATCTATGTTGGATTTCGTTCGTTATTCTTCTGTTTGCTGAAAAAAATGCTCCCTATGTATGTACAGTCTTTAACTTGTTTTAATGGGTGTTTGTCGATGGAGATATTGGTAGTGTTTTCTTCTCTAGTGAATGCCATTACTTCGGTTTTGTCAATGTTTATTCTCATATTGTATTCATTGCATGCAGATATTGGAGTAAAACACTACCAATATCTCCATCGACAAACGTCCATTAAAACAAGTCAAAGACTTCACGTACATGGGGAGCATTTTTTCAGCAAATGGAAGAATAACTAATGAAATTCAACACAGATGCAACAAAGCAAATCAAATGATAGAACAAATGGCGCCAATTTTAAAATGCAAACATGTCACCATGAACACAAAAAGAGCAATGTTCAACACAATCTTTCTCCCACATTATGTTACCAGTGCCAAACCTGGACGCTGACATTAAATGATAGAAGAAAGCTAGTCACAATAGAGATGAAGTGTCTACACAGAATGCTGGGTAACAAGAAGAGACCGGTTGAGAAATGAAGACATCAGGAAAAAAGTGGGTACAACATCAGTACTGAACTTCATCAAGAAACAACAAATTAAATGGTTCGGCCACATAAGCAGATTACCAACAGACAGTGCACCTCAAAGAGCAATGTTGCTCTGATACAATGGGTACAAAGCAAAAGGCTGGCCACGTAAAAGATGGACCTCAGAGATAACAGAGGCGACGAAAGACACTATCTGCGAAACGCACACAAGGGTCCGTTTTAGAAATCTTTTCTCCACCTGACGCTGTGGGGCAAACAGGATGTGAGAGAAGAAAAAGAAAGATTAATTGCTTGCTAACTAGAGTCTGTTAAAGGGGAAGAACCAACCTGAACAAGGGTTATCTATTTAAACAATTCACAGGAACAAACTAACAAACAAATTGTCATACAATTTAGCAAACTGTTGCAAAAGACATTGTTTTTTATGATAAACAAAGTTTAGTGTACGCAGTTAAATTATTTATTTAAGAAATAATGCGTTTTAATGCGTTGCTGTAGCTGTTCTTCTGTGGATGTTTGTTGATGGAGATATTTGTAGTGTTTTCCTCTCTAGCGAATGTCATTACTTCGGTTTTGTCGATGTTTATTCTCATGTTGTATTTATTGCATGTTAACTGCAGTCTGTTAATATGTTGCTGTAACTGTTCCTATGTTGTAGATAACATTCCCCAAAAATATGCAGCATCCGAAGTTGAAATTATTAGCCTGACCCGTTACCGTGGCCATTTACTTCTTCATCACAAGCTCTGAAATAGTCATCATAGCACACGCAACAATGCTCAATCTGCGTACCATAGAATGACCCACATACTGTGCATGCTTGGAGCAGTCGATGCTTAAGAAGATCGTTCCCTAATGCGTAGACATCGCAGGACGCGCAGGTGTCAGGAAGGGATCGGGTTGTCCTAATATTGAAAGCTGATGATATCCCCGCGGCAAATGCCAAGATCAGGAACAATATTGGAACAGGGAACATCCTAAACGAAGATGAGGACTTCCGTGATAAATTGAAATGTGAAATTTTCTGTTTTCTGAACAAGGTGAACTTTTTCTTGTTGATCTGAGGAAGAAAATATAAGTATGTATTCATATATTGCTGACGTTTGTATGTGTGAATGTTTGCATGTTTGTATGTTTGTATAAATGGTGAAACACATAAAAACAAAAAATACAATATTTTTACAAAATACAAAAAAAATAACAATACACAGTAACGTTTCGATAAAAATGTCTTTATCAAGCAAGCAAACATTACAAGAGAAGTGAAGAAATTCATATCTTACACGACACAGAACATATAGAATCACAAGATAAATTCTTAACCCTAAAGTGAAAAATCTGTTACTAAAATGACTACGACAGTGAAAGGAACAAATGCTTCTGTTCTGCAACAGTTTGATATTAAAGAGAGTTGGCTAGTAAAGATGATAACATCAAGGAAAATTAAAGAGAGTTGGCTAGTAAAGATGATAACATCAAGGAAAATTAAAGAGAGTTGGCTAGTAAAGATGATAACATCAAGGAAAATTAAAGAGAGTTGGCTAGTAAAGATAAAATTAAAGAGAGTTGGTTAGTAAAGATGATAACATCAAGGAAAATTAAAGAGAGTTGGCTAGTAAAGATGATAACATCAAGGAAAATTAAAGAGAGTTGGCTAGTAAAGATGATAACATCAAGGAAAATTAAAGAGAGTTGACTAGTAAAGATAAAATTAAAGAGAGTTGGTTAGTAAAGATGATAACATCAAGGAAAATTAAAGAGAGTTGGCTAGTAAAGATGATAACATCAAGGAAAATTAAAGAGAGTTGGTTAGTAAAGATGATAACATCAAGGAAAATTAAAGAGAGTTGGCTAGTAAAGATAAAATTAAGAGAGTTGGCTAGTAAAGATAAAATTAAGAGAGTTGGCTAGTAAAGATTAAAGAGAGTTGGCTAGTAAAGATAAAATTAAGAGAGTTGGCTAGTAAAGATAAAATTAAGAGAGTTGGCTAGTAAAGATAAAATTAAGAGAGTTGGCTAGTAAAGATAAAATTAAAGAGAGTTGGCTAGTAAAGATAAAATTAAGAGAGTTGGCTAGTAAAGATAAAATTAAGAGAGTTGGCTAGTAAAGATAAAATTAAGAGAGTTGGCTAGTAAAGATAAAATTAAAGAGAGTTGGCTAGTAAAGATAAAATTAAAGAGAGTTGGCTAGTAAAGATAAAATTAAAGAGAGTTGGCTAGTAAAGATTAAAGAGAGTTGGCTAGTAAAGATTAAAGAGAGTTGGCTAGTAAAGATTATAACATCAAGGAAAATTAAAGAGAGTTGGCTAGTAAAGTTAAAATTAAAGAGAGTTGGCTAGTAAAGATAAAATTAAAGAGAGTTGGCTAGTAAAGATTAAAGAGAGTTGGCTAGTAAAGATTAAAGAGAGTTGGCTAGTAAAGATTAAAGAGAGTTGGCTAGTAAAGATTAAAGAGAGTTGGCTAGTAAAGATTAAAGAGAGTTGGCTAGTAAAGATTAAAGAGAGTTGGCTAGTAAAGATTAAAGAGAGTTGGCTAGTAAAGATTAAAGAGAGTTGGCTAGTAAAGATTAAAGAGAGTTGGCTAGTAAAGATTAAAGAGAGTTGGCTAGTAAAGATTAAAGAGAGTTGGCTAGTAAAGATTAAAGAGAGTTGGCTAGTAAAGATTAAAGAGAGTTGGCTAGTAAAGATTAAAGAGAGTTGGCTAGTAAAGATTAAAGAGAGTTGGCTAGTAAAGATTAAAGAGAGTTGGCTAGTAAAGATAAAATTAAAGAGAGTTGGCTAGTAAAGATTAAAGAGAGTTGGCTAGTAAAGATAAAATTAAAGAGAGTTGGCTAGTAAAGATAAAATTAAAGAGAGTTGGCTAGTAAAGATAAAATTAAAGAGAGTTGGCTAGTAAAGATAAAATTAAAGAGAGTTGGCTAGTAAAGATTAAATTAATGAGAGTTGGCTAGTAAAGATAAAATTAAAGAGAGTTGGCTAGTAAAGATTAAAGAGAGTTGGCTAGTAAAGATTAAAGAGAGTTGGCTAGTAAAGATTAAAGAGAGTTGGCTAGTAAAGATTAAAGAGAGTTGGCTAGTAAAGATTAAAGAGAGTTGGCTAGTAAAGATTAAAGAGAGTTGGCTAGTAAAGATTAAAGAGAGTTGGCTAGTAAAGATTAAAGAGAGTTGGCTAGTAAAGATTAAAGAGAGTTGACTAGTAAAGATAAAATTAAAGAGAGTTGCCTAGTAAAGATAAAATTAAAGAGAGTTGGCTAGTAAAGATAAAATTAAGAGAGTTGGCTAGTAAAGATAAAATTAAGAGAGTTGGCTAGTAAAGATAAAATTAAGAGAGTTGGCTAGTAAAGATAAAATTAAAGAGAGTTGGCTAGTAAAGATAAAATTAAAGAGAGTTGGCTAGTAAAGATAAAATTAAAGAGAGTTGGCTAGTAAAGATAAAATTAAAGAGAGTTGGCTAGTAAAGATAAAATTAAAGAGAGTTGGCTAGTAAAGATAAAATTAAGAGAGTTGGCTAGTAAAGATAAAATTAAAGAGAGTTGGCTAGTAAAGATAAATTAAAGAGAGTTGGCTAGTAAAGATAAATTTAAAGAGAGTTGGCTAGTAAAGATTAAAGAGAGTTGGCTAGTAAAGATTATAACATCAAGGAAAATTAAAGAGAGTTGGCTAGTAAAGATTATAACATCAAGGAAAATTAATGAGAGTTGGCTAGTAAAGATAAAATTAAAGAGAGTTGGCTAGTAAATATTAAAGAGAGTTGGCTAGTAAAGATTAAAGAGAGTAGGCTAGTAAAGATTAATGAGAGTAGGCTAGTAAAGATAAAATTAAAGAGAGTTGGCTAGTAAAGATAAAATTAAAGAGAGTTGGCTAGTAAAGATAAAATTAAGAGAGTTGGCTAGTAAAGATAAAATTAAGAGAGTTGGCTAGTAAAGATAAAATTAAAGAGAGTTGGCTAGTAAAGATAAAATTAAAGAGAGTTGGCTAGTAAAGATAAAATTAAAGAGAGTTTGCTAGTAAAGATAAAATTAAAGAGAGTTGGCTAGTAAAGATTAAAGAGAGTTGGCTAGTAAAGATAAAATTAAGAGAGTTGGCTAGTAAAGATAAAATTAAGAGAGTTGGCTAGTAAAGATAAAATTAAGAAAGTTGGCTAGTAAAGATTAAAGAGAGTTGGCTAGTAAAGATAAAATTAAAGAGAGTTGGCTAGTAAAGATTAAAGAGAGTTGGCTAGTAAAGATTATAACATCAAGGAAAATTAAGAGAGTTGGCTAGTAAAGATAAAATTAAAGAGAGTTGGCTAGTAAAGATAAAATTAAAGAGAGTTGGTTAGTAAAGATAAAATTAAAGAGAGTTGGCTAGTAAAGATAAAATAAAGAGAGTTGGCTAGTAAAGATAAAATTAAGAGAGTTGGCTAGTAAAGATAAAATTAAGAGAGTTGGCTAGTAAAGATAAAATTAAGAGAGTTGGCTAGTAAAGATAAAATTAAAGAGAGTTGGCTAGTAAAGATTAAAGAGAGTTGGCTAGTAAAGTTAAAATTAAAGAGAGTTGGCTAGTAAAGATAAAATTAAAGAGAGTTGGCTAGTAAAGATTAAAGAGAGTTGGTTAGTAAAGATTATAACATCAAGGAAAATTAAGAGAGTTGGCTAGTAAAGATAAAATTAAAGAGAGTTGGCTAGTAAAGATAAAATTAAAGAGAGTTGGCTAGTAAAGATAAAATTAAAGAGAGTTGGCTAGTAAAGATTAAAGAGAGTTGGCTAGTAAAGATAAAATTAAAGAGAGTTGGCTAGTAAAGATTAAAGAGAGTTGGCTAGTAAAGATAAAATTAAAGAGAGTTGGCTAGTAAAGATAAAATTAAGAGAGTTGGCTAGTAAAGTTAAAATTAAAGAGAGTTGGCTAGTAAAGATTAAAGAGAGTTGGCTAGTAAAGATTAAAGAGAGTTGGCTAGTAAAGATTAAAGAGAGTAGGCTAGTAAAGATTAATAACATCAAGGAAAATTAAAGAGAGTTGGCTAGTAAAGATTAATAACATCAAGGAAAATTAAAGAGAGTTGGCTAGTAAAGATTAATAACATCAAGGAAAATTAAAGAGAGTTGGCTAGTAAAGATAAAATTAAAGAGAGTTGGCTAGTAAAGATAAAATTAAAGAGAGTTGGCTAGTAAAGATAAAATTAAGAGAGTTGGCTAGTAAAGATAAAATTAAGAGAGTTGGCTAGTAAAGATAAAATTAAAGAGAGTTGGCTAGTAAAGATTAAAGAGAGTTGGCTAGTAAAGATTAAAGAGAGTAGGCTAGTAAAGATTAATAACATCAAGGAAAATTAAAGAGAGTTGGCTAGTAAAGATGATAACATCAAGGAAAATTAAAGAATGAGAGGAAGAGCTAAAAAAAAGATGGGGGCAAGATGTCATTAACGACCTAAGAATGATTGCTACTGAGGTCGGTCAACTTGCACAGAACAGAGAGTTTTTCAGGGATGCTATCATGGGAGTCAAGTTCCGGAATGGACAAGCTACTTGATAATGATGATGTTTGCATATGTCTTTCCGTCGTATCTACGAGAAACTGATATCAATATCTAACAAATATCACTTTCGATGGTAACCATCTAGTAATAATAATAATAATAATTCCTCCCGTACTGTTTGTTATACGTTACATAGGGACTGCAAGTAATTTCTCCATACTGCTCTATCCTGGGCAATTCGCTCAATCTCCTCCATAGAACTGAGACCGATATTTCTTGCCTCTCTCAGCAAAGTTTGTTTCAGGGTTTCCCTAGGTCGCCCTCTCTTTCTTGAACACTTTGCATCCTCAAGATGTGTCCAACATATCTCCATCTTCTCTCTTATAACAGTTGTCACTAGTGGTTGACCAGACATGTCTCTGATTTCATCACTTCTCCTGAATTCGTTCCACTTTATATTCATTATTTTTCGCAGACATCTATTTTCAAATGCATTCAACTTGCTTTCTATATCTTTAGTCATTTTCCAACTCTCGCTGGCATATGTTAGGATTGATACAACATTTGAATTGAAAATTCGTAATTTAGTTTAATACTATATAACTTGCAATTCCATATTTTATTTAGACTTTTAAAAGCTGATGTTGTTTTGCCAATTCATATCATAATTTCTTTTTTAACATTTCCTGTGCAATCTAACACAAGTTCAAAGACTTTGCTATCCTGGGCCCATGGTTACTGCCAGACTTTCTCTTGATGAAGAAATCAACTCTAGAATAGGAAGTGCAGCTGCTAAATTCGGTAAACTATCAAAGAGAGCGTGGAACAACACAAAATGAACTTTGGAGACCGGTAGTGTGTTGCCAGGGACAACAAGGGAGTAAATAATAGTAACACTACCACCTACAAGGCATGTCGTAAGAGACGAGCGAGCAAGTGAGTAAATAATAGTAACACTACCACCTACAAGGCATGTCGTAAGAGACGAGCGAGCAAGGGAAGTAAATAATAGTAACACTGCCACCTACAAGGCATGTCGTAAGAGACGAGCGAGCAAGGAGAAATAATAGTAACACTGCGACCTACAAGGCATGTCGTAAGAGACGAGCGAGCAAGGAGCAAAGAATAGTAACACTGCCACCTACAAGCGTCATGTACATGTAAAATCAATTGAGGTAGAGGGTCTAGGGATGCTACCCTAGTAAATAAAAAGCGTTACAGAAATCAATTGTGTTGACCTACTTGTAGGCGCATAACTCTCACAACGTACAATCGTTCTTAGGCTCAGATCACATGCAAATCACAAAGAGATGAACGATAAAACGTAGGTGCCATATTCAAGTTGAACACTTAACAGAACCTGTGGCAGTTCCGAATAGAAAAGATCATCAGGAAAGTCACTGCCCGGACAAAAGTTCATTAGAACGATTTTTTTAAATTAAAATTCATAGAAAATATTTTCATCATCTTCAAAATTCAATAGGGAACCCTCGCCAGGTTTACGATATTCATACCCTCGCCAGGTTTACGATATTCATACACTACAGCTGAGATCTTCCTGTGTACACTCGCCAAGTTTACGATATTCATACACTCGGCAGGTTTACGATATTCATACACTCGCCAGGTTTACGATATTCATACACTCGCCAGGTTTACGATATTCATACCCTCGCCAGGTTTACGATATTCATACACTCGCCAGGTTTACGATATTCATACACTCGCCAGGTTTACGATATTCATACACTCGCCAGGTTTACGATATTCATACACTCGCCAGGTTTACGATATTCATACACTACACTCGTCAGGTTTACGATATTCATACACTACACTCGTCAGGTTTACGATATTCATACACTACAGCTGAGATCTTCCTGTGTACACTCGCCAGGTTTACGATATTCATACACTCGCCAGGTTTACGAATGTCATACACCAAGTTTAGATATTCAACATACACTCGTCAGGTTACGATATTCACTACACTACACTCGTCAGGTTTGACGATATATACACTACACTGACACTCTTCAGCATGTCGTAAACTGCCAGGTTAGTATATTCGTAACACTGCCACCTACAAGTCATTCCTGAGACAGCTGCAAGGTTTACGATATTCATACACTACAGCTGAGATCTTCGTAGACACTCGCCAGGTTGACGAATATTACATGCACCTCGCCAGGTTTACGATATTCATACACTCAGCTGAGATCTTCCTGTAATGCACTCGCCAGGTTTACGATATTCATACACTCCCAGGTTACAATATTCATACACTGACAGCTGAGATCTTCCTGTGTGACACTCGCCGGTTTACGATATTCATACACTCGCCGAGTTTACGATATTCAATTACACTACAGCTGAGATCTTCAATTCTGTAACCTCGTCAGGTTTACGATATTCATACACTACAGCTGAGATCTTCCTGTGTACACTCGTCAGGTTTACGATATTCATACACTACAGCTGAGATCTTCCTGTGTACACTCGCCAGGTTTACGATATTCATACACTACAGCTGAGATCTTCTGGCTACACTCGCCAGGTTTACGATATTCATACACTACAGTTAGATCTTCTTGTACCTCGTCAGGTTTACGATATTCATACACTACAGCTGAGATTTCTGTACACTCGCCAGGTTTACGATATTCATACACTACAGCGTCGAGATCTTCTACCTCGCCAGGTTGATATTCACACACTGCCAGGTTTACGATATTCATACACTACAGCTGAGATCTTCCTGTGTACACTCGCCAGGTTTACGATATTCATACACTACAGCTGAGATCTTCCTGTGTACACTCGTCAGGTTTACGATATTCATACACTACAGCTGAGATCTTCCTGTGTACACTCGCCAGGTTTACGATATTCATACACTACAGCTGAGATCTTCATGTGTACACTCGTCAGGTTTACGATATTCATACACTACAGCTGAGATCTTCCTGTGTACACTCGCCAGGTTTACGATATTCATACACTACAGCTGAGATCTTCCTGTGTACACTCGTCAGGTTTACGATATTCATACACTACAGCTGAGATCTTCCTGTGTACACTCGTCAGGTTTACGATATTCATACACTACAGCTGAGATCTTCCTGTATACACTCGCCAGGTTTACGATATTCATACACTACAGCTGAGATCTTCCTGTGTACACTCGTCAGGTTTACGATATTCATACACTACAGCTGAGATCTTCCTGTGTACACTCGTCAGGTTTACGATATTCATACACTACAGCTGAGATCTTCCTGTGTACACTCGCCAGGTTTACGATATTCATACACTACAGCTGAGATCTTCCTGTGTACACTCGCCAGGTTTACGATATTCATACACTACAGCTGAGTCTTCCTGTGTACCTGCCAGGTTTACGATATTCATACACTACAGATGAGATCTTCCTGTGTACACTCGCCAGGTTTACGATATTCATACACTACAGCTGAGATCTTCCTGTGTACCCTCGTCAGGTTTACGATATTCATACACTACAGCTGAGATCTTCCTGTGTACACTCGCCAGGTTTACGATATTCATACACTACAGCTGAGATCTTCCTGATACACTCGCCAGGTTTACGATATTCATACACTACAGCTGAGATCTTCCTGTGTACACTCGTCAGGTTTACGATATTCATACACTACAGCTGAGATCTTCCTGTGTACACTCGCCAGGTTTACGATATTCATACACTACAGCTGAGATCTTCCTGTGTACCCTCGCCAGGTTTACGATATTCATACACTACAGCTGAGATCTTCCTGTGTACCCTCGCAGGTTTACGATATTCATACACTCAGGTAGATCTTCCCTGACACTCGCCAGGTTTACGATATTCATACACTACAGCTGAGATCTTCCTGTGAAAACTCGCCAGGTTTACGATATTCATACACTACAGCTGAGATCTTCAATTCAATATGACCCTCGCCAGGTTTACGATATTCATACACTACAGCTGAGATCTTCCTGTGTACACTCGCCAGGTTTACGATATTCATACACTACAGCTGAGATCTTCCTGTGAAAACTCGCCAGGTTTACGATATTCATACACTACAGCTGAGATCTTCAAAATTCAATAATGAACCCTCGCCAGGTTTACGATATTCATACACTACAGCTGATATTTTCCTGTGTAAGAATTCCATCGGAGCACACATGGTTACTCACTGAAGTGCAATGAGTTTGTCCTATCAATCAATCAATCTTCTTCTTCTTCTCTTCCACCATTTACTTCTTTATAGGAGTGTTGGGGAGGGGGTGTTGGGAAGGGGGAAAGTGTAGTGATCTTGTGTCTGCTTGTTTTAAGGCAGTTTGTAAGCTGATATTCATGTTCGTAAGGCTGTTCTTGGTGCCGTCGCTCCATCTTTTGCGTGGTCTTCCTCTTGCTTTGTACTCGTTATACTTTTTCTGTATGACTCTCTGTGGTAGACGATACCAGGGCATTCTTGTCAGGTGTCCAAACCGTTTAATCTATTGTTCCTTTATGAATTGCATGACTGGTTTCACATCCAGTCTTCTTCTGATTTCTTCATTTCTAATTTTGTCTCTTATTGTCACACCTGCAGCTCTTCTAAGACACCTCATCTATGTCGTTATAATTTTCCACTCATTAGCTGCTGTTATTGGCCATGTTTGACACTAGTAACATAGTGTTGGCCAGAAAATCGTTCTTATGAGATTTGCTTTAGTTGTTAGCGGTATCTCTTTATGTGACAACAGTGGTGTTAACTGTCCCAGTACTTGGTTAGCTTTTGTGCAACGATTGCTGATTTCGCTATCGATACTTCCATCTGCTGTGAAAATTGCTCCTAAGTATTTGGCCTCAATTGTTTGTTTTATTTCTACGTTCTGGAGTTCTATTGTAAGGTTTTTTGGTTGTCTACTTATTGCGATTGTCTCTGTCTTTATTATATTTATTTTCATGTTGTACTCATCACCCTTGATGTTAACTAAACTCAAATGGTTCTGAAGAGATTCTGCAATCAGTACTTGGTCGTCACATTTACATATCTGGGAAGTGTTATCAACATTCAAGGTGGTTCAGATGAAGATGTTAGGGTTAGAATACAAAAGACAAGTTCAGCCTTTGCCATTCTGAAGAACATATGGAGTTCAAGAATGATCAGGAATAAAACTAAGATAATGATATTTAACTCAAATGTCAAGGCTGTCCTTCTGTATGAAGCGGAGACATGGAGAACAACTAAGACTAAGTTGCAACTTCAAATGTCAAGGACTCCTTATTCAGAAAACCTTGAAGAGGAGACATGGAGAGAAGAACTAAGCACAATGATATTCCTAACAAATCCAAGACAGCCTTCTGATGGAAGCGAGAAAATGGGAGAAAACCAAGAAATGATATTTAACTCAAATGTCAAGGCTGTCCTTCTATATGAAGCAGAGACATGGAGAACAACTAAGATAATGATATTTAACTCAAATGTCAAGGCTGTCCTTCTATATGAAGCAGAGACATGGAGAACAACTAAGGGGAACACCAAACAGTTGTAGACATTCATCAATAGATTTGTGCGCAGGATACTCTAACTTATATGATTCATCAATAGATGCCTACGCAGGATACTCTAACTTATATGATTCATCAATAGATGCCTACGCATGATACTCCAACTTATATGATTCATCAATAGATACCTGCGCAGGATACTCTAACTTATATGATTCATCAATAGATGCCTACGCAGGATACTCCAACTTATATGATTCATCAATAGATACCTACGCAGGATACTCCAACTTATATGATTCATCAATAGATACCTACGCAGGATACTCCAACTTATATGATTCATCTATATATACCTACGCAGGATACTCCAACTTATATGATTCATCAATAGATGCCTACGCAGGATACTCCAACTTATATGGTATGACAGAACTACAAACAGGGAACTCTGGGATAGAACAGGACAACGACATGTGGAACAAGAGATAAGGAGCAGAAGGTGGCGGTGGATAGTACACACACTGAGGAACCCCCTCCCCCTAACAACATCACAAGACAGGCTCTCGGATGGAACCCCCATGGCAATAGAGGTAGAGGAAGACCCAGGAACACCTGGAGGCGGGAGTTGGAGATGGAATGCAAGAAAATGGGGAAAGAATGTAGACATCTGGAAAGGATGAACTTGGATAGGCGGGCGTAAAAGGCCTTGGTTGCGACCTATGCTTCCCTAGGGGCGAAGGATGAAGAAGAAGAAGTACTTGGTCGTCTGCAAATAAAAGTTCTGAAATATTATTTTCTTCCTCTATTTCTGCTTCTCAACTAATGTTGATTGTCCATGTATGTCCATTAATCAATCAATGACAAGAAAGGAGTTCTGCATTTTCTAACTTGTACACGACATCGAAACAAAAAAATAAACATTAACAGTATTGTTGAATAATAATAATAATTTAGAACAGGAAACTATTTAAATTTATTGTTTTATTTTTTTAAATGTTTTACACAATTTGTATTTTAAATTTCTCCACCGATTAAGTTCCACCATTTTGATATCTCCTCAAGGGAGATAATATAACATTGTTGTTAACGTGGCTGAAATTAATGCCGCTGGAATACAAAGGAAAGTATGGACGACTAAACTACCACTGTTTGTATTGTTGGTGTGTTTAATTGTTGAACGCCTGTTTGGAGGCGTGATCAGGTGGTTAAAAGACAGACGTTAAGATATTATATCTTGGGACACTTACTGTTAGATGATGGCAGATGGGAAAAAAAGATTTGAAAGAAAATATTATCATGTGCCTTTGCTTGCTTATATGATACCACACAGACGTGTCTTTGTACTAAAATACCAATTTATTAAGTATCACTGCAGCCTCCACTCGGTTTTCTCCAGATCGGTTCTGATCCGTTATGACATCAGATTTGTAGTTTTCCGTACATCACGTTCTTCTTCTTCAAACGCTACATATCGACCACCTGTTAAACCACTCTTTGTGATCTGAGCCTAAGAGCGATTGTACGTTGTGCAAGTTATGTGCCTACACGTAGGCCAGCACATCCGATTTTTGAGATGCTTTTTATTTACTAAGGTAGCTTTCCCTAGGCTCATACCTCATTGGCCTCTTACATTGGCCTCTTACATTGGCCTCTTACATTGGCCTCTTACATTGGCCTCTTACATTGGCCTCTTACATTGGCCTCTTACATTGGCCTCTTACATTGGCCTCTTACATTGGTCTCTTACATTGGCCTCCTCTTACGACATGCCTTGTAGGTTGTAGTTTGCTAATCTTTGCTGCCTTTGTGGGCCCTGAAACACAAGGGCGGATCTGAGCCTAAGAAGGATTTACGTTGTGCCACTTATGCGCCTACAAGCAGGCCAGCACATCCGACTTTTGCAACGCTTTTTATTTACTAGGGTAACATCCCTATGTCCCTACCATAGTCGCCTCCTATGACATGCCGTGTCGCAGTGTTATTATTCGTTGCTCCCTATGAGATTCCCGGCAACACAAGGACGATGTGACAGATCAATAGCGGTAGGTGGATACAGTACTGATAGGACTAGGAACTCGATATCACCTACAATGAGATCAGGGATAATTGATAAATATCTCAGTCAGTCCACGTGGATGGCGAAATCACTTTTTGAGCGAAAAGCGAGATTTTTTTTAAACGCTACGTCTAAACGTCATCATCAAATAACTTGTCATAAACAGAACTTTGCCACCCTAACAGTCCTTCAGAATTTCTTCCTCTCGTATGTCAGAGTCCCGCCTCTGTAGTCGCCATGTTCAAATCATGTTACATCCTGAATTCACCAGAAATATTTTAAATTAAAAAAATTCTACACAAATATTTTCACCATCTGCTAAATTACACCGGGGACCTCGCCGATGCTACGGAGTTTGTACACTGTGGCTGAGATCTTCCTGTGTAAGAAAGAGATCGAAGCACCCATGGTTACTCACCGAAGTGCAATGATGATGTTCCTATCAATCAATCAATCCTGAATCTATCTTCTCCTTGGTTTTCCTCGTCTCCTCTTTACCGGTATGCCTCCTTCCATGATGGTCTTCTCCAGACCTTCGTGTCTCTGTATATGTCCACAATACTTCAATTTTCTCATTTGTATTTGTACCATCAGTCAGTTTTCTTTGTATTTGAGTTATTTCTGGATAGATCTATTTGTTCGCTTCTCTGTCCATGATATAAGGAGGACCTTCCTGTAACACGTATATTCAAAAACATATATATGTTTTTGTACTGCCTTGCTGTTGTTGAAACCCAGGAATTATGAGTTGTTACCCTTTCCTATGTGTGTTGAAAGAGTATCCGGCTTTTCCTATGTGTGCGTTGGAAAGAGTACCTGCTTTTACTATGTGTGCGTTGGGAAGAGTACCGGCTTTCCTATGTGTGCGTTGGAAAGAGTATCCGGCTTTTCCTATGTGTGCGCTGGGAAGAGTATCCGGCTTTTCCTATGTGTGCGCTGGGAAGAGTACCCGGCTTTTCCTATGTGTGCGTTGGAAAGAGTATCCGGCTTTTCCTATGTGTGCGTTGGAAAGAGTATCCGGCTTTTCCTATGTGTGCGCTGGGAAGAGTACCCTGCTTTACTATGTGTGCGTTGGGAAGAGTACCCGGCTTTTCCTATGTGTGCGTTGGAAAGAGTATCCGGCTTTTCCTATGTGTGCGTTGGAAAGAGTATCGGTTTTCCTATGTTGCGCTGGGAAGAGTACCCCTGTTTTTTACTTGCCTTTCTGTGGTTGGGAAAGAGTACCTTTCTATGTGTCGTAGAGACCTTTCCTATGTGTGCGTTGGGAAGAGTACTCCGCTTTTCCTATGTGTGCGTTGGGAAGAGTACTCCGCTTTTCCTATGTGTGCGTTGGGAAGAGTACTCCGCTTTTCCTATGTGTGCGTTGGGAAGAGTACTCCGCTTTTCCTATGTGTGCGTTGGGAAGAGTACTCCGCTTTTCCTATGTGTCGTTGGGAAGAGTACCCGCTTTTCCTATGTGTGCGTTGGGAAGAGTACCCGCTTTTCCTATGTGCGTTGGGAAGAGTACCCGCTTTTCCTATGTGTGCGTTGGGAAGAGTACCCGCTTTTCCTATCGGGAAGACTCCGCTTTCCATCGGAAGAGTACCCGGCTTTCTTGCAGAGACCGGCATTTCTAAACCATCAGGAAAATGTCAAAATTAGATGTACAACATTTTCCCAACAGTTGCTTTATGAGGCTGCATAGCTTGTTGTAAACTCGCTTCTTATGGATATGGTATGGGTTCAATTCCAATGGCGTGGAATCATTTAGGAACAGTACGGCTCAGGTGATTACCATCTCATTTTGGGTACCAGGACCATGGAAGTAAGAGGATGATGTGACATCACATCGTACGACGTCAAAGAAATACGCCTAAACCCTATTACACTCATACCTCGAGGTCGAAAAAATGGTCCTTCCTTTATGCTTTTTTTTTTTCGTGTTTGCCATACCACTTTTCTGCTCTTGTTTCTTCTTTTTCTTTACCTTTCAACTTCCAACGGTGCATATTTCTTTAATAAACTTCTTCCAGCTCTTCCTCTCTCCTGCCATCCCTTCCAGCTCTTCCTCTCTCCTGTCATTCCTTCCAGCTCTTCCTCTCTCCTGTCATTCCTTCCAGCTCTTCCTCTCTCCTGTCATTCCTTCCAGCTCTTCCTCTCTCCTGTCATTCCTTCCAGCTCTTCCTCTCTCCTGTCATTCCTTCCAGCTCTTCCTCTCTCCTGCCATTCCTTCCAACTCTTCCTCTCTCCTGCCATCCCTTCCAGCTCTTCCTCTCTCCTGTCATTCTTTCCAGCTCTTTCTCTCTCCTGTCATTCTTTCCAGCTCTTCCTCTCTCCTGTCATTCTTTCCAACTCTTCCTCTCTCCTGTCATCCCTTCCAGCTCTTCCTCTCTCCTGTCATCCCTTCCAGCTCTTTCTCTCTCCTGCCATTCTTTCCAGCTCTTTCTCTCTCCTGTCATCCCTTCCAGCTCTTTCTCTCTCCTGCCATTCTTTCCAGCTCTTTCTCTCTCCTGCCATTCCTTCCAGCTCTTTCTCTCTCCTGTCATCCCTTCCAGCTCTTTCTCTCTCCTGCCATTCTTTCCAGCTCTTTCTCTCTCCTGCCATTCCTTCCAGCTCTTTCTCTCTCCTGCCATTCCTTCCAGCTCTTTCTCTCTCCTGCCATTCTTTCCAGCTCTTTCTCTCTCCTGCCATTCTTTCCAGCTCTTTCTCTCTCCTGCCATTCTTTCCAGCTCTTTCTCTCTCCTGCCATTCTTTCCAGCTCTTCCTCTCTCCTGTCATTCTTTCCAACTCTTTCCATGTTTCACCTATCCTTTTAATATCAGCCTTCAGCTCTATTCTCCATGTATTTCTAGCCCTTCCCTACTCCTCTTTCCCTGCGGGTTCCAAAACAATGCCTGTCTTGCAATACTTCCGGTCGGTCTTCTCAATGTATGTCCTATCCATCGCTAGCGTCTCTTCCTTAGCTCTTTCTCCACTGGTATCTACTTATTTATTTCTCTGAGTTCCTCGTTTGTAATCTTGTTTGACATACCACTTGTATGTTCTTGTTTGTCAAAACCACTTGTCTGTTCTTGTTTGCATACTACTTGTCTTTTTGTTTGCCCTAACACTTGTCTTTTTGTTTGACATACCACTTGTCTGTTCTTGTTTGCCTTACCACTTGTCTTTTTGTTTGCCTTACCACTTGTCTTTTTGTTTGACATACCACTTGTCTGCTCTTGATATATACATACACCATCTTAATTATTTTTTTTCTCCATCAATTTTGCATCCTCTCTCGTAAAATAATTTACGATCGCGAAGTTTTCTGGTGGATCTAAATCGCGCAAAAATTCGTCCCCAATTATTTCGTTCATGATATGCGTGTTTCAATCATGTTAAGTTTTCATACGTAAAACAAAATGGAGTGTTTAGTTGCTATGGTGACGTGTTTCAGCAATGCCGAGCTTCCATTTGTAAACAAAAATGGAGTGTTTAGTTGCTATGGTGATATAGAAAATGAGTTAAAATCTTATTTTTGTAATGATAATTATTTTTTTGGAGTGGTTGCACGTTTTCGTCATTTGAAGATAACAAAGAAATAAAAACGACAGGAAGAAAAAGGAAGATTAAAAAGAATCAACACGTATGTACTTTGTACTTAGTTTGTCAACCGTTCTGTTCTTTATTGTTATAGCCTGAGCAAGGAGACAGATAACATATGATACACCTAGAGCATTGGTTCACAACCGGTGGCACGTGTACCCTATGTGGTACGCGCTGGACCGTTCTGCGGTACGCGAAAAATAAACTGTTTAGTTTAGTGATCGGTTCATCATTATTCCACTTCTATTGCATATTTTGCTTGATAAAGAACTTTTGGTCGAAACGTTGCTGTGTATTGTTATTATTGTATTATTGTTAAATTTTGTAAAACTACAGTACTTAGGTTTGACATGTTTCGCTATTGCTACATAGTTTTACTGCAGTCTTCCCTTATATGGACATTGCTACATAGTTTTACTGCAGTCTTCCCTTATATCGATCATCATCACTGCACATTGAACCAAGCAGTCCATACGTTCTGCGATCTCCATCTCATGAAGTCTCTCAGCGTGCGGCAACTAACAACTCAAGTTCTAGTTTAGTTTAATGATATGACAAACAGTAATGACATGACAAACAGTAATGACATGACAAACAGTAATGGCATGACAAACAGTAATGACATGACAAACAGCAATGATATGACAAACAGCAATGACATGACAAACAGCAATGACATGACAAACAGTAATGACATATGACAAACAGTAATGACATGACAAACAGTAATGACATGACAAAAAAGCAATGACATGACAAACAGTAATGACATGACAAACAGTAATGACATGACAAACAGCAATGACATGACAAACAGTAATGACAGGACAAACAGCAATGACATGACAAACAGTAACGACATGACAAACAGTAATGACATGACAAACAGTAATGACATGACAAAAAGTAATGACATTACAAACAGTAATGATATGACAAACAGTAATGACATGACAAACAGCAATGACATGACAAACAGCAGCAAAATAAAACAGCAATTTGTATAACAAAATGCAAGCTGCATGCAAGCGGAGCAAATGACGATGACTAAACATCAGACATATGAGCATACAAACAAAAGGGCATGCAAAACAGAATTGACATACAAACACAATGACACTGGACACGTAATGCATGACAAATCAAATCCAAACAGTAACGACATGACAAACAGTAATGACATGACAAACAGTAATGACATGACAAAAAGTAATGACATGACAAACAGTAATGACATGACAAACAGTAATGACATGACAAACAGCAATGACATGACAAACAAGTCGATGCAAAAATAAATACAAAACGTTTGTTATTAAATAATAAATTCGATGTGTGCTGCCGGAGCTCGCAAGGGGAGCAAAGAATAGAAACGATGTGACCTACAAGGCATGTCGTAAGAGGCGACTGAGGTAGCTACCCTAGTAAATAAAAAGCATCGCAGAAATCAGATTCGTTATCAGTTATCAGAGGACTATCATCATAGCACTCCGGACACGTCCATATGTGTTCCGATCTTCGCCTTAACAAATCCAGCAGCGTCCAGCGGTCTAACACGCCAGTTCGATGTTGATTAATCAAACTTTTTGCATATTTGGTATGTCGTTCTTTTCGGCCTGTGCCAATGTTGATATCCATCTCTCTCGGTCTGATCAGTGAGTGCGACTCTCTCTCTCTCTGCCTTTTTAACTCGAATTGGAGATTAGGTCCTCAACCAATTCATGCCAAGTCTTCCTATCTCTAGCTATCTGATCTCTGCCACAACCAACTCATGCCAAGTCTTCCTATCTCTAGCTATCTGATCTCTGCCACAACCAACTCATGCCAAGTCTTCCTATCTCTAGCTATCTATCTGCACAACCAACTCATGCCAAGTCTTCATCTCAGCTATCTGATCTCTGCCACAACCAACTCATGCCAAGTCTTCCTATCTCTAGCTATCTGATCTCTGCCAAACAAACGTCATGCCAAGTCTTCTTCTAGCTATTGATCTCTGCCACAACCAACTCATGCCAAGTCTTCCTATCTCTAGCTATCTGATCTCTGCCACAACCAACTCATGCCAAGTCTTCCTATCTCTAGCTATCTGATCTCTGCCACAACCAACTCATGCCAAGTCTTCCTATCTCTAGCTATCTGATCTCTGCCACAACCAACTCATGCCAAGTCTTCCTATCTCTAGCTATCTCCTGCAGCTCCCTCCAACTCTTCTTTATAATGTTGATCTCTGCCACAACCAATTCATGACAAGTCTTCCTATCTCTAGCTATCTCCTGCAGCTTCCTCCAACTCTTCTTTATATTGTTGATCTCTGCCTCAACGAACTCATGCCAAGTCTTCCTATCTCTAGCTATCTCCTGCAGTTCCCTCCAGCTCTTCTTTATATTGTTGATCTCTGCCTCAACCAACGTCATGCCAAGTCTTCCTATCTCTAGCTATCTCCTGCAGTTCCCTCCAGCTCTTCTTTATATTGTTGATCTCTGCCTCAATCAACTCATGCCAAGTCTTCCTATCTCTAGCTATCTCCTGCAGTTCCCTCCAACTCTTCTTTATATTGTTGATCTCTGCCACAACCAACTCCTGCCAAGTCTTCCTATTCTGCTATCTCTGGCTCCTCCAACTCTTCTTTATTGTGATCTGCCACACCAACTCCTGCAAGTCTTCCTATCTCTAGACTCCAGCCCTCATCTCTTTATATTGTTGATCTCTGCCTCAACCAACTCATGCCAAGTCTTCCTATCTCTAAGTATCTCCTGCAGCTCCCTCCAACTCTTCTTTATATTGTTGATCTCTGCCACAACCAACTCCTGCCAAGTCTTCCTATCTCTAGCTATCTCCTGTAGCTCCTCCAACTCTTCTTTATATTGTTGATCTCTGCCTCCAAATCTTGTCTCCATGTATTTCTCGTTCTCCCTTTCTTCGCTGTCCCTGCAGGTTGAGTAGAACTTGCAATTCTGAAACTTTTTTGTAATCGGATGGGCTGGCCTTCTTGTAGGAGCATAACTGTCGCAAAGTACAATCGCTCTTAGGCTCAGATCCGCTAGTGTATTGCCGGGGCTCGCAAGGGGAGTAACTAATAGTAACACTGCGACCTACAAGGCATGTCGTAAGAGGCGACTGAGGTAAAGAACTTGATAAGCTACCCTAGTAAATAAAAAGCTTTGCAGAAATCGGATGTGCTGGCCTACTTGTAGGAGCATAACTGGTGCAACGTGCAATCGCTCTTAGGCTCAGATCACATACAAATCACAAAGAGTGGTTTAATAAGTGGCAATATGGAGCGCTCGAAGAAGAAGAAACAGAAAGTCGGATTTGAGAATGCATCTTGTTTCAAGCATTGTTATCGATACAAAGCATTTTACAGTGGATACAAAGCATTGTTACAGTGGATACAAGAGCATTGTTACAGTTGTTACAGGGATACAAAAGCATTGTTACCGATACAAGAGCATTGTTATCGATACAAGCATTGTTACGTGATACAAGGCATTGCATGATACAAGAGTTGTTACAGTGGATACAAGAGCATTGTTACCGATAAGAGCATTGTACAGGATACAATGCATTGTTACTCGATACAAGGCATTGTTACAGTGATACAATACATTGTTACTCGATACAAGATGTTACAGTGGATACAATATTGTTACTGATACAAATAGCATTGTTACAGTGGATACAAATAGCATTGTTACAGTGGATACAAATAGCATTGTTACAGTGGATACAAAGAGCATTGTTACAGTGGATACAAGTATTGATCGATACAAAAGCATTGTTACAGTGGATACAATAGCATGTTAAGTGGATACAAGGCATTGTTCAGTGATAAAAGACATTGTTACAGTGATACAAGACATTGTTACAGTGGATTCAAGAGCATTGTTACAGTGGATACAAAACATTGTTCAGGATACAAATAGCATTTTACAGTGATACAAGAGCATTGTTACGATACAGTGGATACAAATAGCATTGTTATCGATACAAGAGCATTGTTACAGTGGATACAAAGTATTGTTATCGATACAAATAGCATTGTTACAGTGGATACAAATAGCATTGTTACAGTGATAAAAGAGCATTGTTACAGTGATACAAGAGCATTGTTACAGTGGATAAAAGCATTGTACAGTGATAAAATAGCATTGTTACAGTAGATACAAAGAGCATTGTTATCCGATACAGTGGATACAAATAGCATTGTTATCGATACAGTGGATACAAATAGCATTGTTACAGTGGATACAGTGGATACAGTGGATACAGTGGATACAAATAGCATTGTTACAGTGAATACAATGGATACAGTGGATACAAAGCAAAAGGTCATCCACGCAAAAGTTAGACCACAGAAATAATAGTCAGTAAAAGACCATATTTATGAAGTGCACTAAAAGCTCGTTCTAGAATATCTTTTATACTGACCTGTGAGGCAAAACAGGGTTAGAGTAAAGACAGAAAGAAGATTTGGAAGAAAATAAGTGCATCAATGAGAACTCAACAATCTCACTGATTATATCAATCAATCAATCAATCGTAGGCGATCATGTTTCTCCATAACTCTCTCTCTCCTTGGTGAATTTAACCAGTTCTGATGTCGATCTTTTGTCGAACCACGATTTCATGCCACCCAACATCTTCTCCTCTGTCTTCCACGATCTCTCCTTCCCTGAATGTTTACTTGTAGTCACCAAATGTTCTAAACCTTCTCTTCGCATTATATACCCGAAAAACCTTGATTGTCGGATTCTTATTCTTTTGATAAGGTTTCTTTGTGTACAGGCCTGATTTAAAACCTCATCATTTATTTTCTTCGCTGTCCATGGAATTTTCAGCATTCTTCTGTAAATCCACATCTCTATGGCTTCCAATAATCTTATTGATTGTTTGTTCATTGTCCATGATTCGCTGCCATGCGTGAGTATTGGCTCAATATAGTGCAGGAGTATTTGTTTCCGCGGTATCATTGGTAGTGAATTCACACATAATGTGTTTGTCATTTGCATAAAAGCTGCTTTTGCTTGAGCTATTCTACTCCTAATCTCTGTTGTACATCTTCCATCTGATGTTAGGACTGTTCCCAGATACTTGAATCGATGGACTTGTTTCTCTCTTTCTCTTTTTCTCATGCCTTTTTAATCCGCATTGGGGCATATGCCCTCAACCAACTCATGCCAAGTATTCCTATATCTTGCTCTTTTGTTTCATCTCTTCTTTATAATGCTAATCTCTGCTAATTCTATTGCTAATTTCCTCCAAATATCTTCTCCGTGTATTCCTAATCATCCATTTCTGTCGCTGTCTCTGTGGGTTCCAGGAAAAGACCCTTCTTGTTATACTCCCCTCAGTGTTGTGTTATTTATTTTGATATTTCATTGTTGTGTTTCCTGTTTCTTGGAGATAACCATGACCTCTGTCTTCTTTATGCTAATGCTTACTCTGTTACTTTCACTTTCTCTCACTGTTATGTCTATCAGATCTTGTATATCTTCTTCTTTTATCATCAGTAGCGACTCTTGATCATTTTTGTTGGTGGGGCCAGACACAAATTTTCGTAAAATCATGGGTTTTTTTCCTGTTTATTCTGAATACACACATCACCACTATAAGTAGTCACAAATCGTCAATTGTTACGCCAGATGTAAGAGTACAATCAACTGTCAACATCTGTCAGTAAATATACACTGTCACTTGTCTATGCTACAGATGTATAATGATGGAACACACGATTACCGTAAACTATTATATTATTGTTAGTTAATTATTTCCATTATTTTCTATTATTTTTATATATCATTCGGTATTTCCGCACCCGGCGGACTCATTAATAATACCGTGTAACTGTGCACTGGCTACCATGTGTTAGGATTTCCATACTAAATTAATGAACATCACATATTGGCTGGGCTAAATAACCAGACCAGAGATAGATCAGTGGTCGCTATGTTAACAGACGTTCTAATATAGACCACATTTCTTTCTTTCTTTCTCGAATCCTGTATGCCTCACAGCGTCAGGTCAGGAAGAGATTTCTAAAACGGGCCCTAGTATGCGCTTCGTAGATAGTCTCTTT
This sequence comes from Arion vulgaris, assembly GCA_020796225.1. Classification (NCBI taxonomy): domain Eukaryota; kingdom Metazoa; phylum Mollusca; class Gastropoda; order Stylommatophora; family Arionidae; genus Arion; species Arion vulgaris. The sequence goes on along the minus strand of CM036777.1, from coordinate 20,603,760 downwards.
CGTCGCCTCTGTTATCTCTGAGGTCCATCTTTTGCGTGGTCGGCCTTTTGCTTTGTACCCATTGTATCGGAGCAGCATTGCTCTTTGGGGTGCACTGTCTGATGGTAATTTGCTTACGTGACCGAACCATTTAATTTGTTGTTTCTTGATGAAGTCTAGTACTGATGTTGTACCCACTTTTTCCTGATGTCTTCATTTCTCAACCGGTCTCTTCTTGTTACACCCAGCATTCTGCGTAGACACTTCATTTCTGTTGTGACTAGTTTTCTTCTATCGTTTGTTGTCAGCGTCCAGGTTTGGCACTGGTAACATAATGTGGGGAGAAAGATTGTGTTGAACATTGCTCTTTTTGTGTTCATGGTGACGTGTTTGCATCTTAAAATTGGCGCCATTTGCCCTATCATTTGATTTGCTTTGTTGCATCTGTGTTGAATTTCATTAGTTATTCTTCCATTTGCTGAAAAATGCTCCCCAGGTATGTGAAATTTTTTACTTGATTTAGTAGGTGATTATCGATGGAGATGTTGGTAGTGTTTTCCTCTCTGGCGAATGTCATTACTTCTGTTTTGTCGATGTTAATTCTCATGTTGTATTCGTTACATGCTAACTGGAGTCTGTTGATGTGTTGTTGTAGCTGTTCTTCTGTTGTTGATATGATTGCCTGATCGTCTGCAAAAGAAATTCATTTAAGAGTTCTCCGAGGTTGTTTCCTTCGCTGGTGTTAGCTATTTTACAAATGTGGTCAATGTACGTGATGAATAGCAGCGGGGATAGTACGCAACCTTGTCTTAACAACATTTCTACTGGCTGTAAAAAATAGTGCGCTGGAAATATGTTATGTATACTAATTAGGGAGGAAGTTCGATGAAGTTCAGACTTCTACGATATGTTAGCGTTATATATCAACTTTTAAACCATCAGTATCACGTTAAAAGTAATTAGTACAAACAACAAATAATAAATATAGAATAATAAATACAAGTTATTAACTATTTTGGGTGTGCCTGACCCCACTGACTCTTAAGGGAGGAAAGACACTGAATTTCAGACTGTATAGGATATTTTAGCGTTACATATTCAACTTTCAAAGTTAATAATTATCACGTCCTTCTTCTTCTGCTTCGAACGCTCCATATCGGCCACTTGTTAACCACTCTTTGTGATTTGTATGTGATCCGAGCCTACGAACGATTGTAATCTGTGCCAGTTATGCGCTTACAAGTAGGCCAGCATATCCGACTTCTGCGACGCTTTTCATTTATTAGGGCAGCTTCCCTAGGCCGCTACCTCAGCCGCCTCTTACGACACGCCTTGTAGGTCACAGTATTACCATATTTTGCTCTCCTTGGAAGTCCTGACAACACATGGGCAGTATCGCGTTAAAAGTATTAATTATAAAGAAATAATTTATAAAAGAATAAATACACGTTACACGTCATTTTTATTGGGTCCGGTCCCACTGACCCTTAATGGCGAGCCGCCACTGCTTATCATTGAATAGAAAAGATAAAAAATACTTGCAGAAACTTTGCACGAAAAACTAACATAAACGAAAAATCAGACCTCAACAGTATATGGCCTTTAAGTGACAGAAGAAGAAGAAGAAGAAGAAATACTATACCTTAGTTGATCGATGCTTGCAAATTTCTGATGTTGAGTATTGCCTCTGTTCACGAATGTGGTTGAACACTCAAGCTATATACCCTTAGTATTGAACTCGCCCTTGTCACGTGATATCTCATGTGACAAAATGGCGTGGAAAAGTTAGCTAGTGCGTGATGGACAACGTGGCGTAATTTTTTCACATTGATAACTATAGCATATTTGCAATGTTGATCAAATATACGTGCAGGGTTATAATTGTGGGTATCATGCGTTTATATCATCCCCTCGATTTTACCGGTTGTCCCAATGTGTTCTAAACCTCCCTTCCTCATCACATGCCCAAAAAATGATGACTGCCTCTTTCTTATATTGATGATAAGCTTTCTCTGTGTCTTGATCTCATTCAACACCTCAAAATTAGTCATTTTAGCTGTCCATGGGATTATCATCATTCTTCTGTAAAACCACATCTCTGTGGCCATCAGAGATTTTTCGATCTGTGTGTTTATTGTCCATAACTCGCTTCCTTATGTCAGTATTGGTTGTATGTTGCACTGTATGACTCATTCTGATCTCAATTGTCTATCTGTCTGTTTATTGTCATTGACTCGCATCCGTATGTCAGTATTGGTTCTACGTAGCACTGTATGGACAATGACTTGTTGCATATAATGCTTTTCATTTTCTGAAACGTTGCTTTCGCCTGCCATATTCTGCTCTTTATTTCTGATATGCCATCTGATGTTACCAGGACTCCGAGGTATTTAAATTGCTGTGCTTGTCTTAGCTAAGTCCCATTTACTGTGATGGTGCCAAAAATATGCGTATATGGATATAATTGTGGGTAGCATGTATGTGTGATTGCGTTTATACAAATGTGTTCATAGTATATGTGTATGTAAAATTATATGTAACTGTGGTTTTTTTACCAACATAGTAGAAATAAACATACACATACATTGGTAGCAACATAGTAGAAATAAACACACATATACATTGGTAGCAACATAGTAGAAATAAACACACATACATACATTGGTAGCAACATAGATACAGAAGGGGGAAACTTTTTCTTCCTCTTCTTTGCGATCGCCCGCTGGCAATTCAGGCGGAAGTCATAACGCCTGGTATTGTACTTCTGACTGAGTTTTGCGTGAGGCCTGCTTACCATTTTACTGGGGTCCCTCACTATGCGGTGAGCCTTCGCCGTATTTTGTGGTACTTGAAGATTAGATCCTTCAAGTATGATCGTTACAGGAAACCTGTTGTCCGCGAAACACTTGTCTTGAGTCCTCGTACCATCAGTACTTTACGGCCAGTGTTGATTAGTGAAGTGCTACTTCTCTATCTGATTTTCTGCCTTTGGTGAGGTCGTTCCGTACGCATCGTATGATAACCACTCTTTAATGCCGGAGAAGAGGAACAAACAAAGATGTCAAGATAAGAATACAAAAAACAAGGAGAAACTTTATTGCATTGAGTAAGATATGGAAGTCAAAGGAGATCAAAACAAACACAAAGCTGAGAATCTTTCAATCAAATGTGAAGTCAGTGCTGTTCTATGGCTCGGAAACATGGAATACAACAAAAGAAACCACCAGAAAAATACAGACCTTCATAAATGGTTGTTTACGTAGAATAGAGGGACTTAGATGGTATGATAAGATTACTAATGAGGAACTCAGAGAAAGAACTAAGCAGATACTAGTGGAGAAAGAGCTCAGGAAGAGGCGCTGGCGATGGATAGGACACACAATGAGAAGACCGACCGGTAGCATTGCAAGACAGGCACTGTTTTGGAACCAGCAGGAAAGGGGAGTAGGGGAAGGCCTAGACATAGCTGGAGAAGAGACTGAGACCTATATTAAAAAGGTAGGGAAATAATTGGAAGGGATGTCAGAAGAGAAGAAGAGCTGGAAGAAGTTTGTTGCGTTTGAGAGAAGAAAAAGCTGGAAGAAGGTTGTTGAAGATTGTTTGGAGAATGAAGAGGAAGAAGTTTAATGCTGTTTGAGAGAAGAAAGAGCTGGAAGAAGTTTGTTGCGTTTGAGAGAAGAAGAAGAAGAAAAAATAAGTTGTTGAAGATATATGCTTCCTTGGGAATTGAAAAGGGAAGAAGATTAAATCGGCTGTGGTCAGGAGAAAAACCTAACCAACTGAAAGATTTGATCCTTAGACCACGCACTTGCGATGCAAGTGCACTAACCACTAACATGGGCGTCCACACGGTATAGCAGAGCGCGAAGGGAGGATGGGGGCAAATGCCCTTTCTCCCCGCCCCTGAAAAATGGCATTCTGATCAAACATTATGATTGACGGTTGCTATGGTTTCAACATTGATAAGATGTTCATATTTCTCAACATAGAGCCTGAAATCGAAATTTGATCTGAATCTGTTGATCATCATTTGCTTGTAGTAAGCGATTAATTGTGGAACGGGACGAGCGTAATGCATATGCGTTCTCCTGTCAACTCGGGCACAAGAGGGTTGAAGGTTTAATCCCACATTCGATGTTCCACACTCGAGGAAAGGAATTGGCCCTCATATAATATAATAAAGCCCATAACCCGTTAGGGTCGTAGGGTGTCACTGTGGAGACATCAGCACAAAAAGCATGACATGAATCTCTGTCTTCAACTCCTCGAGCGAGTGTGGAGAAACTCTGTCCTGACCAGCTCTTGCTGTTGTCAAAGAATCGACAGAGTAACGAATACCAGCATCAGAGAAAAGGTTGGAACAAGACCGTTCTTGAATTATTTAGCGAAACAGAGAATGAAGTGGTTTGGCCACTTAGTAAGAATGCGAACAGACCAAACTGCCTATGAAGCTTTCTACAACAGAATATCAGGAAGGAAGGCGAGAGGAAGACCGAGGAAAGGTGGATAGATAACGTAGTTGAATTCTGCCAGGGACTAAGAAAACCATTACACAAGTCACCAGAGAAGCGCAAGACAAACACATAAAACCACGACACTGGGCTAACAACCCGGTAATAGTGTGCTGACTAAAGAAGAAGAAGAAGAATTACATTTTAAAAACTCATATGCACCTTCTACACATCCCTGGAAAACTGTATGTGGGCGTACATAACCGCTAAGTCATCACAGATTCTCATATCAGTAGAACGAGTCTATTGCCACTGTTTAAATCACCAGGGATTAACTACTAAATGCTGATCCACATTTTCATAACACAATATCGGTATAACACTTTAAAAATATTCTATAATTGTACAAACATTCAAACGTTATTACTTCGGTTCTAAAATCTCGCAGAGCCTTAAATAAATACCTCGACTATTATTCTATCCTGGCCTGACGCTTTCCCATTTTCATTAGCAACCCCAACTTCCGCAGCAAGTATTAAATGGCAGTTCACAATATTTTTCAATATTTCTTTTAGATCTGTCATCATCGTGAAACATTACATTGTATTCTATCCATCGGTATTTTATATTCTCCTACGCCATTAAAATCGTTTCTTCGTGTCGGGTGTAATCGCTTCATCCACTATTTATATGTGTTATTTTTTGTACCCTTCTTATTATGACATTTTTCTCCATTTAAGTGCATTTCTGGTTTATCCAGATTTTTTCTATATCCTGCTTTTGTTTACTATTTCCTTCTGTACTTTCTCGATTCAACGTTTTTTTTTAATCTTTATCTGTCTTCTTAAATTCAGTGATTCTAATATTACATCTGATTGATTGAGTGATTGATTGATAGGACCATGATCATTGCACTTCGGTGAGTAACCATGTGTGCTCCGATCTCTTTCTTACACATGAAGATCTCAGCGGCGGTGTACGAACTCTGTAGCACCGGCGAGGGTTCCCATGAAGAGTTTGGAATTACACTTTATATATGCGGAATTGGATTCCTGATGTACTGAGCGAGGAGTGTATTCAACCAGTTAGTCATAGGAACCGTCAGTATGCATACCTTCAGTATCAGTTATAGAAGGAATAGCACTCCGGACATGTCCATATGTGCTCCGATCTCCGCCTCAACAAATCCAGCAGCGTCCAGCGACCCAACACGCCAGTTCAATGTTGATTAATCAATCTCTTTGCATATTTGGTATGACGTTCTTTTCAGGTTGTACCAATATCGACACCCATCTCTCTCAATCTGGTCAGCGACTGGGATTCACAACCCTCAAACTCCTCTATTCGGAAAAACCCTCTCAATGCACTAAGAATGTCATTTCGATCCATGGCAGCTCCCTCTGATATTGTAGCCATACCAGCCAATCTAGCAGCTCGTTCATTACCCCTAACTCCTGCATGCAGGGACAAAAATGAAGGTGATTTCTCTGATCCCTGTCTGTACTAGTACCTCCACCCTGTTACGTCTCATCATTCCTGTTCAACTTTACGAATCATGCTCATGGAGTCACTGAGTGTGAAAACACGAGAGCTGTTTAAAAGGTTTTAAAGCCGAAGGATTGACTTCATTGCACCGGTTTTTACCCCATATGGCTCTGTCCCTCTCCACAGAAATGGCACGCCACTTGCCGAGAGTATTGCACAGAGCACGAACTCCGTAGCTCCAGCAACAATCCTAGGGGTCCCTGGAAAAAACTGCACCCATGAACAGAACGGCGCGGTTGAGCATGTGCGTATATCACGTAAGTGTTTGCTGAAACGGTCACTGGACGTTTTTCCAACTTCGCCTATATATTTTTTGTCACAACGTTTACAAGTGATGGCGTAGATTATATTGCGGGACTCGCATGTAAAACCATCCTCAATAACAAAAGTGGCTCTATGAAAAGATACAGTATGGTCCTGTATCACATAAGCAAATGTATGGTATCGTCGACGGCCACACTGAACCATGCCAAAACAGGGATATTGTATTTTACGCGACAGTGTACCAACATATCCTTAAGATTCCTATCCTATATGTAATCCACCAGCGGACTGTTTTGGAAGACTGAACGTGTCTCTGGATCAGAATTGAGAATCGAAAGATGATGGAATAAAAATTTTTCCCCAAATTGAACTGTCACCTATGTATGCGATAATTTTAACCCTGTCAGAGTTGGAAGTCCTGTGCTTGGTGGTAAGGGCATCCGGGCGAGAAAATTGCTGGACACGAAGCATATCAGATGCAATTACCTAGGGTATAAGTGGATGCGGAAGAAATCACGAATCTCGCTAGCCCTATCAATAACATCACCGTCCTCCCTACACAGGCGACGAAGACGCAAGAGTCGGCAGAATGGCAAAGTCTCGACAAGCCATATCGAAGTCTCCGCACAAACTGAATTTCCGTTTCCTAAAGCGGAAACCAAGGATACCGTTAGCGTGAAAGCGAAAGTAAAACTCATGAACCAAACGGAATAAACTGCAGAAATATCTCCTGTATCGCTGTTGTTGTAATCTTCAAAATAATTATTCAAAGTTTGGAATTATGACTGGAGCAAAATAATCTTATACATATAGTGCGCAGTTCTAGTGTAAGCCAGAACTAAGTCTTTCGATCGATCGTCTCGAAATTGAGTTGTTAACGATTTTCGCTTAAACTTAAACCTGCTCAGCTGACAAAATGGAGATATAATAGATCATATATAGAAGAATACACCATACATTCTAAATATTAAAACAAACAACGCAATTGTTATATAGTATATATTAACTTGTGTAGCTAGTTTTAATTTGTAGACAAAGTGGTATGTAATGTTGGTTATACACATTTGAGGGTGTTTGTTACAGTTGTATTTCAAGTATTTGCATTGAATGAATTGAATTGTTATAGTTATTGCTGCTTGCACATTTCCGGCTTTGCCGACGATATAGTCAATAGTGTGTACTGTGTGGTAACTTGTAACACACAGTTACTTGAGTCACACACCGTGATCACTTTTTAAGCTGTGCCCTAAAGAAGTAAAAACTATCATCTATAGCAATGAGTCAATGACTCTGACTAGCACAACAAATGTTACATGTGTCAGAGAAGCCAGGAATTGTCTTCCACAATTAGTGTATGAAATTCCAGACACTGACACAGTGACTATTGCAGATTAGCAAATTCGTTCCCCGGGTGTGTTTCTTCAGGTGTTCAGTTTTTAACCTCTTTGAAATATGTTTATTCTCCTAATTTCAGTTTTGATCGTCATCCTGTAGGGATGCAGTGCTGTGCATTCAATAACTGCCTGCTTCCAGTAGTGTCAACTTAAATACCTGTATCACACATCCTCTCACACAGATGTCCATATAGTTTTCTTTCCAGTGTTGTTTTACTTGGTCATCGAGTTTGTCTCAGTATATCATATCCAGGGCAGTCTTAAAGTATGTGCTCTGCAGTCTAATGTGCTTGTCCACATGCGCACATTGCTGAATTGCCAATCTTGAATTTTGTATACATGTGGCTGCGGAGTCGATTGTGTCCTGTTCTAAGGCGCAGAATGACAACTTGTTCTAATCTGCTCATATTATAATTATAGTAATCGTCTCATGTTGGTATTTGTTTAAGAATGATTATTTGTAAGAACTTTACTATTTACTAAAACCTTACAGGGAGAGAACAATGCGGCGGAAAACTGTTGTTCGATTACTGATTAGTGTTCTTTTAAGTGTGATTCTATGGATTTTATGGTTCACAACAACGTTTGATACTGATGGAGCCGATTTGGATGAAAACTCAAATATCGGTTCCAAATCATATGGTAGACTTTTTGTTGGGAGTTCTAAGCTAGCTGGAGAAATAGTGAATCTGCCAGACGATATAAAATCTTTGATAATTCCGGAACTTGAAATAGATAATAATTCTTCACATACAAAATCAAATAGTGATTCAGAGAAAGCGACAGGTCTTACGTTTCGAGATCGTGTTTTTTATTTGAATGGTCATTCGTTCAGGATCTTCAGTGGTGCTGTTCATTATTTTCGGATTGTTCCGGAATATTGGGAAGACCGGCTGAGAAAATTGAAAGCTTGTGGTCTGAATACAGTGGAGACGTAAGTAATATTTCTATTCTTTGGGGTAGAGCTAATTGGTTATTGCTTGCTGAATTGCCCGTTGTGTGCCGGGCCCGTGTGGTGCGGGCCGCAAAGGAAACTAAGAATAGTACCACTGCGACCTACAAGACATGTTGTAAGAGGCGACTAATGTAGGGCCTAGGGAAGCTACCCTAGTAAATAAAAACATAGCAGAAATCAGATGTGCTGGCCTACTTGTAGGCGCATAACTGGCACAACGCACAATTGCTCCTAGGCTCAGATCACATACAAATCACAAAGAGTGGTTAACAAGTGGTTAATATGGAGTGTTGAAAGAAGAAGAAGAAAGGTTACTGAACTGACGTCACAGAACTCCGGGTAGACCCATAAGTGCTGAGTCTTCCCCAACTGATGTCGATAGGTAGGCATACTAATGGTTCCTGTGGCTCACTGGTATGATGAGAATATTAATGATGAGAATCCTATGGACTGCTAAAATGACTAATGTGGAGGTGTTGAATGAGATCAAGACACAGGGAAAGCTTATCATCAATATAAGAAAGAGGCAGTCATCATTTTTCAGACGTGATGAGAAAGAGAGGTTTAGAATACATTGTAACAACTGGTAAAATCGAGGGTAGATGAGACAAAGGAAGACAGAGAAAATTTTAGATACCTGACTTCATGACACAAAGGGCGTCAACATCTGAGATGATAGCAAACACCAGAGACCGAGATTTGTGGAGATCCATGATCGCATACGCCAGTCGGCATTGCACTTGATGATGATGATGGACATTTTACTTCTTGTAATAAGATGACGAATATCTACCAGGGAATAGAGCTGACATTCTGAACGCCCTCATACAGTGTGGCCCAAAGAGATTTTCATCTTTGAAGCTACATATCGACCACTTGTTAACCACTCTTTGTGATTTGTATGTGATCTGAGCCTAAGAGTGATTGTATGTTGTGCCAGTTATGCGCTTACAAGTAGGTATTTGATTTCTGCTACGCTTTTAATTTACTAGGTAGTTTCCTAGGCCCCTACCCCAGTCACCTCTAATGCAATTTCTTGTAGGTCACAGTGTTACTATTCTTTGCTCCCCTTGTGAGCCCCTGCAACACACAGCAGGATTTTCATCTAAACCAATCCACGTCAATTGCTAGATTGCAAGAGCTTGGATTAAATATTGGAGTAGTCAGAAAAGAGCAAAACAACAACGGTTACGAGTAGGTTCATCAATCAACATCGAACTGTTATAGTCAGTCAGTGGACAATGTTGGAGATATTGTAAAGGAGATCGGAGCACCCATGGACATGTTCAAAATGCAATGAAGATATTCCAAACTCAAACTGAAACTTGTAATAACACAACAAGACTTCTTCACTGTGTTGTCTTCTTCACCTCCTAGGGAAGCATAGGTCCGCAACCAAGGCCTTTCAAGCCTGCCTATCCAAGGTCATCCTTTCCAGATCTCTTCACTCTCTCCACATTCTCAACATTCCGTCTCCAACTCCCGTCTCCAGGTGTTCCTGGGTCTTCCTCTACCTCTATTGCCCCGGTGGTTCCATCTTGTGATGCTGTTAGGGGGTTTCCTCAGTGTGTGTTTTATCCATCACCACCTTCTGCTTCTTATCTCTTGTTTCACCTGTCGTTGTCTTGTTCTATCCCAGAGTACCCTGTTTGTAGTCCTGTCCTACCATAGCAGATGGAGTATCCTGCGTAGGCATCTATTGATGAATGTCTGCAACTTTTTCATGTTCCCTTAGTTGTTCTCCATGTCTCAGCTCCATGTAGAAGGACAGCCTTGAAATTTGAGTTCACTATGCTGTATCTTTTTTTTAAAACAACTCAGTAAAGGAAAGATCTTCACTATGCTGCATCCATGCTGTATCTATTTAAAAACTCCTCAGTAAAGCTCTTTCCTGAGATAGCTAGCTGGGTGTGTACTTGTCTGTAGGGCTAGGCAATGGGTGCTGTACGAAATAAGGGTTTGGGGTTCAAATCCTGTGTATGGTAAAAAAAAATTCCGGGAGCCTCTAATACGTGTTCACTGTCTATTTATTGTTCATATTCCTTGGCTTCGTGCTTCCCTGGAGTTCTTAAAACTCCTTATTCTCTTCCTATGCTGTGTCTGTTCTGTATCAGGTGAAAGGCAAGAGGAAGACCAAGAAAAAATCTATAGATGAGATGCCAGAGTCATGCCAAAAGATACTGAAGAAATCCATCACTCAACCCATTCGAGAAACACAAGACAAAAGTGTAACAACACTGAACTACAACCCGGTAGCAGTGTGACGACACTGAGCTACAACTTGGTAGCATTGTGATGACACTGAGTCACAACCCGGTAGCATTGTGATGGCACTGAGTCACAACCTGGTAACAGTGTGACAACACTGGGCTACAACTCTGTAGTAGTGTGTAGACACTGGGTTACAACCCTGTAGCAGTGTGATGACACTGAGCCACAACCTGATAGCAGTGTGAAGACACTGGATTACAAACCAGTAGCAGTGTACTTTAACCCTTGTCGAGCAGTGTGGCAACAAAAAAACAAAGAATTAATGATACCAGTTTAAAGTTATGCTATTTATTATTTCCAGGTATGTTGCATGGAATCTTCATGAACCTTCACCTGGTATCTACAACTTTAATGGAATGTTGGATCTCAGGTGAGTTCTTTGTTTTATTTTATCATGATTGAACACATGCGGAGGTTTTAAATCAGGCCTGTACACAAAGAAACCTTATCAAAAGAATAAGAATCCGACAATCAAGGTTCTTCGGGCATATAATGCGAAGAGAAGGTTTAGAACATTTGGTGACTACAGGTAACATTCAGGGAAGGATATCGTGGAAGACAGAGGGAGAGGATGTTGGATGGTCTGACATCATGGTTCGACAAAAGAACGATGTCAGAACTGATTACATGCACCAAGCAAAGAGAGTTGTGGAGAGACATGATCGCCTACGCCAGCAGCATGGCATTGATTTTTCAATATATATATATATATATGACCTATTTCGTTTATAGCCTATTTCTATTAAGATTGTTATATAGCATTTTTCATCTTTACGGACGGTCAATTGGCAAGTGTTTTACTGTGACAACTTCTGAGTTTGTGCTTTGCCTTTCAGCTCATCACTAAGTCTCTTTTCAAAAGATTCTGCACCTTTGCGTAATGTTGTTTTCCACACAAGTCTGTCATCAGCTAGTTTTCCATGTGCTGGAACAGATGAAAGTTCTTCATTGATGCCTTGCAGACACTTTTAAAGTTCTTCATTGATGCCTTGCAGACACTTTTAAAGTTCTTCATTGATGCCTTGCAGACACTTTTATATCTCCTCTCTGTTTATGCCTAGCCTGGGCAGCTGATATTGGAAATGTGCCTTGCCCATTTCGCTATTATGTCCATACTATGCGCCCTACTGTTTCATCCAAAAAGAAAGTCCATACGTTTGGAATCAAGCAAGGTTTGCAGAGGATGCCAGAAGATGGAATCAAATACACACATAACCATCAACTGTCTTAGAGTCACTCATCTGGATTTGTGGTCAAGGTTTACTCCTCTAGACCTGCATAACCGTGCTGACCCACAAGTTAAGTTAAGTTAATTGCATATCCTTTACAGGACTGCGAATCAACCCCAACTTTTAACTCTGTTTGTGATTTTTCTAGGCATTATTACGTTCAGTAGTTTGCCATTGCTTTCTGAACGGGTGGTGTCATCATCCTTTTGTAAAAATCCATGTGAAACGATTTGCAACCAAATTATCCGCAGCGTGGTTCGAACTCAGAACGTCAGGGTGAATCGACCGAGTCACTATCCCCTAAGCCATAGACGCCACCTAACATGACCCACAAGGCAGTGGGGATTTTCTATAAGGGTTTACTTCCTAGCCTTTAGCTCTCTCTCAAGCCTCCCTCCACAAGGCAGCGTGTTTAACAGTTGCAGATGGTGCCGCTCACTGTCATGAAGTAGCAGATGAAACATCTGATCTGACAGTGTGTTTAACAGTTACAGATGTTACCGTCTACTATCATGCGGTAGCAGATGAAACATCTGATCTGACAGTGTGTTTAACAGTTGCAGATGGTGCTGTCTACTGTCATACTGTAGCAGATGAAACATCTGATCTGACAGTGGGTTTAAAGTTGCAGATGGTACCGTCTACTGTCATACGGTAGCAGATTAAACATCAGATCTGAAAGTGGGTTTAACAGTTACAGATGGTACCGTCTACTGTCATAGGTAGCAGATGAAACATCTGATCTGACAGTGGGTTTAACAGTTGCAGATGGTACCATCTACTGTCATACGGTAGCAGATGATGAAACATCTGATCAGTCATGTTTACCTTGCTATCAACCTAAAGTATTTTTTTTTCTCGCCTGCTATGAAATTAGTCATTTGCCTAATAATAATAACAATAATAGTCATTGGGGAGCACAGAATAGTAAGACTGCGACCTACAAGGCATGTCTCAGATCGCATACAAACAACAAAGAGTAGTTTAATAAGTGGTCAATATGTAGCGTCAAGAAGAAGCACCTCTCTGGTGTGTGCGGAGATGACTGTAGAGTCCAATCCTCTAACACAATCCCTACACAGGTTGGGCATAATGATTATAATATAATAATAATAATAGCCTTCCATCGCAATCGATGATGACAACAGCCTCAGACGTGCGCTGCTGCACCTCTCTGGTGAGTGTGGAGGTAACTGTAGAGTCCAATCCTAGAACACAATCCTCTACCACAGGTGGGGGCATACATGATCAAGGTTAGACATGTGGGTGTTGTGTATTCTGTCTTTTCGTGTAGCTTGTTTTCTTTGTGCCTTAATGGCACGATGATTCTCAGCCATGCGGGTTCCTCTTGTGCTGCTACACCGCCACATTTGGTGATCTTGCGCAAGGGATTCCCAGAAAGTGGTGTCTATATCGAAGCAGTTTAGAAACACTTTATGAGTGTCTGAATTAACGTATTATAATGGTTTGTCTGTCTGTATTATTCTTTACCCTAGGAGGCAGGTCCGCAACTAAGGTTTTCCAAGCCCTCCTATCCAAGGCCATCATTTCCAGATCTCTACTTTCTTCCCATTTTCTTGCTCGGTTGAAAGAAGATCAGTCGGCAGCCTGATTTCCTTTAGGATTCATTGGGTTGCTTCATGAGTCCTTCCTTGCGAGGTCCTTCTTCTTCCTCGGATGGCGAGCATGAGTTTCCTATTTGTGGTTTGTGTAGCTATCTAGTGTTTTTTACATAGTGGGGTAGCTAGCCCCACGCTCAACCTTCTTAGTTGCCTCTTACAACGTACGTGGCAGGTAACAGTGATTCTATTCTTTACACCCCTGATTTGGGGACCAGTAACCACTTGAGCGTCTGTCTGTATTAGTGTATTATAGTGATATTTTGTATTATCATTACTAATGTACCATCTGTATTTTTCTGACAGAAAATTCATCGCCATAGCAGCACAACTAGGCCTGTATGTCATCTTACGTCCAGGTCCGTATATCTGCTCAGAGTTTGAGTTCGGTGGACTACCCGGGTAAGCATTTACCTTCTCTTGTTTGTCTTCTAGTCTTTAAGTTCTATACTTTGCTCGCCTGCCCAGCGTGTTCAGCGACAGGTGACAAGGCCCCTGTGAGTGCGGTTCAATTCCGCGAGCAGGTAGAAAAGCCATAGGTTCTCCAGATTTATGGTGTTCGTGGCACCGAACTGAAGGGTTACAATGTCCATGCCACCATGCCGAAGAGTTGAAAGCTCAAGTGCTTCAGGATAAAAAAAAAAGTTATATACTTTAAATTTGATTGATCTAATATGACCCATCTGTAGCTTAAGCGGTAGTGAGCTCGATCACAACTCAAGTGTACCTGGTTCAAACTCTGCTGCGGCAAGTTTGGAAGCAAATTAGTTCCTTGGATTTTTGCGATGATAAAATAGAACTCACCGTTCAGAAAGCAATGGCAAACTATTGAACATATAAGTGGTGCCTAGAAAATCGATGACTTGTTTACTGTTGTTGATGGCTAAGTCCTGTAAAGGATATGTCACAATTTAATTTCAATAAGAACCATGTAGGCAACATGAAGAAACTAGGGCATGATACAAGCAAAGAAACAAAATGAAGACTTATGAGAACATGCATATTCCCTGTGACAACATATGGATGCGAATTGTGGACCATAACACAAACATTAAAGAACAAAATTGAAGCTTTTGAAACAAGAAATTTTTTTTAAAACATCCTGGACAGAGAAGAGAAAAAAATAAAGACACCCTACAAGACCTGCATATCAAGAAACTTTGGCTCATAAATAACATTATGTTCTGAAAGATGAAATATTTTGGCCATATTTTGGCTGATAGTGACTTGGAGAGAACGGTAATGGAAGACATGGTTACTGGAGTACGAGGCAGGGAACGATCAAGATGAAGGAGGTGGCAGGACATCAAAGAAACTTTGAACATAACACTGGAGGAGGTGGGAGAACTTGCTAGAGACAGAGTTTGTGAGACGGCTATGATGAAAGTGACATTCCTCAAGGAACATGCTGCAACTTTATATGGGCTTTTTTTGGTGCCGTTAATTTACAGTGGAAAACAAATCTCAGGAAATTCAGCTCAAATGTGAAGTCTGTGTTGCTGTATAGCTCCGAAATGTGGCGAGTCAACAAGTTAAATACAAATAAGATTCAGACCTTTGTCAATAGATGTCTTCGGTGGATTCTCAGACTGAGATGGTATGATAGAGTTGATGTCCTCAGTAACAACAGTTTTCTAAGATACCCTGTGATAAAAAAAACTAGATATTTTTATGAGTGGTCATGATGCTACAGGGTGTTCAAGATAAAAGTAGCCTGATTGACAAATCAAAAGTTGCCAGTTATGCATTGCATTTTTATTATTTACTATTTAAACCAGTTCTGACTAGCTCGTCCTTCATCACATTGGTTTATCGCCTCTTCCAGCACCATAATTATTCACATCACAAGAAGACTTGCATACTTGACCTACACTACCGTCATAAATTGACCTTCTCATTTTCATAAATATATGCCAGATTGGCTCAGTTGACAGATTACTTTTATCTTGAACACAGTTAATAAACAATGCATCAAATCACAAATGTCTTCATGTTTATGTATTCATAAATGGATTACCAATGTAAAGAGAGCAGTCAGACTTGTTTATTCAACATATTGTTCATCAAGACCCCTTGTAAGTTGGATTTTTGTTCTACCAATTTCTATTTTTATTTTTAATGAACGCTAATATGTTTCCTGCATAGTTAACACTGAATTATATTTGCTAATACAAATAAGTATTTTGTGAAACTGCATCCATTTGTCTTCAATTTTATATATATAATACGTCATATTGCAAATCATATTTAGAAACAGAAATTTAGTTTTGTTAAACTACGAGTGCTATTTTTTGGGGAACTAAAAGAATAATTCTGTCCAGAGGCCAAAAAAACTTTGTAGCAATCAGATAAATATATTTGTTGCTTGTTTCCCAGGTGGTTGCTCGTGACCCAGATATGAAAGTACGGACAAACCACCCAAATTATATTTCTGCAGTCAATAAGTATTTCAGCATTCTCCTTCCCATGATGCATGATTTGCAGGTAAGTTCACACACACACACACACACACTATTTAACTTCATTCTTTGTAGTCTGGTAAACTGTTTCTGTCTTGTGGGTGGCTGACCAACAGGTAACCCATACGATTATCATATCAGACTCGATGAATATGCTTCAAAGGATTTCATCTAGAAGTCTTCGCGTGGAATTGGGGAACAGCATTCGGAGATCAGATCTCAAGAAAATGACTTGGCTGTTGAAGAAGAAGAATGTTATACGTTATACTCAGATCACCGAACTAGCCTCCACCTTTTGGATCATACTCAATGAATCACTCAGAATGCACACATGAGTGTAGTTTTGTGACTCTAGCTAGAATATTGCCATAGTCACCGCCAGTACCACGTCATATGGAAAATTTAAATCGTGGCATATCCTCCTTTACAAGACTTTCGCCATCAACCACAGTAAACGAGTGGTTGATTTTCTAAACACCACTTATACGTTCAGTAATTTACCATTGCTTTCTGAACGTTGTGGTATATTTTTACTATTTGTAAAAATCCGTGGAACAAATTTGCTACCAAACTGTCCGCCGTGAAGTTTGAACCAGGTACGCTTGGGTTGTGATTGAGCTCACTACCGATTAAGCTACAGACACTCACTTCATTGTAATGTTACTTGTTGTCATCATCATCATCAAGTAGCTTGTCCCTTCTGAAACTTGGCTCCCATGACAACAGTCCTGAAAATCTCTTTGTTCTGTGCAAGTTGACCAGCGTCAGCAGCACTCATTCTCAGATCGTCAATGACAGCTTGCACCCATCGTCTTCTAGGTCTTCCTCTCATTCTTCTTCCAGGCACCATTCCCTCAAAAATTATCTTTTCTAGGCACTCATGTCAGTTGTTGTGTCTGAAATATTTAATTTTCCTTGATTTTATGCTCTTGAATAACCAACTCTCTTAAATATCAAGCTGTTGCAGAACAGAAGCATTTGTTCTTTCTCTGTCCATGCTATTCTAAGTACTCTTCTGTAGCATTTGCATTCAAAGACATTAATGATCTTCTCTGTCTCTTTGTCAATGTTCCATGTCTCACAACCATATGTTGTCAATGTTCCATGTCTCACAACCATATGTTGTCAATGTTCCATGTCTCACAACCATATGTTGTCAATGTTCCATGTCTCACAACCATATGTTGTCAATGTTCCATGTCTCACAACCATATGTTGTCAATGTTCCATGTCTCACAACCATATGTTGTCAATGTTCCATGTCTCACAACCATATGTTGTCAATGTTCCATGTCTCACAACCATATGTTGTCAATGTTCCATGTCTCACAATCATATGTTGTCAATGTTCCATGTCTCACAATCATATGTTGTCAATGTTCCATGTCTCACAACCATATGTTGTCAATGTTCCATGTCTCACAATCATATGTTGTCAATGTTCCATGTCTCACAATCATATGTTGTCAATGTTCCATGTCTCACAATCATATGTTGTCAATGTTCCATGTCTCACAATCATATGTTGTCAATGTTCCATGTCTCACAACCATATGTTGTCAATGTTCCATGTCTCACAATCATATGTTGTCAATGTTCCATGTCTCACAATCATATGTTGTCAATGTTCCATGTCTCACAATCATATGTTGTCAATGTTCCATGTCTCACAATCATATGTTGTCAATGTTCCATGTCTCACAATCATATGTTGTCAATGTTCCATGTCTCACAATCATATGTTGTCAATGTTCCATGTCTCACAATCATATGTTGTCAATGTTCCATGTCTCACAATCATATGTTGTCAATGTTCCATGTCTCACAATCATATGTTGTCAAGGAAAGAAAAAGGACTCTTAACTGACTCACTACAGAGTTTTTTCCACGTCTGAACGGAATTATTTTTTAGCTTCAAATATATTGCACACATACTTTAGCTAAACTAAAATATTGTTTCTAAATATGATTTAAAATTGAACTTATTATATATCAAATTAAAGATAAATGAATGTACTTTCATAAAATATTTATTGTATCCGAAAATATAATCTTGTGTTGACTATGCTTGAAAAATATTAGCATGTATTAAAAATACTAATTGAAATTGTGACAACAAAAATCTAACTTATCAAGGCCCTTGATAAACAATGTTGTATAAATCGATCTAACTGCTCTCTTTATATATGTAATCCATTTATGAATACACAAACATTAAGAAAATAGTGAAGGAGTGTATGGTTTATTAACTGTTCACAAACTAGCATCATGACCATTCATAAAAATTGCTAGTTTTTTTTTTACGGTCACAGGGTATCCTAGAATGAATTGTAAACTCTGTTTCACTTCTACTTCTAGCATAAGCCATGATGCTATGTATTTGTTATCATTTACACATCATTTTTCAGTAATTTCATATATAAAACTTAATATAAAACTTAAATCGGAACGGAAAATAATGGAAACTCATCGAAACAGTAAACGTCTTGACGCGTCGTCCATGCGATAAGATATATTTCACACTTAAGTGTCGCATTGTACAGAATCAGTTAAACACTTGATTTTTGTTCTGTCAGTTCCCTTCCATAGGTTAATTAGTTCTTTTAGTTAGTACTTGTTGTCATACTAAATGTTATATTGATACTGGTTGACTGTTTCAGTTTACAGAAGGGGGCCCTATCATTATGGTTCAAGTTGAGAATGAGTTTTCTGCGTATGGGAATAACACAGAGCACCTTAAACTACTTGTCTATGTAAGTATCTTCTTGTTGTCCATGTTTGGTAGTTGTTTGGTACCTTTAAATCTTAAACTTCTTTCCTTTCTGTCACTGGTACTGGGACAGTTAACACCACTAAAGCAATGAGAGAGCAGACAGGCTGACTTGCTCTGTCACCATATCAGGGGGTATCAGTTAATGGATAGAGCTAACATTCTATACACCCTCATAGAAGGTTGACTAATTGGTTCCATGTGCAGTGATGATGATCATCTGACGACTAAACTAAACAAAGAACTGGTGTCATTAGTCGGCACACGCTGAGAGACATACTGAAGAGGAGATCGGAAAACTTATACACTAATTGGTTCCATGTGCAGTGATGATGATCTGTCGACTAAACTAAACTGAGAGAAACACTGATAAGGAGATCGAAACACTTATGGAATAATTGGTTCCATGTGCAGTGATGATGATCTGACGACTAACTAAACTGAGAAACACTGATAGAGATCAAACACTTGGAATAATTGGTTCCATGTGCAGTGAGATGATCTGACGACTAAACTAAACTGAAGAAACACTGATAAGAGATCAAACACTTATGGAATAATTGGTTCCATGTGCAGTGATGATGATCTGACGACTAAACTAAACTGAGAGAAACACTGATAAGAGATCAAACACTTATGGAATAATTGGTTCCATGTGCATTGATGATGATCTGTCGACTAAACTAAACTGAGAGAAACACTGATAAGGAGATCGAAACACTTATGGACTAACTGGTTTGATGGACAGTGATGATGATCTGACGACTGAACAAAACTTAGAGACATACTGAGAAGAAATCAACACTTATGGAATAATTGGTTTGATGTGCAGTGATGATGATCTGACGACTAAACTAAAATAAAATATATATATATTCAATTAAATTCATCATCATCATTCTCTTGTTTATATTTTCAGCTGTTGAAGAAACATGGAATCAAAGAGTTACTGGTTACCAGTGATCACAAGATGAAAGACAAATTTGCCGAGGACAATAATTTAGATTTTAGCAAATGTACGTTTACGTTAAACTAATTGTTTAATTTTGTTACCATTTGTTGCCATTCTTCTTCTTCTTCTTTGGACGCTCCACAATGACCACTTGTTAAACACTGTGTGATTTGTATGTGATCCGAGCCTAAGAGCGATTGTATGTTGTGCCAGTTATGCGCCTACAAGTAGGCCAGCACATCCAATTTCTGCTACGCTTTTATTTACTAGGGTAGCTTCCTAGGTCCTACATCAGTCGCCTTTTACGACATGCTTTGTAGGTTGCAGTGGTGCTATTCTTTGCTTTCCTTGCAGGCCCCACGGAACCAAACAAGTGGTTGCCATTC
Organism: Arion vulgaris; assembly: GCA_020796225.1. Lineage (NCBI taxonomy): Eukaryota > Metazoa > Mollusca > Gastropoda > Stylommatophora > Arionidae > Arion > Arion vulgaris. Next base: position 20,583,486 of record CM036777.1, on the reverse strand, counting down.
TTTGCTTCCCTTGCGGGGCCCCACGGAACCAAACGAGCGGTTGCCATTCTATCAGAGTTGTTTTTAATGATTTATAGGACCATCATCATTGCACTTCGGTGAGTAACCATGTGATTTCTGATCTCTTTCTTACACAGGAAGATCTCAGCTACAGTGCATGAACTCCATAGCACCGGTGAGCATCTGGAACGTAATTTAAAAGATTGTGAAAATATTTTGTAAGAATGTTATTTTTCAGAATCAATTTTACACGGGCAGCGACTTTCCAGCATGCTATTTTCAATTTTCAACTGCCAATGGTTCTTTTACAATATCAACTTGAACACAGGACCTATGTTTTATTGTCCGTCTCCCATAGGACTAGGAACTCGATCTCACCTACACTGAGATCAGGATCTCTGAAAAAATATCCTGATGGCTTCACAAGGAGTGAACCGAGTACCTTTGACACGAGAGACGAGTATCTTACCTCTATACCACAGAAACCCCCTATGTGGTTGGACTACAGGAAACCATGCTACTTTACTTAGGGATCTCAATTACAGGTACCTCTGAAGTTGGAGATGGGTTCACCTGAATAACGAGGGACCCCTGTGATTAAAAAAGCAAGCCTTAATGCAAAAATCACTCCATATTAGACGCAGTGACTGCACCTGAGAAAGACGGTGAGGGGCATCAGGAAAGATAGACTACAAAATGAGAACATCAGAAGCAGATTGGGCATAACTTCATGCACCGAATGCATCGAAAGACACGAAAGACAACAAATGCAGTAGTTTGGACATTTAATGAGAATGGAATACAACCAACCACCAATAACAGCATACAATAAAAAGAGATCAGCTAATAGAACCAATGGAAGACCAAGAAAAAGATGGACAGACAATATCAAGATCACACTAAATAAACACGGATATAACACAACAACGGCGACTCATCTGGCCCTGGAACGTAAATTAAAGCTCTCACCCCAACTCTTTTAACGACAAGAGTGGGCAAACAATTCCATCATCCACCTGGCGAAAGACAAAGACTCCACCTGATTTCATAGAGAGCAAATGTAAAAATAAAACCACATTGTTATGAAAAACAAAATGCATATAATTGCCATCTTTCTTTTGATTGCTTCTGTTTTTGTATCAATTACAGATGCACTGCCAACGGATAACTTTGATAGTGTATCCTCAAACAGTTTCGCTGCGATCCGAAGTATGAATAAACACTTCCCGGTCATGGCTATGGAGTTCTGGACCGGATGGTTCGATTATTGGGGCAAGACTCGACATTCTACATCTTCGTTGAAAGGTTAGTTTTGTATTGATCCTTCATCTGCAAGAAACTTGGTAATATTTTTATTCTTTGAGAGTTGGATTGATTGATTGTCGCCATCATTATTGCACTTCGGTGAGTCACAATGTGTGCTCCGATGATTTTCTTATATAGGAAGATCTCATTGATTGATTGATTCGTCCATTTGGTGCCAGGGCCTTCAAGGAAGCAAAGAATAGTACCACTGTGATCTACAAGGCATGTCGTAAGATGTCACATTGTCTAATGATGTCCTGAAGCTACCTAGTAAATGAATAAATAAAAAGCCTTGCAGAAATTGGATGTGCTGGCCTACTTATAGGTGCATAACTGGCACAGTATACAATCGGTCTTAGGCACAGATCACATACAAATCACAGAGTGATTAACAAGTGGTTAATATGGAGTGTTCAAAGAAGAAGAAGAAGTGTAGATAAAATTGGGTTCCTAGTCTTATCAGAGATGAACGATAAAACGTAGGTCCCGCTGCAGTGTTACTATCCTTTGTTCCCTCTGAGAGCCCTGGCAACACACAGGCAGTCCTATCAAATAATCAAAAATTTATAATTCTATTTTGCATCATGCATATTTTTTGTTTTTATTTGCAGAAGTGAATGCGACTCTCAACTTTATCCTTGATCAAGGTGGCTCTTTTAATCTGTATATGTTTATTGGGGGTACCAACTTTGGTTTTACTGCCGGTGCCATCAACATGACTGGTTTCCAACCGATGGTTACAAGTTATGGTAAGTACTAGTGTATGTGAGGGAGTATCCACCCGTATGTTGCTGGAGCTTGCAAGGAGCAAAGAATAGTAACACTGCGACCTACAAGGCATGTCATAAGGGCGACTAAGGTAAGCTACCTAGTAAATAAAAAGTCACAGAAATTGAATCTGCTGACCTACTTGTAGGCACATAACTGGCACAACGTACAATCGCTCTTAGGCTCAGATCCATTTGTATGTTGCTGGGGTCTGCAAGGGGAGCTGTTGTTGGTTCTGACTCAGTCAATGCTTCGGAAGATCCAGAATGGCAGTTTAGTATGAGTGGATATTGTCCATCGAGGTTTCCAACCTCCGGAGACTTATGTGGATCTACTGTCCCATGCATGCGGGTGTTTACAGCAATGAAAGAGTGGACATGTTTGCATCAACAGCATCAATTGCTGGGGAGTTGAAGATGGATAAGGGGGATGTTCTTCACTCTCTTAACAACCTACTGTTGGATACTAAAATAGACATTGAATCAATTTCATTAATTTGAATTACACTTTGTGCAAGCAGAGCTGGATACTTGAGAGACAGAGAGAGAAGTGTGTTTAACCAGGGAGCAACAGGAACCATCAGTATGCATACCCTTCGATATCTGTTCCAGGAGATTGAGCACCTATGGGTCTGCCGGCTTGCTGTGGCGTTGGTTTAATAACCAGTCTGCTTAGTGTTGTAGATTCATCACCATTACTTGAATCATTTCTCTCTCGTGATCACCGCTTAGACTGATGTACCAGATTTCCTCATAAATTCTGCTATTGTTTTTAGGGCTCCATCCCTCTGTACAGCTTCTTATTTAGCTCGGTATTTTCCAACCAGGTTTCGTTTCTCAGGCCGCTAACAGTGGACAGTCTTGCAGTAGGTGCTCTGCCGTCATGTCTGCCTTTTCGCAATTTCACAGGCTAGTGCCACTTGAATCATTTACACATCCTCTGATGTAGACAACAAAGATATAGTAAAGTCTATATCTTTGTTAAAGTCTGTATGTAGTGTTCTGAGTTATCCATCAGGTTTGTTGTATTGTTTTGCTTCATAAAGGCCTTTTTGGTTGAAACGTTGCTGTGTATTGTCATTGTTTTTGTATTTTGTAAAACTACAGTACTTTGTTATTACGTGTTTCGCCATTCTACGTAGTTTTACTGCTTTCTCCATCTATATTGTGACTATTCTCTCTCCCGTAGGGAATTTCAAATATCAGAATATTGTGTTTCTCTTACAGATTATGATGCAATACTTACAGAAGCAGGGGACATTACTTCCAAGTACAACATGATCAGGGGCAGACTACTACAATTCTACAACTCCATAGGTAAGCGTTGCCATGACAATAAGAAAACTGAAAAAAAACATGATTTCTCTTCTTTTTTTTCTTTTTTCTTTTCTTTTCTTTGTTCAGTTATCAGTTATATGAGGACTATCATATTATATCACTCTGGACACATCCATGTGTGCTCCGATCTCCGTCTCAGCAAATCCAGCAGCCCAACATGCCAGTTCGATGTAGATTAATCAATCTCTTTGCATATTTGGTATGTCATTCTTTTCAGGCTGTACCAATATCGATGCCCATCTGATCAGCGAGTGGGATTCATAACCCTGAAATTCTTCTGTTCAAAAAGACTCTCAGTGCGTAAAAAGTGTAAATTCGGTCCATTGCAGCTCCCTCTGATATTGTAGCCATGCCAGCTCGTTCATTACTCCTAACTCCTGCATGCCCAGGGACAAAAATGAAGGTGATTTCTCTGATCCCTTCTGTACTATGCCTGTTTCGACTTTACAAATCATACTCATGGAGTCACTGAGTATAAAAACATGAGAATAGTTATGCCAACCACATCATTGCTCTGTAACCTCTATTTACTTCCATTGCCAAACTACTTGTGGTGTCTTATGTTTAGTTTTAATGTTGCAAACAATTTGAAGTATTTCTATGCACACAGAAACAGAAATAAAAAAGTGTTAGAAATATGTTTTCTGTGGATACAATTCTGGAAATACATTTTTAACCCTTAGAAGATGAGTTCTCTGAATGTTTAACTGAGTGATCTCTAATGTATACCCTTAGAAGATGAGATCTCTGAATGTACTTTAACCCTTAGAAGATGAGATCTCTGAATGTACTTTAACCCTTAGAACATGAGATCTCTGAATGTACTTTAACACTTGGTAGAGATCTTGAAGATCTAGAACATGAGATCTCTGAATGTATAACTAAAAACAGTATGGAACGGAACTGATAGGAAAACAAAGATCAAAATACTAAAAGCCTGCATATTCCTAGTAGCAGTGGAAAAACATATGTACTTTTGAATATAAGTGTTACAGAATAGTCCTTCATATATCTTGGACAGAGAACAAATAGATCTATCCAGAAAGAACTCAAAATCAAAGAAAACTAGCTGATGCTACAAATAAGAAAGAGAAAATTGAGATATTTTTGACATATAAAAAGACATGAAGGCTGGAGAAGACCATCATGGAAGGAGGCATACCGGCAAAGAGAAGAAGAGGAAGACCACGGAGAAGATGGATTCAGGATGTAACTGATGGTTTGAACATGACGCCTGCAGAGACAGGACATCTGGCCTATGAGAGAGAGAGACATTTTGGAGGATTGTTGGGGTGACAAAGTTTTGCTCAGGACTAGCTATTGATTGATGATGATGAGTTATTGATTGCTTGATTTGTTTTCTACTAGGAATTGATAGTCTGCCGCCAGTTCCTCCAAACATTCCAAAAACTAGTTACGGTAAGTCACTGTCGCTGTTCTTGTTATCAGTTGAATGTCAACAGTCATTTACATGTCTCACCTGTGTGTTGCCGAGACTCGAGGGGTAGAAACACTGTAACCTACAAGGCATGTCATAAGAGGTGACTGAGGTAGGGGCCTAGGAAGCTACCCTAGTAAATAAAAAGCATTACAGAAATCAGATATGCTGGCCTACTTGTAGGCGCATAACTGGAGCAACGTACAATTGTTCATAGACTCAGATCACATACAAATCACACAGAGTGGTTAACAAGTGGTAGCGTTCGAAGAAGATTTCAAATGTCTAGTTTTTCACTTCTCTATATCTAAAGCCAATGGATTGACTTCATAGCACTGGGTTTTACCCAATATGACTTGGTCCCTCTCCGCAGAAATGGCATGCCACCTTCTGAGAGTATTGCACGAAGCACAACTCCATAGCTCCTGCAACAATCCTCGGGTCTCTAGAAAAATGCGCTCATGACCAGAACGGCACGGTCTAGATTCAAACCCACGATCTTCGACACGCAAGGCAAAGGCGTAACCACTTAGTCACAGAGATGCCCCCTCCTTCACTATATATATATACTTCTAATGAGTGCCTAGAGAAGATAATAATTTTGGAGGCAATGGTGCCTGAAAGAAGAATGAGAGGAAGACCTAGAAGATGATGTGTGCAAGATGTCATTGACGATCTGAGAATGACTTCTGCTGTCGCCGACCAACTTGCACAGAACAGAGTTTTTCAGGACTGATGTGATGGGAGCCAAGTTCGAAGACAAGCTACTTGACGATGATGAATGTTGCAGGTGTGAAACTTGCATCGATTGGGTCGAAAATAGTCAGCTGGAAAATGAATAAGGGATGTTCTTCGGTCTCTTCATGACTGCCTGTTGGATGAAGACACTAAAATAGATGTTGAATCGATCCGCCCATTTAGTTTGGTAGTTGACCGGTGTGTGGGTACAACTGCATGCTTGAGGGGCAGAGTGAGATGTATGTTTATTCAGCGAGCCACAGGAACCATCAGTATGCTTCATCATCAGGTGCTGTGCTGGCTGACATAGGCGATCATTGATCTCCACAAATCTCTGTCCTTGGTATTTGCTAACATCTCAGATGTTGACGTTCTACCGTGCCATGAAGTCAGTCTATCCAAAAGTTTCTCTCTCTATGTTTTCATCTGTCTCTCGTCTACCCTCGATTTTACCAGTTGTCACAATGTGTTCTAAACTTCAATTTGTCATTACATGTGCAAAAAATAATAACTGCCTCTTTCTTATATTGATGATAAGCTTTCTCTGTGTCTTGGCCTCATTCAGCACCTCCACATTCATCATTTTAGCAGTCCATGGGACTCTATCATTCTTCTGTAAAACCACATCTCTGTGGCCCTCAGAGATTTTTGATCTGTTTGTTTATTGTCCATGACTCACATCCGTATGTCAGTATTGGTTCCACGTAGCACTGTATTACTCATTCTGATCTCAATTGACAATGACTTGTTGCATATAATGCTTTTCATTTTCTGGACAATTTGTTGTCACATAAAGAGATACAGCTAAAAACTAAAGCAAATCTTTTCAGAATGATTTTCTGGCCAACACTATGTTACCAGTGTCAAACATGGCCAGTAACAGCAGCTAATGAACGGAATATCATAACAACGGAGGTGAGGTGTCTTAGAAGAGCTGCAGGTGTGACGTGACAATAAGAGACAAAATTAGAAATGAAGAAGACTGGATGTGAAACCAGTCATGCATTTCATAACAGAACAACATATTAAATGGTTTGGACACCTGACAAGAATGCCCTGGTATCGCCTACCACAGAGAGCCATATATATATATATGGCCTTTTCGTCTTTACAGATGGTCAATTGGCACGTGTTTTACTTTGACAACTTCTGAGTTTTCGCTTTTCTCTCTTGTCGTTCAGCTCATACAGAGAGCCATACAAAAAAAGTATAACAAGTACAGAGCAAGAGGAAGACCACATAAAAGATGAAATGTCGGCATCAAGAGCAGTCTTAAGAAAATTAATAATAGCTTACAAAGTGCATTAGAACAAGCATGCACAAGATCACGACGTTTCCCACCTAACACTTCTATAAAGAAGTAAATGGTAGAAGAAGAAGAAGAAGTTCTGGAACGTTGCTTTGAGCTACCATATTCTGCTTTAAATGTGTACATAGAGACAATATATTGAAATGTATGCAACAACTACTACAATTTATTGCTTGCTGTTGTTACAGGACATGTACAAATCTCTGAGGTGATGGCGTGGGATGTTTTCTTGTCCCTGATACCAGTAAGATAATGATGTTGATTGCTTTTGTCCTGATGTTGTATACTTCTTGATATTATAGAGAGTTGGTTATTAAAGAACATAAAATCAAGGGAAAATTTAAAGATTTTTCGGACACATCAATAGACATAAGTCCCTAGAAAGATATTTTGAGGAATGGTGCCGGGAAAGAAGAATGAGAGGAAGACCTAGAAGACGATGGGTGCAAGATGTCATTTACAATCTGAGAATGACTGCTGCTGACGCAGTCATCTTACAGAAAGAGAGTTTTCAGGACTACTTCATGGGAACCAAGTTCCTAAGTGACAAGCTACTTGATGATGTTTATTGATTTTTTTGTTTTATTTTTGGCCATTTTTTTTTTATAAAATTTTAAATTTTTCTATGAGTGCCAGAAAAATTTAGAAATGAAAAGATTTTGTTTTTCAATTTTTTGCACTTCAAATTTATTAGATGAATTTAAATTTTTGTCCTCTAATCCTGATTTTGGCCATTTCGTGCTATGTTTTGTCAGGCTAGGCAGAAGAGATTTCTAGAACAGGTTTTTGTGTGCCTTCTCTAATCCTGATTTGCCTCCAGTGTCAGGCTAGGAAAGAAGATTTTACTAAGAACCAGATTTTTGTGCTCGTGCCTTCTCTAATCCTGATTTGCCTTAGCGTCAGGCTGGGAAGACAAGAATTTTTTCAGAACAGGTTTTTCGTGTGTACTTCTCTAATCCTGATTTGCCTCAGCGTCAGGCTAGGAAGAGATTTCTAGAACTAGCTTTGTGTGTACTTCATAAACAGTGTCATTGTGTTGCCTCTGTTATCTCTGAGATCATCTTTTGCGTGGACAGCATTTTGCTTTGTATCCACTGTATCGGAGTAACATTGCTCTTTGAGGCATTGTCTGTTGGTAATTTGTTTTATTCTCCAGAGACGCATGTGGATTTACTGTCCTGGACATGTGGGTGTTCATAGCAATGAGGGAGCAGACATGTTTGCATCAAAAGCATCGACAGTTGAAGAGTTTAAAATGGATAAGGGGGATTTTCTTCGGTCACTTGGTGACCTATTGTTGGATGAGGACATTAAAATAGATGTTGAATCAATAGGGCGATTTATGGAGTTTGGAATTACACGTTTTACAAGTAGAGCCTGAGGGGCAGAAAGAGAAGTGTTTTTAAACAGCGAGCCACAGAATATAGCACACCCTTCAAAATCTGTTAATTGGAGACTGAGCACCTATGGTCTGCCTTGAGTGCTGTGACTTCAGTTCATAACCCTTCAACATCCACACCTATGGGTCTGGCCGAAGTGCTGTGACTTCAGTTCAGTAACCAATCTGATTATGTCGCCGAAGATTTAATTTGTTGTCTCTTGATGAAGTTACTAATCATGATTAATGATGATTAACACTGTAAAACCTCCTGTTTAACCTTGCCATGGACTGGTTGATGAGAGAAACCATAAAGGATAACAACAGAGGCATTCGATATACACTTACATCAGTTCTGGAAGATTTGGATTATGCTGATGATATTGGTCTTTTGGCCAGCAGATACGAGGATGCTCAAAGGAAATTAGAAATACTTTCCAGAACAGCTCAAACAATAGGACTTAAAATAAATATAGCGAAAATGAAGGTAATGAGAAATAATCATAAATTTGAGAACCCAATTGTATTACAAAATGAAGTCATAGAGGAAGTCCAGGATTTTGTATACCTGGGAAGTACAGTATCACAAGATGGGGATTCAGAAAAGGATATCGATAAAATCAAGAAGGCAAGACAAACTTTTGCGATGCTCAACAAAATTTGGTAAACAAAAGGACTAAATCTTAGGACAAAACTTAAAATATATAGAAGTAATGTACTGGGAGTGCTATTATACAGTAGTGAATGCTGGAAGAAGTAATGTACTGGGAGTGCTATTATACAGAAGTGAATGCTGAAGAAGCAATGTACTGGGAGTGCTATTATACAAGAGTGAATGCTGGAAGAAGTAATGTACTGGGAGTGCTATTATACAAGAGTGAATGCTGGAAGAAGTAATGTACTGGGAGTGCTATTATACAGTAGTGAATGCTGGAAGAAGTAATGTACTGGGAGTGCTATTATACAGAGTGAATGCTGAAGAAGTAATGTACTGGGAGTGCTATTATACAGTAGTGAATGCTGGAAGAAGGAATGTACTGGGAGTGCTATTATACAGTAGTGAATGCTGGAAGAAGTAATGTACTGGGAGTGCTATTATACAAGAGTGAATGCTGGAAGAAGTAATGTACTGGGAGTGCTATTATACAGTAGTGAATGCTGGAAAGAATAATGTACATGGGAGACATTTCAGAAGTGAATGCTTGAAGAAGTAATGCTGCAAGTGCTTTATACAGTAGTGAATGCAAGAAGTAATGTACTGAGGCTATTATACAGAAGTGAATGCGGGAAAGACTGTCATCTGAGACTGCTATTATACAGATGAATGCTGGAAGAAGTAATGTACTGGACTATTATACAGTAGTGAATGCTGGAGAGCAATGTACTGGAGCTAATAGTAGTGAATGCTGGAAGAAGTAATATACTGAGAGTGCTATTATACAGTAGTGAATGCTGGAAGAAGTAATGTACTGGGAGTGCTATTATACAGTAGTGAATGCTGGAAAATGATCCAACACATAATACACAAGTTGGAGACATTTCAGAATAAATGTTTAAGAAGAATGCTGCAAATTTTCTGGCCAAATACCATAACAAATGAAGAGCTTTTGAAACGAACAGACTGTGCATCCTTGGAGACCATCATTAAGAGATGAAGATGGAGGTGGTTTGGACATGTATGTCGTATGCCAGTGGGGGCATTGGCTAGGACAGCTGTCAGATGGACAGCGGATGGGAAGAAAAGGCCTGGACATCCAAAGAAAACGTGGAGAAGAACGGTGGAGAGAGAGTTGAAGGAGTGTGGCCTGACGTGGGAGATGGTTGGTAGAAAGGCAGCAGAATGGCAACAGTGGAATTGGGACATGAAGAGAATATAGATAGATAGAGCACTGTAAAACAGCTAAACAATAGAAGATTAACAGCATTTTCATACCTACTTTGTCTTACCAGAGCCAAACATGGACAATGAGCAACGCACAGTCACAAAAAATAACTACATGAGAAATGCGGTGACTGCAAAAAGTTACCAACAACATCAGAAAATGAATTACTTTGAGAGGGAAAGAATGAAGTGGTTTGGTCACTTAATAAGAATGCAACCAAACTCCACAGTATACAAAGTCTTCTACAATAGTACACCAGGAAAGAAGGTGAGAGGAAGACCACGGAAAAGATGATTAGATGGCGTAGCAGAATCCTGTCAAAGAGCAAAAATAACAATCACCCAAGCCACCAGAACAGTGCAAGAAAAAGCAGAAAACCATGACACTGGGCAACAACCCAGTAGCAGTGTGACGACACTGGGCAACAACCTGGTAGCAGTGTGACGACACTGGGCAACAACCCGGTAGCAGTGTGACGACACTGGGCAACAACCCAGGAGCAGTGTGACGACACTGGGCAACAACCCAGTAGCAATGTGACAACAAAAGAAGAAGAAGAAGACTGTATTGTCAGCATATCTTGTAACTAAAATTTCTGTAATTCTTGTTCACAGATTGGTAGCACAGACAATAAGGTTAACTATATGGAAATGTACAAGGATCATGATGGAATATACAATACTATGGGTTATATTGTTTACTCGTATCAGATCGGAGATTACACACACTGGACCAAAATGCCTGGAATACAGTTAACAGGGTTTGCCAGAGACAGACTTACAGTGAGTAGCTTCTTCACGACAGTGTGGTGCGGGGCCGCAAGGAAGCAAAGAATAGTACCACTGCAACCTACAATACATGCCGTAAGAGGCGACTGATGTAGGACCTAGGAAGCTACCCTAGTAAATAAAAAGCAGCGCAGAAATCGGATGTGCTGGCCTACATAACTGGCACAGCGCACACTCGCTCTTAAGCTCAGATCGCATACAAATCACAGAGAGTGGTTGACAATTGGTCGATATGGAGTGTTTGAAGAAATATCTTCTTCGACGAGCGCTCCATATCCAATACTTGCTCCCTCCACATTACCCTACCTTATCTCTCTCTCTGTCTACGGTTCATCTCCTTGTCTCTCTAGGTCGCCTGAATTACATTTCAAAGCCACATGTGGGTGTCTGGTCTTCTACATTCTTAATGTATGTCCCAACCACATCCATATCCTACGTTTTATTTCCTTGTTGATATCTAGTTGATATCTAGTTGATATTGTTGATATCTATGTGCTGGGTGATCTCAGTATTTGGTATTCTCTGATCTCAACGAATTTGAAGAATTCTTCAGAGACATCTTCCCTCAAAACCTCTTATACAACTGTCTTGCTTGGTACTTGTTTTCCATGTCTCTGATCTATACAATAAGACTGAGCACACATTTGATTTGTATATATTGATTTTAGTCTGTGTCCTGTAAGCTGATGATCGCCATATGTTGTCTAATGATTTGAATGTTGCAGCTGCCACCATTCCAATTCTTGCATTGATTTCTTCTCCTACATCCCCATCTATAGTTATCCAGAATGTCAGGTTGTGGTATGAATGTCATGTTGTGGTATGAATGTCATGTTGTGGTATGAATGTCAGGTTGTGGTATGAATGTCAGGTTGTGGTATGAATGTCAGGTTGTGGTATGAATGTCAGGTTGTGGTATGAATGTCATGTTGTGGTATGAATGTCATGTTGTGGTATGAATGTCAGGTTGTGGTATGAATGTCAGGTTGTGGTATGAATGGGAGTCATCTATAGAGGTTTCCACCCGCGTGCCCAGCGTGTTCGTAGCGCGTTGGTCTATGGGTGACTAGTCCTCTGTAAGTGCGGGTTCAACTCCGCGACTGGCAGAAAAGCTACAGGTTCCCCAGATTTATGGTGTTCGTGGCACCGAGCCGAAGGGTTACGATGTCCATGACACCGAGCCAAGAGCTTTCAGCTAAAGTGCTTCTGGATTGGAAAACAAAAATAGAGGTTTCCAACCTCCAGAGACTCATGAGAATCTATTGTCCTGGTCATGCAGGTCTTCGCACTTACAAGAGAGTGGACATACTTGAATCGATTGTTGGGGAGTTGAGGATGGATAAGGTGGAAGTTCTCAGGTCTCTTGGCGATGTACTGAGGACACTAAAATAAACATTTTGGAAGTTTGGAATTCACATAGAGTTTGGAATTCACATAGAGTTTGGAATTACACGTTGTAGAAGTAGAACTGGTTGTTTGAGGGGCAGAGAGAGAAGTATGTTTAACCAACGAGCCACAGGAATCATCAGTATGCATACCCTACAAAATCTGTTGTGGGAGACTGAGCACCTATGGGTCTGCCCAGAGTGCTGTGTGATGTCAGTTCATTTTGAATTCTCTATTTCTTTTATCTTTCCTCCCTCTACCATAATCTCCTCAGTTTTTTGGTGTGATTTATTCTCATTAGCTTGCTTTTATTAGTATTAACTTTTAGACCAACTCATTTGGCCACTCGACTTACTCTGTTTGTTCCTGTGTGCCCTCTCTGGTGCGTGCCAACAGTGCTATGTCATTTGCTGAGTGACATTTAGATAACTTCATGTACACCTTGCTGAGTCAGCAACGTCTGAGATTGCTGGGTATTATCGGTATACAGGAAGACTCCAGTAAAACTATGTAGCAATTTCGAAACACGTAAAAATCAAAATAATGTAGTTTTACAAAATACAAAAAACAATACAAAGAAACGTTTCAACCAAAAGGTCTTTATCAAGCAAATGACACTCAAGAAGAAGAAATTCACTTCTTACATGGCACACAACATATAGGATCGAACAATAAAGAGATGGTTGGGACATGTGTGCCATATGAGCGATTGTAGAATCACAAACGATATTCTACATATATATGCCTGTAACCATGACCATGATATATATGGTCAACTCGCAACTGGTACTAGACAGCATCGACGACCATTATTACGCTTCATTGACACCTGTAAGCGTGATATAACTTCATGCAGCATAGACAAAGAGAATTGAAAGTGGGTGGTCAACGATAAGCAGGCATGGAGAGTGGCAGTGAGGGATGGCTCAAAAAGAAAAGCACCATCACATATAGAGGCAAAAGAGAGAACATCCTATGTATCAGCTCCAGTTTTACCTGCAGGAACTGTGGCATGGATTACCACTCCAGAATAGGTCGACATTACAGCCACAAGAAACATCAGAACTAACTACGTGATGCAAGACCTATTGTCTCCTGAGACAAAGAGGTCGATGATGATGATGGTGTTTAGATAACTTCCATATTTGTTCTGTTTGTCTGTTGTCCATACTGATCAGTAAAATAGCATCTTTTGTTTAATAAATAGGCTATCTTGAACAGTGAGACCTTTTTTGTCCTGGATTACCTCAAGAAGTCTGAGGTTGAGGATCAATTCCTGCATTACAATTGGGATCAGAAGTGGCAGGTATGTAATGGCATTATCGCATATTATTACATTGAGGAGCGTTTGGCTGAAGGATTAGAGCCCTAGTACCCATTCGGGAGACCCAGGTTCAATCTCCTGTAAAGCCATGTTTTTTTTTTCTATTGGGGCATAAAGAAAAATCCTAACCGGAACAGTTTTGCTGTGATTACACTAGCCATGTCACCATTAATTCCTTTTGTACCAAATGCTATGCTATGTGGCTTTGGCTTGGTTGCCTTTTTATCAGGAGCCACACTAAAGGCCGTTTTTATTCTAAAAACTAATGGCTTGTAAGGACATGACTTTTGTCCTGGCACACTAAGACTTAAATTTTACAGGCATATGTCCACCCCTGTTCTACTTCTTCTTTTGTCATCACACTGTTACCGTGTTGTTGCCCAGTGTCGTCACACTGTTACCGTGTTGTTGCCCAGTGTCGTCACACTGTTACCGTGTTGTTGCCCAGTGTTGTGGTTTTCTGTTTCTGTCTTGTGCTGTTCTAGTGGTTTGGGTGATAGTCATTTTTGCTCTTTGACAGGATTCTGCTATGCCATCTAACCATATTTTTCGTGGTCTTCCTCTCGCCTTCTTTCCTGATGTTCTCTTGTAGAAGACTGTGTATACTGTTAGAGTTTGGTTGCATTCTTATTAAGTAGCTAAACCACTTTATTCTTTGTTTCTCAATGTAATTCAAGCAAGGTTCTGTGCCAACTTTCTTTTTATGCTGATGTTGGTGACTTTGTTTCTCAATGTAATTCAAGCAAGGTTCTGTGCCAACTTCTTCTTATGCTGATGTTTATTTGTCAATGAATTGCATCGTCCAACTCTTTATGTGATGTGTGACTGTCTTACCGATGTTGTTGGACCCTGAAAAGCGGTATTACAGGCAATAAAGACAGGTTTTTTTCTTCTATCATCACGTTACAAGTCCTGAAAATGGAATCATCTAGAGGAAGGGGCAGACCAAGAAAAAGATTTATGATGGACATCTTAAAACTCTACAATACCACAGCATATCAAGCGACAGAGCATGCACTATCTCAGACACCGATCATCAGTTAAACCCACTATGCCTAATGGTAAAAAGGCAGAGAAGGACAAAAGATAGAAAAACATTACAAGTGGTGTCAGAAGTGGTTGGTAGGTACATGATATTATTACACCTTATTATTACATTTGCGGTGTAGACTAGGAAACTTTGATAGCGAGGTCAAAGGCTAACATGGCAATGGCCCGCGTAGGGAGGTGAACCCAGTTATTTTTTTTTTTTTATTATTCGATGGGGAGTAACCTTTTTTTAATACCTCAGGTATATTGGGTAATATAGTGTTAAGCTCTATTTTCATTGATCTCCTGCACACGATGGATAATGTGGCCAACACCATGCCGGCCACCTTTACTTCCCAGTACTTTTCCTGGTACCCGATTCAGCCAGGGTCGACCTGAAAGCCACTGCTGTTGGAAAAAATTCCATGCCCAAGTTTACCCAAGATAGAGCGGTATTGAGAAATTACTTACAGGCCCTGTGTAAAATATAACAGTACAAGAGGAATTGTTTACAATCCCTATGTAACGTTACTAGAGCAATTGCATGCAGGCCCTATGTAATATATACCGGTACGAGAGCAATTATTTATTTATTTTATTTATGAGAGCAATTGCATGCAGGCCCTATGTAATGTATAACGTTACTAGAGCAATTGCATAGAGGCCCTATGTAACGTATAACGTTACTAGAGCAATTGCATGCAGGCCCTATGTAATGTATAACGTTACTAGAGCAAATGCATAGAGGCCCTATGTAACGTATAACGTTACTAGAGCAAATGCATAGAGGCCCTATGTAATATATACTGGTATGACAGCAATTGCGTAGAGGTCCTATGTAATATATACCAGTATGAGAGCAAATGCATAGAGGCCCTATGTAATATATACCAGTACGAGAGCAATTGCATAGAGGCCCTATGTAATATATACCAGTACAAGAGCAATTGCATAGAGGCCCTATGTAATATATACCAGTACGAGAGCAATTGCATAGAGGCCCTATGTAATATATACCAGTACAAGAGCAATTGCATAGAGGCCCTATGTAATATATACCAGTATGAGAGCAATTGCATAGAGGCCCTATGTAATATATACCAGTACGAGAGCAATTGCATAGAGGCCCTATGTAATATATACCAGTACGAGAGCAATTGCATAGAGGTCCTATGTAATATATACCAGTATGAGAGCAATTGCATAGAGGTCTATGTAATTATACGATGAGAGCAATTGCATAGAGGCCCTATGTAATATATACCAGTACGAGAGCAATTGCACAGAGGTCCTATGTAATATATACGTACGAGAGCAATTGCATACAGGCCCTATGTAATATATCCCGTACGAGAGCAATTGCATACAGTAATTCTATCAATTTGACTCCGTCTTTTTTATAATTATTTCAGAAAGACCACTACCAATATATGTATAATTATTCAAATGATTACGAGGATGTCTTTGCCAATGCTCAATGGCTGTTTCGCTTTCTGAATCTAGTCAAGGTTTTTAATGTGCCCAGTATTGTTTTGAACATCTTTTTGTTTTAATTTCAAGTTTTTTTCATTTTGTTAAATTCATCCCATATTTTGGGCTGTTTTTTTAATTTTTGCAGAGCAGAATTTTATAAAATTATATTAGAAGATGCATCATTTTTGTTTATGCATTAGCAGTGAAGTGAGAGTCTGTAGCTCAAGTAGTAGTGAGCTCGAACAAATGTCAAACCCAGCTGGATTTGGATCAAACCCAGTGGGAAGTTTGAAAGGTAAAATAGCCTCATGTTCTAAAATCAAGGCAAATAGACTCATGTTCTGAAAATCAATGCAACTTACTGATGGTATGTTCTGTAAAATACCACATTTCATTTCTTAGGCATGATTCTGTAAAATATGAAAATATTCATTAATAAAATATGAATGATTGTGAAAAATAAAAATGAGGGTGTTTTTTAAAAAAATATTGGAAAATGATTGCTTTAGAAAAATCAAAAATTGTGGTCTTTGTAAACATAAAAGTGAAATAAAATATATTTTAAAACAATACTGAAATTGAGGTCTTTAAAGTAAAGGATACAAAAAAGAAATACATTTTTTATTACAAAGATATTTAAAAATAAAGAATAAAGCAATTTCCAAAAGTTTTAATCAATTTTAAAGATACCAAGATCAAAGGGGAAATCAGTTTGCTGGGTCATTGTATCATGTATTGAGAAAATCATCAGAATAAAGATGTGAAATGCCAGTTCTTTAAAGATTAATATTTCTATAAAAATATTTTTCAAGACTGACTAGGTGTAGAGTATCATCGCTAGTCCTTGGAAGAGATCAGATAATGTATTCTAGTCAAGTGATGATCCATGAATGGACCGTCCAGAGTTCATAAAATCCTAGAAGAGATAGCTACATTACTTACTGAGGCAAAGATTTTATCGAATCGAACCGCGTGCTACAGAGTTATGCACTGCAGCTGAGATCTTCCTGTTAAAAAGATCGAGCATCATGGTACTTCTGAAGTGCAATGATGATGTTCCATCGACATCGGCACATGTGCTACAGAGTTCATGCACTGCAGCTGAGATCTTCCTGTGTAAGAAAGAGATCGAAGCATACATGGTTACTTACTGAAGTGCAATGATGATGATTCCTATCGACATTGGCGACCTCGCAGTGCTACAGAGTTCATGCACTGCAGCTGAGATCTTCCTGTGTAAGAAAGAGATCGAAGCATACATGGTTACTTACTGAAGTGCAATGATGATGTTCCTATCGACATCGGCGACCTCGCGTGCTACAGAGTTCATGCACTGCAGCTGAGATCTTCCTGTGAAGAAAGAGTCGAAGCAACATGGTTACTTACTGAAGTGCAATGATGATGTTCCTATCGTACATCGCTGATCTAAAGGTGCAGAGTTCATGCACTGCAGCTGAGATCTTCTTGTAAGAGAGATCAAACATGGTTACTACTGAAGTGCAATGATGATGTTCCTATGAATAGCCTTGCTGCACGAGTTCATGCACTGCAGCTGAGATCTTCCTGTGTAAGAAAGAGATCGAAGCATACATGGTTACTTACTGAAGTGCAATGATGATGTTCCTATCGACATCGGCACCTCAAGCGTGCTACAGAGTTCATGCACTGCAGCTGAGATCTTCCTGTGTAAGAAAGAGATCGAAGCATACATGGTTACTTACTGAAGTGCAATGATGATGTTCCTATCGACATCGGCGACCTCGGTGCTACAGAGTTCATGCACTGCAGCTGAGATCTTCCTGTGTAAGAAAGAGATCGAAGCATACATGGTTACTTACTGAAGTGCAATGATGATGTTCCTATCGACATCGGCGACCTCGCGTGCTACAGAGTTCATGCACTGCAGCTGAGATCTTCCTGTGTAAGAAAGAGATCGAAGCATACATGGTTACTTACTGAAGTGCAATGATGATGTTCCTATCGACATCGGCAACCTCAGTGCTACAGAGTTCATGCACTGCAGCTGAGATCTTCCTGTGTAAGAAAGAGATCGAAGCATACATGGTTACTTACTGAAGTGCAGTGATGATGATCCTATCGACATCGGCGACCTCATGGTGCTACAGAGTTCATGCACTGCAGCTGAGATCTTCCTGTGTAAGAAAGAGATCGAAGCATACATTGTTACTTACTGAAGTGCAATGATGATGTTCCTATCAATCAATTCATCAAAATTATCCAAATTTCTAATCTGGTCCAATGTTATTGCTGTTTGTAAAATCTGAATCTTTCTGTGTTACAAATGTGTTGAATAGCGATTCTATTGTGTGTGTGTTTTTTAACTGCGCAGGAAACAGCGGAAAAGTTGTCCAAGAAACCGAAAAAGCCTTCTCAACGGTTGGATTTGGTGGTTGAGAACCTGGGACGAGTCAACTACTCACCTCGTGACAAGATGCTTTTGATGTCCAACGTAAAGGTAAGCACGCAGGACGAGGGGTGACATTAGGTCAAGTCTACTGTCAGGTCAGGGTTTTTGCATAGTCAAAATTATCTAACTCTCACGTAACGCAGTTATTTTCTCAGTTTTGCACAGTTAATTCAAGGGTGCCAAAAAAGTAAATTTTAAAAATCAACAAAAACTTTGTAATTACTCGTTAATAAATAAACATATAAAAAGTAAAGGAACCCTTTCATACCTCTTGGTATATAGGGCAATACAGTGTTAGGCCTGTATTTTTCATTGACCGTCGACACACGATGGGTGATGTGGTCAGCATCACGCCGGCCACCTTTACTTTCCCAGAGCATGTCTGGTACCCAGTTGAGGCTGGGTCGACCTGAGAGCCGCCGTGGTCGGAAAAATTCCAGCGCACTGCGGAGTTGAACCCAGACCATCAGCCTTGAGAAGCGAGTTCACTAACAACTATGCTACCAGGCTCTCAAATAAACATATATGTATATTTTATCATATAGTAATTTGAAGAAAACTGGACAACCTGTTAGAATAACAATGTTAAAAAGTTGTAGAAGTAAAACTAGTAGAAGTAACACTAGAAAGACTTCTTATAAGGGGAACAACTCGAATGTCGCAGTGTGCAGCGAATGGCATTCAACAGAATATGCTGTGGTGTAGTGTGGCGGTGATTGATGTGGAAAGAGTTAAGACAGATTAGATGTTTTACCAGGCTAGTGATATGTCAGGACTGACGTCACAGCACTCCGGACAGACCCATAGATGCTTAGTCTTCCCCAACAGGTTTAGAAGGAAACGCATACTGATAGTTCCTGTGGCTTGCTGGTTAAACATACTTCTCACTCTGCCCTTCAAACATCCAGCTTTACTTGTACAATGTGTGATTGTTAGTGAACTTGCTTCTTAGACTAGTGGTCCGGGGTTAATTCCCATTGGGTGTGAAGTTTTTCCAAGCATAATGGCTCTCAGGTCAAATTAGGTACCAGGGAAAAGTACTGGGAAGGAAGTAAAGGTGACCATGTCATGTTGACCACATCACCAATCGTGTGTCCATAGATAAATGAAAAATACGAGCCTAACACTGTATTACCCTACATACCGCGAGGTATAAACAGGCTTCCTTTCCCTTTTTTTATACTTTTACACACTGTCACATCACTGTTACATCATACATCACTGTTCACATCACTGTTACATCACTGCTACATCATTACACCACCATTACATCACTGCTACATCATTACACCATCATTACATCACTGCTACATCATTACACCATCATTACATCACTGTTACATCATTATCACTCATCATTAACCATCATATCACTGTTACATTGTTACATCACTGTTACATCATTACACCATCATTACATCACTGTTACACCATATTACATCATTACATCACTGTTACATCATTACATCACTGTGTAATCGTGAGGGTCTCGGATATTAGCTTTGTAATAGTTCGGGTTCTGGAAACTCTATATATTCTTCTATATCTATATTCTATTATTCTTCTTCTATCCTCGGTCACTACACCATCAAATGTAGCCGTGCACTCTGGCCACTTAAATTAATCACGTCGTAATTAACCTTTCCTATAAATATATGAAAACCCAATTCTGTATTTTCAATCTTTATTATATGCATATATTTCACTTATATAGCACATTTACATCTACAACATATATAGCATATTCATACATATATATATAACATACAATATAGTCCCAACCTGATTACCTCCCTCTGAAAATGATATATCACCTTACAATATAAAAATGCTAAACTACAACCACTTGATTATATAAGCACACATCTTCACTATTCAAGTCCTACACTCTATTTGGATATCTAATACAAGTTCATCACATAATTGTTTTGTACAGGTTAGTCTGAAGTCCTTAGAATGCCTCTGTCTACTTTAAAATGTTAATACAGGGTGTTCAAGATAATAACAGCCTGTGAATGGAGTCAATCTGGCATATATGTATGAAAATGAGAAGGTTCAGTATGCGAGTATAGGGCAAGGTTATATGACGGTATGTAATTGTAGTGCGGGAAGGGGCGATGAACAAATGTGACGTAAACGAGCTAGTCAGAACCGGTTTAAATAGTACATAAACATAACGCGATAGATTATCTGGCAACTTTCGATTTGTCAATGGGGCTGCTTTAATCTTGAACACCCTGTAGTTTTCTGTGGAATAGCTGTTCGGTAGAGTGTCCCATGGGTCTGTTACTTGTGACATCAAAGATATCTATTTCTTCAAAGTGTCTATTTTCTGTCTCTTGATGAAAGTTTGCTTTTTATACATTTAAGATCATATCTGTAAAACGAGGCTCTGATAGCTTGGTCACTATTCTGCATAAATTGGCGATTTAGAAGATATATATTTCTAGTTCAACAGGTAAGGCTTTTCTCTTGTGCTGTCTGTCTCTATAAGATGCTACTTCTATTCTCTATTCTGAAAATTTGTCTATAGGTCTGATCGTGGCTACTCTGCTGTGTGGATCCATTTATGAATCTGCTGTCCACACTACACAGGTCTAGTTATACTCACACATCCGAAGTCAGCGTTGGTCGTCTCTTCAACTCAGCACACTGGGCCATTCCGTCTGCCCCTTTGCGAGTTTTGCAAGACTCTCTCCATGTTCGGCAAGTCTCTATCCGAGTTCTAAAAGTCTCTCTGCTAAGTCTCTTCTGCTAAGTTGTTTCTCTCTCTATGTCTCCTCTTCTCAGTCTCCTCTTCTCCGTCTAAGTCCTCATTCTAAGTTCTCAGTCTAAGTCGGTCGATGAAGTGTGTGTCGATGAAGTGTGTGTCGATGAAGTGTGTGTTGATGAAGTGTGTGTCGATGAAGTGTGTGTCGATGAAGTGTGTGTCGATGAAGTGTGTGTCGATGAAGTGTGTCTGCCAAGTGTCCCTCTGCCAAGTGTGTCTAATCTACAAAATGCATTCTATTTAACATGTGGCATTTTTCTTTGTTTCCAAATAAGTCATTGTCCTGTTAGTACATTCTCACGGTCAAATCTGGTTGTTGGTTGGGAAACCCCCTAATTGATATTTGTGACCGGACAATCACCCAAACGTTTCTAAAGAAAGAATACTATTAACCTTAACTTGGCTGCATGAGAAAAAAGAAAACAGGGCAAAGGTTCAACCTCCAGTTAAGGAAAAAAAAACCTTGTTAACATATCTGGTCTGTTATTATACGCCCGCAGACCAGGTATATGGTTACCCCTTTGTTTCATTGAAAATATGCGCCTAGTTGAAGCTTGGGACTAGGAAAAAACCTGGTATCATATTCCCTGCTACAACTGTTACATCATATTACATCACTGTTATATCATATTACATCATTACATCACTGTTACATCACTGATGCATCATATTACATCATTACACCATCATTACATCACTGCTACATCATAATACCATCATTACATCACTGTTACATCATTACACCATCATTACATCACTGTTACATCATTACATCACTGTTACATCATTACATCACTGTTACATCAAACATAACATTGCTCTCATTTAAGGATCTCTGTGGGTGTAGAGGTAAATTGCTCGTCTCTGCGCCAAAAGTAACAGGTTCGCTCCTCTTGCAGCCATCTGGATATTTTTCCAGAGATCCTGATCTCAGTGTAGGTGAGATCAAGTTCCTAGTCCTATCTGAGACGAAGATAAAACATAGGACCTGTGTTCAATATGAGCACGTAAATTAACCCTTGACATTTCAAAATCAAGAAGAACAGGCTGGAATGCCGCTGCACTGGTAAAATTCATAAGAAAAGATTAAAGTTAAAATTTCGACAAAAATATCTTCACAATTACATCGGGGACCCACGCCGTTACTACGGAGTTTGTGCATTACAGTTGAGATCTTCCTGTGTAAGAAAGAGACCGAAGCACACATGGTTACTCAACGAAGTGCAATGATGATGTTCCTATCTTCCTGTGTAAGAAAGAGATCGGAACACACATGGTTACTCAACGAAGTGCAATGATGATGGTTCTATCTTCCTGTGTAAGAAAGAGATGGAAGCACACATGGTTACTCACCGAAGTGCAATGATGATGTTCCTATCTTCCTGTGTAAGAAAGAGATCGAAGCACACATGGTTACTCAACGAAGTGCAATGATGATGATCCTATCTTCCTGTGTAAGAAAGAGATTGAAGCACACATGGTTACTCAACGAAGTGCAATGATAATGGTTCTATCTTCCTGTGTAAGAAAGAAATGGAAGCACACATGGTTACTCAACGAAGTGCAATGATAATGGTTCTATCTTCCTGTGTAAGAAAGAAATGGAAGCACACATGGTTACTCAACGAAGTGCAAGGATGATGATCCTATCTTCCTGTGTAAGAAAGAGATCGAAGCACACATGGTTACTCAACGAAGTGCAAGGATGATGGTCCTATCAATTAATTACTCTCATTGTTTATCTGTTTCAGGTCTGCAAGGTCCTGTGTTCCGTTATATATTTGATATCATGGAAGAATGGATTATTCGTTTCATCAACTTCAGTCCAGACCAGTATAAAATGTAAGTCAAACTCACCGGTTTAGTCTTACAGAAGAATGTTCAGAATCTTATTTATAAAATAGTACAGACATTTCAAACGCCTGTGTGTTGTTAGGGCCCAGAAGGGAGCAAAGGATAGTAACACTGCGACCTACAAGGCATGTCATAAGAAGGAGCAAGGATAGTAACACTCGACCTACAAGGCATGTCATAAGAAGGAGCAAAGGATAGTAACACTGCGACCTACAAGGCATGTCATAAGAAGGGAACAAAGGATAGTAACTCTCGACCTACAAGGCATGTCATAAAAAGGGAACAAAGGATAGTAACTCTCGACCTACAAGGCATGTCATAAGAAGGGAGCAAAGGATAGTAACACTGCGACCTACAAGGCATGTCATAAGAAGGGGAACAAAGGATAGTAACTCTGCGACCTACAAGGCATGTCATAAGAAGGGGAACAAAGGATAGTAACACTGCGACCTACAAGGCATGTCATAAGAAGGGGAACAAAGGATAGTAACACTGCGACCTACAAGGCATGTCATAAGAAGGGGAACAAAGGATAGTAACACTGCGACCTACAAGGCATGTCATAAGAAGGGGAACAAAGGATAGTAACTCTGCGACCTACAAGGCATGTCATAAGAAGGGAGCAAAGGATAGTAACACTGCGACCTACAAGGCATGTCATAAGAAGGGGAACAAAGGATAGTAACTCTGCGACCTACAAGGCATGTCATAAGAAGGAGCAAAGGATAGTAACACTGCGACCTACAAGGCATGTCATAAGAAGGGGAACAAAGGATAGTAACACTGCGACCTACAAGGCATGTCATAAGAAGGGAACAAAGGATAGTAACTCTAGACCTACAAGGCATGTCATAGAAGGGACAAAGGATAGTAACCTGCGACCTACAAGGCATGTCATAGAAGGGAACAAAGGATAGTAACTCTGCGACCTACAAGGCATGTCATAAGAAGGGGAACAAAGGATAGTAACTCTGCGACCTACAAGGCATGTCATAAGAAGGGGAACAAAGGATAGTAACTCTGCGACCTACAAGGCATGTCATAAGAAGGGGAACAAAGGATAGTAACACTGCGACCTACAAGGCATGTCATAAGAAGGGGAACAAAGGATAGTAACACTGCGACCTACAAGGCATGTCATAAGAAGGGAACAAGGATAGTAACACTGCGACCTACAAGGCATGTCATAAGAAGGGGAACAAAGGATAGTAACTCTGCGACCTACAAGGCATGTCATAAGAAGGGGAACAAAGGATAGTAACACTCGACCTACAAGGCATGTCATAAGAAGGGAACAAAGGATAGTAACTCTCGACCTACAAGGCATGTCATAAGAAGGGAACAAAGGATAGTAACCTCGACCTACAAGGCATGTCATAAGAAGGCAAAGGTAGTAAGACCTAGGAAGCTACAGCAGTAAATAAAAGGTTGCAGAAATGAATGTGCGTCTACTTAGGCATGTCATAACTGGCACAATGTACAATCTCCTAGGCAAGATCACATACAAATCAAAAGGAGTAATAACAAGTGGCGATTGAAGCATTCGATGAAGGAAAAGAAACTTAATGAGTAGTTTTCAAAACGTTTGGATATCTGCTGTTTGTAGTTAGTTTGAGTTTATTTGTAGTTTATTTGAGTTTAGTTTTATAGTTTGTAGTTTAGTTTGTAGTTTAGTTTGTAGTTTAGTTTGTAGTTTAGTTTGTAGTTTAGTTTGTAGTTTAGTTTGTGACTTAGTTTGTAGTTTAGTTTGTAGTTTAGTTTGTAGTTTAGTTTGTGACTTAGTTTGTAGTTTAGTTTGTAGTTTAGTTTGTAGCTTAGTTTGTAGTTTAGTTTGTAGTTTAGTTTGTAGCTTAGTTTGTAGTTTAGTTGTGCTTAGTTTGTAGCTTAGTTTGTAGTTTAGTTTGTAGTTTAGTTTGTAGTTTAGTTTGTAGTTTAGTTTGTAGCTTAGTTTGTAGCTTAGTTTGTAGCTTAGTTTGTAGTTTAGTTTGTAGTTTAGTTTGTAGTTTAGTTTGTAGTTTAGTTTGTAGTTTAGTTTGTAGTTTAGTTTGTAGTTTAGTTTGTAGTTTAGTTTGTAGTTTAGTTTGTAGTTTAGTTTGTAGCTTAGTTTGTAGCTTAGTTTGTAGCTTAGTTTGTAGTTTAGTTTGTAGTTTAGTTTGTAGCTTAGTTTGTAGCTTAGTTTGTAGTTTAGTTTGTAGCTTAGTTTGTAGTTTAGTTTGTAGTTTAGTTTGTAGTTTAGTTTGTAATTTAGTTTGTAGTTTAGTTTGTAGTTTAGTTTGTAGTTTAGTTTGTAGCTTAGTTTGTAGTTTAGTTTGTAGTTTAGTTTGTAGCTTTGTTTGTAGTTTAGTTTGTAGTTTAGTTTGTAGTTTAGTTTGTTGTTTAGTTTGTAGCTTAGTTTGTAGTTTAGTTTGTAGCTTAGTTTGTAGCTTAGTTTGTAGCTTAGTTTGTAGTTTAGTTTGTAGTTTAGTTTGTAGTTTAGTTTGTAGTTTAGTTTGTAGTTTAGTTTGTAGTTTAGTTTGTAGTTTAGTTTGTAGTTTAGTTTGTAGTTTAGTTTGTAGCTTAGTTTGTAGTTTAGTTTGTGACTTTGTTTGTAGTTTAGTTTGTAGTTTAGTTTGTAGTTTAGTTTGTAGCTTAGTTTGTAGTTTAGTTTGTAGTTTAGTTTGTAGTTTAGTTTGTAGTTTAGTTTGTAGCTTAGTTTGTAGTTTAGTTTGTAGTTTAGTTTGTAGCTTAGTTTGTAGTTTAGTTTGTAGCTTAGTTTGTAGTTTAGTTTGTAGTTTAGTTTGTAGTTTAGTTTGTAGCTTAGTTTATAGCTTAGTTTGTAGTTTAGTTTGTAGTTTAGTTTGTAGTTTAGTTTGTAGCTTAGTTTGTAGCTTAGTTTGTAGTTTAGTTTGTAGTTTAGTTTGTAGCTTAGTTTGTAGCTTAGTTTGTAGTTTAGTTTGTAGTTTAGTTTGTAGTTTAGTTTGTAGCTTAGTTTGTAGTTTAGTTTGTAGCTTAGTTTGTAGCTTAGTTTGTAGTTTAGTTTGTAGTTTAGTTTGTAGTTTAGTTTGTAGTTTAGTTTGTAGCTTAGTTTGTAGTTTAGTTTGTAGTTTAGTTTGTAGTTTAGTTTGTAGCTTAGTTTGTAGTTTAGTTTGTAGTTTAGTTTGTAGTTTAGTTTGTAGTTTAGTTTGTAGCTTAGTTTGTAGTTTAGTTTGTAGTTTAGTTTGTAGTTTAGTTTGTAGTTTAGTTTGTAGTTTAGTTTGTAGTTTAGTTTGTGACTTTGTTTGTAGTTTAGTTTGTAGTTTAGTTTGTAGTTTAGTTTGTGACTTAGTTTGTAGTTTAGTTTGTAGTTTAGTTTGTAGTTTAGTTTGTAGCTTAGTTTGTAGTTTAGTTTGTAGTTTAGTTTGTAGCTTAGTTTGTAGTTTAGTTTGTAGTTTAGTTTGTAGCTTAGTTTGTAGCTTAGTTTGTAGCTTAGTTTGTAGTTTAGTTTGTGACTTAGTTTGTAGTTTAGTTTGTAGTTTAGTTTTTGTAGTTTAGTTTGTAGCTTAGTTTGTAGCTTAGTTTGTAGTTTAGTTTGTAGTTTAGTTTGTAGTTTAGTTTGTAGCTTAGTTTGTAGTTTAGTTTGTAGTTTAGTTTGTAGTTTAGTTTGTAGCTTAGTTTGTAGCTTAGTTTGTAGCTTAGTTTGTAGTTTAGTTTGTAGTTTAGTTTGTAGTTTAGTTTGTAGCTTAGTTTGTAGTTTAGTTTGTAGTTTAGTTTGTAGTTTAGTTTGTAGCTTAGTTTGTAGCTTAGTTTGTAGTTTAGTTTGTGACTTAGTTTGTAGTTTAGTTTGTAGTTTAGTTTGTAGCTTAGTTTGTAGTTTAGTTTGTAGCTTAGTTTGTAGTTTAGTTTGTAGTTTAGTTTGTAGTTTAATTTGTAGCTTAGTTTGTAGTTTAGTTTGTAGTTTAGTTTGTAGTTTAGTTTGTAATGCAAGAATGTGGACATGAATTACTAAATGAAGTACAGCCTGTTTATAAAGTTGCTGTGCAGTTAACTTTCTGGCAAGGTGAGACTACATCCTTTCAGCAATGAAATTGTGAATATAACAACAGCGTGTTGTCCACTGCTGCACACAGAATTATAGAACTCAGAATATTATGAAGTAAATTTCCATAATTCGTGACGTAACTCCTAAAATATTTATTTATTTTGATTTTTTTTAGATCCAAAAGCACTTGAGCTTTCAGCTCTTCGGCTCGGTGACATGAACATTGTAACCCTTCGGTTCGGTGCCACAAACATCATAAATCTGGAGAACCTGTGGCTTTTCTGCCAGCCCACGAAATTGAGCGGCACTCACAGGGGCTTATCACCCGTCGTCAACGCTATGAACATGCTGGGCAAGCGGACACTAAAATATTTTTTAATTCACTGCACTGCAACTTAATAAACACCCTGTAATATATAATATATGGCCATTACTTAAAAAGTGAAACTCTACGAGAGTCAGGCATGTTGGTAGAAAACAAAAATAATCCAAAGTGTAAGGATTGACTTCATTACACCTGGTTTGCCCCTTATGGCTCTGTCCATGTCGGCAGAGATGACGTGCCATCTACCGAGAGCATCACATAAAGCAAAAAGCCCTAGGGTTCTCATGACAAAATTACACATATGTCTCGGTCTGGACTCGAACCCGCAACTTCAGTAGGATAGGCAAATGACATAGCCACTTTGCCGTTGAGACCCCCCCCTCCCCATGTTGGTAGAAATGATCACCAAACCTCTTGCCAGCTTCACCACTGTAAGTCCTACCACAGTGCTCGCAAATAATGATATATTTCTTATATTCTCCGCCAGATTGTCCAAGTCATCGACCTGGTTGACTCTGGAACAATACGCAACATCCTTAAAGGAGAAGAGTGAAGAAGAGAAACTAGCTCCTGCCTTGTATCGAGCGTACCTGAATATTACAGAAACACCGAAAGATACTTTTGTCAAATTAGAGGTGAGATTTATTATCATCGGACATTTCGGAAATATTTTTAGTTTTTCTCGTTACGCTATGAATTTAGGCGTAGTCACGGTGCCGGATATTGCGCCTCTTGACTGATTTTTGCACGATGTCTTGCTTTTCTTATCAGTATCTCTTGCTATTCTCAGGCAAGCCTTATTTCAAATTGAGAGGTACTTGTAATTTAGAGCCCATAGTAAGGGATTAGGATCTGTAGTCCAATTCTACTCATTTTTGCAAGAAGCTTGCTTTCCTTATCAGTATCCACTTGCTATTCATAAACTTTGCTCAATTCAGAGGTAATTTAAATCCCAAGTAAGATCAGGTCTCTAGTCCAACCCAACTGAATTTTTGCACGAAGGCTTGCTTTCCTTATCATCAATGTCCCTTGCTATTCAGGAGAGCCTTACTCTGACTTTAGAGGTACCTGTAATTTAGATCCACTAGTCAAGGATCAGTGTCTCCTGTAGTTCTACTGCGTTCCGTGTACACAGCGAGAATTTTAAGCCTAATCTGGATTTGATCCCAGGAACTTCCACTGCATGTGGTTGCTAGCGAAGTGTGTTTTCAACGTTGCTATTGGTGACCACTATCTTAATTATAAAACTGATTGTGTGTTTGTTACAAAATGAAAAGATGGGATCGCTCGACTGGTTACTGGGGCCCAAATTTGGGATGTAAAGAATAGAACCACTGTTACCTGCCACGCATGTCGTAAAAGGCAACTAAGGAGGTTTGGCTGAAATCGGATGCATGTGTCCTAAACGTGTAGAAGTCTATGCATTTAGGGCCAAACCAATGTGCAACGTATACACGTTCTTGGCAAGATCAAACATATTACAAAGAGTGATTAAAACTGGTCGTAAAGAACGAACTCAAAGAAGAAGACGAAAAATGGGATTTGTGAATGATGGTAACACCCATATGTTGCCAATGGGAATATGCATGATCTTAGTATTCTGATCTTTGTTTTCTTATCAGTTCCGTTCACATAATCTACCGAAATCACAGGAAGGTTCTGTGGCATAAGGAAACTATATTTGCCTCTCACTTCAAAAATTGCTCGGTTCACTTCCCGCATGAAGCAGTCATGATATTTTCCCACTGATCTCAATGTAGGTGAGATTGAGTTCCTAGTCCTGTTGGAGACTGACCATAAAATGTAGATCCTCTATTCAAGTTGAGTAAGTAAAAGAACCCTTGGCAGTTCAAAATCGAGAAGAGCAGACTGGAAAACCGCTGCCTGGGCAAAATTCATTAGAAAGAATAAAAATATAAATTCCTACAAAATACTTTTACCATTTTCAAAATTACATTGTTGATTACATCATTCTCTTGTGGTTTTCCTTCTTGCGCAACTATCGGTATGCATAACTTGCGCAACCGAGATCAAGAATACACATTATCGTCTTCGTTGAAATCTTCAGAGCATATGTTTTCTCTTAGAGCACTGATGATGTCGCTTTTGTCCATAGAAGATCCATTCTCGGTCGTAGCATTGCTTGCCAGTGCATCTGCTCTCTCATTGCCCTTCACCTCAGCATGACCTGGGACAAAGATGAAGGTAAGTGTCTGGATTTATCATATCTGACTCAATGAATATGCTACAAAGGATTGAATCTGAAAGTCTGCGCGTGGACTGGGTAGACAGCATTCGGAGATGACATCTCAAGAAAATGACTTGGTTGTACACGCCTGGACATGCTAGAGTACAGGGTAACGAGCGTGCAGACTTTCTTGCTAACAATGTCCCCACTCAAGAGGGCAGAAGTATGGACAGAGCCAATATCATAAATGTAGTACGCTCTCATTTATGTGATACGGGCGAGTCTCAGACACTGGAACGAGTTCGAGAATTAGGCGTTAAGTTTGGACATGCCAGACAGTGTCATCTTCGTGGTAGAGAGAGAGAATATATACTTATCAACTTATAATGGATACAGTAAGCAAATGGACGTTAGGGTGGCTGCTGCAGCGGAGGACAGAGCACGAATGGGAATGCCCAATGTGCCATGATTTCAATCGCATCACATAAGTATTTGGATTGTCACATTTTGTATTAATTGCATCCACTGACCTATTATATGTAGAGCAAGGGAGGTAACAATGTTAAATTTTGATTTCAGGGCTGGAGCAAAGGCGTCTTCCTAATAAATGGGTTCAACCTCGGACGATACTGGAACATAGGTCCACAGAAGACTCTTTACCTACCTGCACCACTCTTAAGGAAGGGTACCAATGAGGTGAGGGTTTAAACCTGAATTTTTTGTTTGTAGTTCAAATGTAGATCTTCTCGTTAGCTGTTGTTGAATGTCTACACAATGAGTTCGATTCTCTGGATGTATGTTGTGTTTGTTAGTTCATCAAGTCTTTCAAACAGCTTTGCATAGATTTGTCTCAAATGTAGATAAGAGATCTAGTGTGGAACTTAACACCACAAGAGGAACTCTATCGCTTAGAATCATCATACTGGTGAGATGGTACAACACAAGAGGAACTCTATCGCTGAGAATCATCATACTGGTGAGATGGTACAACACAAGAAGAACTTTTCTTGGGTTGTAGCCATAAGTTCTGAATTATATTTCCATATTTTTCTTGGGTTAGTAGTCCATAAGTTCTGAATTATTTTTCCATATTTTTTCTTGGGTTGTAGCCATAAGTTCTGAATTATTTTTCCATATTTTTCTTCCGCAGATTCTGATTTTTGAAGAAATTAAACGTGGAAAGGACATTTTCTTTCAGGAATATCCGCAACTACAGTAATCCACTGGATACAAGCAATCATCCGGATGAAGTTTAGAATCAATATATCAAGGTGCATCAGAGACGGATGTAATTTCTGGAGATCGTTGAGCATGTGCTATCTATCAGTTGTAGTATGTGGTTGCGAGGTCCCTTTATACTTGTAGCTATAACCAGCTTGTGCTATCTATCAGTTGTAGTATGTGTTGTGTGGAGGTCCCTTTATGCTTGTAGCTATAACCAGCTTGTGCATCTACCAGTTGTAGAGTGTGTTGGTAGCAGAGGTCCCTTTATACTTGTAGCTATAACCAGCTTGTGCTATCTATCAGTTGTAGTATGTGTTGTGTGCGAGGTCCCTTTATGCTTGTAGCTATAACCAGCTTGTGCTATCTATCAGTTGTAGAGTGTGGTGTCGAGGTCCCTTTATACTTGTAGCTATAACCAGCTTGTGCTATCTATCAGTTGTAGTGTGTGTTGTGTGCGAGGTCCCTTTATGCCTGTAGATGTAGCCAGCATTCAGATGAATAAGAGGAAGATGGGAAAGAGGAGGAATATTGAGTAAGCGGAGAGGAGTAGTATGAGTTACTCTTTGATTAAAAACTTTTTTTAAACGGTCGTTACTGTCTTTTCATCTTCTGCGATCAACTTCTGCGATCAACTTCTGCTATGCTATTACTCCGGTATGTGTCATAAACAGGACGGTACGCTTGAGGTCTTGAGGGTGAACCTGTGGAATTTAACTCCTTGTGGACTAAACGCCACACACATGGCTTTGGGTTGACACTTTTTACCAGAAGCTACACTAAAGGGCATTTTTTAATTCTATAAACAAATGGCTTGTAAAAACATTACTTTTACCCTAGTCTACTGAGAGTTAATGGCTGCATGGCTAGTGCAGTTGCAGCAAAACTGTTCAGGTTATAATTTGTCTTATGCTCCAACAGAAAACTCTTGGCCTTATCGTGGATTGAACCTCAGGCCCTGCCTGGGAGTCACATTCTAATTCTCTTATTACATATAAGAAAGCAGTAATGACAAATAATATATTTTTATATTTTTATAAATTATTTTTATTGACAAAGTATTGAACAATGAATGTGTCGACATTCATTGTGCATTACAAAATATAGCAAATATTTGTGATGTTTTTCTGTTGAAATATTGAATAATTGCTATACTAAAATAATTGAAAATGGTGATTCAATCAATCAGTCTGTTGCTGTATGGTTCGGAACGTGCAGTTACAAGTTAAATACAAATGGAATTCGGACCTTTGTCAATAGATGTCTGCATGGAGTCTCAGACTGAGATGGTATGATAGAGTTACAACACAGACCTGTGTATCAGAACTGATAGGAACCGATGTGACCTAGGTTAAGAGGAGAAATAGCGATGGTGGTGCATACCTCGACGGAAGATGCAGTAAGTGTTATTAGACAAGCACTTTAGTGGAGCCCGCAAAGAAAATGAAAAAGAGAACGCCCTAAACAGACCTGGAGATGAAGTCTTCTTGAGGAATTGAAGAGTGCTGGACTATCCTGGGAGACCATAAAGAAAACAGTCAGAGAAGAGTGGCGAACAACTGTTGAAGCCCTATGCTCCACGATGAGCGGAGAGGAATAACTGACTAACTGAACTCAATCACTGTCATGCTTGCCGGCGTAGGCGATCATGTCTCTCCACAACTTTCTCTGCTTGGTGCAGGTAATCAGTTCTGACGTCGATCTTTTGTCGAACCACAATGTGGACCATCCAACATCTTCTCCCTCTGTCTTCCATGATCTCACCTTCCCTGAATTTTACCAGTAGTTACCAAATGTTCTAAACCTTCTCTTCGCATTATATGCTCGAAGAACCTTGATTGTCTGATTCTTATTCTTTTGATAAGGTTTCTTTGTGTACAGGTTTGATTTAAAACCTTCTCATTTATTTTCTTCGCTGTCCCTAGAATTTCAGCATTCTTTTGTAAAACCACATCTCTGTGGCTTCCAATGATCTTATTGATTGTTTGTTCATTGTCCATGATTCGCTGCCATACATAAGTATTGGTTCAATATTAGCACTGGAGTATTCATTTTCGTAGTGTCATTGGTAGTGAATTCATGCATAGTGTGTTCTTCATTTTCATAAAAGCTGTTTTTGCTTGAGCTATTCGACTTCCAATCTCTGTTTTACATCTTCCATCTGAGGTTAGGAATCTTGCTAGATACTTGAATCGATGGACTTGTTTCAGTGTTATGTTACGCAACCAACTCCATGGCCCATTGGGCATTCCCATGCGTGCTCTGTCCTCCGCTGCAGCAGCCCTCCCAAAGTCCACTTGCTCACCACCGTACCCATGAGAAGTTAATTACTATATCTTCTCTCTCTACCATGAAGACGACACTGTCTGGCATGTCTAGACTTAATGCCTAATTCTCGAACTCGTTTCAGTGTCTGAGATTCGCTCATGTCACATAAATGAGAGCGTACCGCATTGATGATATCGGCTCTGTCCATGCTTCTGTCTGCTTGAGTCATGGCATTGTTTGCAAGAATGTCAGCATGCTCGTTACCCTGCACTCCAGCATGTCCAGGTGTGTACAACCAAGTCAGTCTCTCGAGATGTGATCTCCGAATAGTGTCCAGCCATTCCACGCGCAGACTTCCAGATTAAATCCTTTGAAGATTCATCGAGTCTGATATGATAATCGTATGGGTTACCTGTTGCTCAGCCAGCCATAAGAGAGTCCTGGAGGCAGCAGTAAACTCCATAGTCATGCTCGATGTTGTTGCTTCAAAAATGCCGCTGCTTTTCATTTTTTAGTTTCAGTGTTGTGTTATTTGTTTTCATATTGCATTACCGGGCACCACTAGAACAAAATTATTAGAAAATGTCGATCATTTGGTGTATATAATTGGATATTTTTATTGTTTTTATGCACTTGTTTGTTGAATCTCATGTTCTTATTTTGTTTATACAAATGCTTATTTTTATCATCATCAAGTTCCATGCCTGCTCAATTGTTGACACTTTGCTATACCATGATATTATGCTGTCCTCTTTCTTTCTTTCGCCAGCAATTTTCTCCTGTTGTTATTGATGTATTGTGTAACCTTGTTTTTGCATTACATGGATGGGGAGGGGGTTCTGTGGCGTAGAGGCTAAGTGCTCGCTCTCGCTCTAAAGGTACTCAGTTCGCTCCCTTGTGGAACCATCGGGATATTTTTCCAAAAGTCTCTGATATCTCAGTGTAGGTGAGATCGAGTTCCTAGTCCTATCGGAGATGAACGATAAAACATAGGTCCTGTGTTCGAGTTGAGTGTCTAAAAGAATGTTTGGCAGTTCAACATCTAGAAGAGTAGGTTGGACTAAACTAGGTCTAAACTAGTGCTAGCCATTTGTTATTGTTGGCCAAGTTAGCACTATGGACGTGACATTGCTGGCTGAACTAGTGCTAGTCACTTGTTATTGTTGGTCAAACTAGTGCTAACTTGTTATTGTTGGCTAAACTAGTGCTAGCCACTTGTTATTGTTGGCTATACTAGTGCTAGTCACTTGTTATTGTTGGCTAAACTAGTGCTAGCCACTTGTTATTGTTGGCTAAACTAGTGCTAGCCACTTCTTATTGTAAAGCCAACTTGGCATGCACAATGTAATATTGAATGTGAGGCTTATTATAAATATGTTGAGTGTTTCTTGAGGGCTTGTTAAAGTGTAATATTATTGATATTGACTATTGACGGAGATGTTGACGGAGATGTTGACGGAGATGTTGACGGAGATATTCTTCTTTGTTCTTCATCGAACACTCCACTTCTTCTTGACCGACCACGTGTTAACCACTCTGTGTAATTTGTATGTGACCTGAACCTAAGAGCAATTGTACGTTGTGCCAGTTATGCACCTACAAGTAGGCCAGCATTTCCAATTACTGCGATGCTTTTTATTTACTAGGGTAGCTTCTCTAAGCTCCTACCTCAGTCACCTCTTACGACATGCCTTGTAGGTCGCAGTTGTACTACTAGGCTCCTACCTCAGTCACCTCTTACGACATGCCTTGTAGGTCACAGTTGTACTACTAGGCTCCTACCTCAGTCACCTCTTACGACATGCCTTGTAGGTCACAGTTGTACTACTAGGCTCCTACCTCAGTCACCTCTTACGACATGCCTTGTAGGTCACAGTTGTACTACTAGGCTCCTAGCTCAGTCACCTCTTACGACATGCCTTGTAGGTCACAGTGGTACTACTAGGCTCCTAGCTCAGTCACCTCTTACGACATGCCTTGTAGGTCGCAGTTGTACTACTAGGCTCCTAGCTCAGTCACCTCTTACGACATGCCTTGTAGGTCACAGTTGTACTACTAGGCTCCTACCTCAGTCACCTCTTACGACATGCCTTGTAGGTCGCAGTTGTACTACTAGGCTCCTAGCCTCAGTCACCTCTTACGACATGCCTTGTAGGTCACAGTTGTACTACTAGGCTCCTAGCTCAGTCACCTCTTACGACATGCCTTGTAGGTCACAGTTGTACTACTAGGCTCCTAGCTCAGTCACCTCTTACGACATGCCTTGTAGGTCACAGTTGTACTATTCTTTGTTTCCCTTGTTGGCCCCTGTAACACATGGGCAGACTTTATGAACAAAGATTGGTAGGAATCAATTTCTCTGACAGCCTTCCTATAACCAAATCAGATGTGATACCATGCTACAGTATAACTCCGGATGTGATACCATGCTACAGTATAACTCCGGATGTGATACCATGCTACAGTATAACTCCGGATGTGATACCATGCTACAGTATAACTCGATGTGATACTCATGTACAGTATAACTCGGATGTGATACCATGCTACAGTATAACTCGGATGTGATACCAGCTACAGTATAACTCCAGATGTGATACCATGCTACAGTATAACTCCGGATGTGATACCATACTACAGTATAACTCCGGATGTGATACCATGCTACAGTATAACTCCGGATGTGATACCATACTACAGTATAACTCCGGATGTGATACCATGCTACAGTATAACTCCAGATGTGATACCATACTACAGTATAACTCCAGATGTGATACCATGCTACAGTATAACTCCGGATGTGATACCATGCTACAGTATAACTCGGATGATACCATGCTACAGTATAACTCCTGATGTGATACCATGCTACAGTATAACTCCAGATGTGATACCATGCTACAGTATAACTCCGGATGTGATACCATGCTACAGTATAACTCCGGATGTGATACCATGCTACAGTATAACTCCAGATGTGATACCATGCTACAGTATAACTCCTGATGTGATACCATGCTACAGTATAACTCCGGATGTGATACCATGCTCAGTATAACTCCAGATGTGATACCATGCAAGATAACTCCAGATGTGATACCATGCTCACAGTATAACCCAGATGTGATACCATGCTACAGTATAACTCCGGATGTGATACCATGCTACAGTATAACTCCAGATGTGATACCATGCTACAGTATAACTCCAGATGTGGTACCATGCTACAGTATAACTCCGGATGTGATACCATGCTACAGTATAACTCCGGATGTGATACCATGCTACAGTATAACTCCAGATGTGATACCATGCTACAGTATAACTCCAGATGTGGTACCATGCTACAGTATAACTCCGGATGTGATACCATGCTACAGTATAACTCCGGATGTGGTACTTTAAAGTGAGGTTTTTCTGTTTGTCAAATCTGACAGTTACACGTCTGTACACATTTGTGTACTGCTGGATAATATATGTACACTTTGTGGTCATAATTTGGATGCACCTGTCCTAAGCGGTTAACGGGGGCGCAACACTCTCACGTTCTCCACACAGATCACAAAGAGTGGTTAACTTGGTTGATAAGAGAATACACAGATCAACAGTTGTTAACTTGGTTGATAAGAACGAACTAAACAGATCACACGAGTGGTTAACTTGTTGATAAGAACAAGACACAGATCACGAGTTGTTAACTTGGTTGATAAGAACGAACTACACAGATCACAACGAGTTGTTAACTTGGTTGATAAGAACAAAGCACACAGATCACAACGAGTGGTTAACTTGGTTGATAAGAACAAAGCACACAGATCACAAAGAGTGGTTAACTTGGTTGATAAGAACGAACTACACAGATCACAACGAGTTGTTAACTGGTTGATAGCGACAAACAGATCCGAGTGGTTAATTGGTTGATAAGAACAAAGCACACAGATCACGGTGGTTAACTTGGTTGATAAGAACAAAGCACACAGATCACGAGTGGTTAACTTGGTTGATAGACAACTACAAGATCCAACGAGTTGTTAACTTGGTTGATAAGAACGAACTAAACAGATCCACGAGATGTTAACTTGGTTGATAAGAACGAATTCACAGATCAACGAGTTGTTAACTTGGTTGATAAGAACAAAGTACACAGATCACAACGAGTGGTTAGCTTGGTTGATCAGAACGAACACAAACAGGCTTCAAACAAAGATGGATTATACTACACATTTCAACATTTTTTGTACGGTCAAATTACGACAATTATGTGGGTCATGTTTTTATGGGTATCAAAAAGTGGTGTGATTATTGTTTTGGTGATGTTTAACTATTGGTAGCGGAGGAAAATCCAGGAATACCTGGAGACGGAGAATGGGGAAAGAGGTAGGAGATCTGAAAAAGATGGCCTTGGATAGGAGGGATTGGAAGGCCTTGGCTGCGGATCTATGCCTCCCTTGGGATGAATGCTGAAGAAGAAGATGTTTAGTATTGAGATTTGAGGTTGGAGAGGTGGAGAGAATTTTGTGGGCGAATTCCATTGGTATTTTTTCTGTATTTGTTATTGCTATGTATTATTCTATGATTTGTTGTTTATTTATATGCATTTTCTGTGTTAGAAGATAGTTGTGTTCTGTACAGACACAAAGAGGAGATACAATGTGTTAGGTTGGGTTAGTATGGAGACTGGTGATTATCGTTTGAGTGTTCTGTCAGTCAATCCAGTCGTGTGTGTGTACACTATGACTATCATTATGTGCACCATGTGCCCTCCTGCTACTATCTTGTGTGTATCACACCAGCCTGCATCATGTCCCCTACTATCTTGTGTGCACCATGTGCCCTGCTACAATCTTGTGTGCCCGACTATTATCTTGTATGGATTGCACTGCCCTACTACTATCCTAGTGCAGTTGGTAGCTCAGTTCCTAGTGCAGTTGGTAGCTCAGTTCCTAGCGCAGTTGGTAGCTCAGTTCCTAGCATAGGTCCTAGTGCAGTTGGTAGCTCAGTTCCTAGCATAGGTCCTAGTGCAGTTGGTAGCTCAGTTCCTAGCATAGGTCCTAGTGCAGTTGGTAGCTCAGTTCCTAGCATAGGTCCTAGTGCAGTTCATAGCTCAGGTCCTAGCATAGGTCCTAGCGCAAGTTTCAGCAAGGGCCTAGCGCAGTTTCTAGCAAGGGCCCTCAGCTACAGAAGATACTAGAGGACAGCACATTCCAGTGAAAGATAAGAACAGTGGGCAGGTACAATAGCATCAGAGGTCACAAACCAACATGAACACATTACAATAGCTAAAACCATTGTGTATCCTCCAGAGTTTAATTATTGAATGAATTATGTATATATGAAGGTTAGTGACATATAGAAGACAAAGTTTCCATTATTATATAGAAGAAATTATTATTCCAGAATGTCTACCCATCATCAGTTCCATTATTATTCCAGAATGTCTACCTACTATCAGTTCCATTATTATATAGAAGAAATTATTATTGCAGAATGACTACCTACTATCAGTTCCATTATTATATAGAAGAAATTATTATTGCAGAATGCCTACCTACCATCAGTTCCATTATTATATAGAAGAAATTATTATTGCAGAATGCCTACCTACCATCAGTTCCATTATTATATAGAAGAAATTATTATTGCAGAATGTCTACCTACTATCAGTTCCATTATTATATAGAAGAAATTATTATTGCAGAATGTCTACCCATCAGTTCCATTATTATATATGAAAGAAGAAGATGCTAGTTTCTACACAGAGAAGAAATGATATATATGAACGTAGAATGTTGTGTGATTCTACACAAGATAAATACTCATTCATGAATTAAAACATCACTACTCTATAATGCAAGATATATTGTGCCGCTAGGTAAATGAAAGAAATGTATGTATATGATTAAGAAAGAGATCGGAGCACACATGGTTTGGTTGTTACT
Organism: Arion vulgaris; assembly: GCA_020796225.1. Classification (NCBI taxonomy): domain Eukaryota; kingdom Metazoa; phylum Mollusca; class Gastropoda; order Stylommatophora; family Arionidae; genus Arion; species Arion vulgaris. Next base: position 20,544,337 of record CM036777.1, on the reverse strand, counting down.
CACTTGAAGTGTGATGATCATATCAATAATAGAGAGATCTCTCCTTGCTTCCTCTTGATATATGTCTCGCGATCACGTAGACTAATTTCCCCATAAATCTTATTCATGTGGAAATTGGAAATCTGATTCATACAGCCTTAGCATCGGTGTGTTTCGTCACATCTTTAGCACCATTTAGAACTCTGGCTGCTTATCCTTCTGTCTCCAGCCGACCTGCAAGGCAGCAGGTTCTCGTGATATATCACTACCACTCCACAATGTCTGAAGTTAAAGATATCCATTGTCTGACCAGATTTACTTTCCGTAGAAATATACATCTGTGAAGATAGGGGTCAGACAATGTATGCATTTTACATCCACTGTGTGTATATATATATATATATTTCAGAAGCTCATGGAATGGTAGTAGAGTCAATGGTAGTAGAGTTCTCTCTAAAATCCTTCGAAATCAAGATTGATACCTGGGAAAAAGCTGCACGGGACCGAACATCCTGGCGTTCACTCCTACGAAAGGGTGCAAAATCCTGTGAGGCAGCACGTCAAGCAGCATCTGTACTGCGAGACAAAAGAGAAAGGCCAGTGCACACGAGTCCCAGACTGTAGCAACAATCTCATGCCCACACTGTCCACGACTCTTCAAGGCACGTATCGGACTGACAAGTCACCTACGTGTCCATTGACTGATACTACATTTTGTTTGTTGGATGAAATAACTATGTGGTTATAATCATATTTGATTGACGAACATTATTATTAGTAGAGTTCTATATCAATGAAGGAAAGAAAGCTAATATGCATACAATACAAAGTGAGGGTTAGGTAATCACCAAACTAGTTCATTTGTACCACATCTATTGTTAAATGTTGTATCAATCACTGCCTTCTTTCTCTCTCTCTCCCTCTCCCACTCATAATGGTGCCCTCTATGCTGGACACTCACGAAGGTGCCCTCTATACTGGGCACTGTTTAGTTTTTGGCTTAACAAAAATTACGAGGAATTAAAACAGTTTGTACTGCCAATGTTGTGACGACACTATATGGTTGTAACTTATGTATACATGAAATAAATCACATATATTTATATTACTTGCAGACTACTTCATTCTTTATGTGTGTGCTTACGTGTATGTGGAGAGAGAACAGATCTCATATGAAAAAGCATCAGAAAGACATAATCAACATTTTTTTAATCATGGGACAAAGCAAAAGGTGGCCCTCAGAGATAACAGAGGCGACAAAATACACTATTTATGAAGCGAACACAAGGGCTTGTTCTAGAAATCTCTTCTTATCCTGACGCTGTGAGATAAAACATGATTCGAGAAGAAAAGAAGAAGAAAGAAAGTTATGAGCAGGTTAAAACTGGAAGATAAGAAGATAAGAAGAGTCTGAAGACGAAGGATTGAGCAGCAGAAATAGTACCGACCTATCGAGTGTTGCAGAAATAGTACCGACCCTATCGAGAGTGTTGCAGAAATAGTACTGACCCTATCGAGAGTGTTGCAGAAAGCACAAATTTCATCATAGCTCTGCCAATATATCTCCTGATATCAAAATCAAAGAAAACTGGTGGATGCTATAAATAAGAATAACAAAATTGAAGTATTTTGGATATATACAGAGAAGCAAAGGGTTGGAGAAGAACATCATGGAATTAGGAAGAACATCATGGAATTAGGAAAAACATCATGGAATTAGGAAGAACATCATGGAAGGAGGAAGAACATCATGGAATTAGGAAGAACATCATGGAAGGAGGAAGAACATCGTGGAAGGAGGAAGAACATCATGGAAGGAGGAAGAACATCGTGGAAGGAGGAAGAACATCGTGGAAGGAGGAAGAACATCGTGGAATTAGGAAGAACATCATGGAAGGAGGAAGAACATCATGGAAGGAGGAAGAACATCATGGAAGGAGGAAGAACATCATGGAAGGAGGAAAAACATCGTGGAAGGAGGAAAAACATCATGGAATTAGGAAGAACATCATGGAAGGAGGAAGAACGTCATGGAATTAGGAAGAACATCATGGAATTAGGAAGACCATCATGGAAGGAGGAAGAACATCATGGAAGGAGGAAGAACATCATGGAAGGAGGAAAAACATCATGGAAGGAGGAAGACCATCATGGAAGGAGGAAGACCATCATGGAAGGAGGAAGAACATCATGGAAGGAGGAAGACCATGGAGAAGATGGATTCTTGGCGAGTATGACAACACAGCATATCCTACAGACAGAACTGCCCCCAATATGCTGATCTGAGAAGAAAGAAGTGGCCCACTTACACCAACGTCCAAGACACACTGTATGGCGTTGTTGACAATCTGAGGCAGATGACAGATCTAGTGAGAAAGCAGAAGAAGAAGATGGATTCAGAAGAAGAAGATGGATTCAGAATATAACTGATGGTTTGAGCATGACGACAGCACATCTGGTTTATGAGAGAGAGAAATCCTGAAGGAATGTTAAGGTGGCAAAGTTCTGCACAGGGACAAGCTGTTTGATGAGATTTGAGCATGACGGCTGCAGAGGCGGGACTTCTAGCCTATGAGAGAGAAATTCGAAGGACTGTGGCAAAGTTCTGCACAGGAAAAGCTACTTGATGATGATGATTTCCTGATAAACGCACCTGTCAACAGAGCAGGACAGTTTGGATTTGAATGTTACGGCAAACAGTTTAAAAAGCTTGAATGAATTGTGACAACAGGCGAAATAGAAGGAATAGTTTCAGGATAGCTTGACTTCGTGGCACGGCATGAAAACAATATCAGAACTCATAGCTATAACATGAGATGGAGAGTTGTGGGAATATGTGATATTCTAAGTCTGCTGGGGGTGGCACTTGAACATGATGATGTGTGTCTGACCCTATGTAATTACATGGCCATTCAACATAAATTTTATTTATACATTCATTCGTTCCACCCACATTCATTCATTCATTCTGTGATCTATTTGGATTTGGATAATGGATTAATAAAATGGAGAATCATTCTTAGATTGTCTTTGAGCAAGTGTGTTGGAGGATGCAAGAGGAACAAAGAATAGTACCACTGCGACCTACAACGTATGTTGTAAGAGGCGACTGAGTTTCTACTAAGGCATACTACACGTAGAATCATAGCAGGTTGGGGCAAGAGTTAGGCAGTCATTACACGTAGAATCATAGCAGGCTGGGACGAGAGTTAGGCCAAGTCATACTACATGTAGAATCATAGTGAGCTGGGAGAAAAGTTTGGGCTGGGACGAAAGTTGGCTAGACATGAGTTAGTGGGACAAGAGTTAGTGGGACAAGAGTTAGGCCAAGTACATAATACATGAAAAATCCAAAGCGGACTGGGACGAGAGTTAGACCAGGTGGACCCAGCACTAATGAACGCGAAAAGTTTGTAAAACACCCAGCATTATCAATCCTTCGATCGAGAGCGCTCAGAGTTTTGTAAGAGGTAGTATTTTGTTTTGCCATTTGGCATTTAAGTGAAGGCTCTCACCTCTTGGCCTCCATCAAGTGGGCACTAGCCCTGTGAGAACAGATACAGACTTTGATTTAGCCAAAAGTGGCACTAGCCAGTAGAAAAGACTCTACACTTTGATCTTAGCCAACAAGCTGAGACTTAATCTTTTCTTCAGAGAAACCAGATGAGAGTCAGGACTGGGACGGAGTCAGACTGGGCAGAGTCAGGACTGGGACGAGAGTTAGACCAAGGCATAATACATGAAAAATCATAGACATATAAATTTATACCAACATTTAACCTGCTGCCTTGCAGATAGGCTGGCCTTGCAGATACTGGCCTTGCAGGTCCGCTGGCTTTGCAGATAGGCTGGCCTTGCAGATCGGCTGGCCTTGCAGGTCGGTGGGACAGCCAAAGGCTGACGAAGCGAATCCAGTAAACGCTGGCTAAAATCTGACACATTGCCGAAGGATAAGAACCAGAGCTCCAAATGGTGCTGAAGATGTGACGAACCACACCAATGCTAAGGCTGCATGAATCAGATTTCCAAATGAATGAGATTTATAGGGAAATCTGGCACATCAGTCTAAGTGGTGATCGCGAGAGATACCAATATTTTATAAATACATTTCAAAATTCAGATTTGTTGAAATGTCCAAAAGTCTTGTTTGTGTCTGAGTAATAAAACTGTCTACTGAATGACTAAACAATTAGTATAAACAATCTTGACACATCACCATAACGTTAGCATTGGTAACTGTATATCCTGTGTCAGTACATAACAGTTCTTTCAGAATATATTTCAATCTTACACCAGATGTCCATTCCATGTTGAAGATTGGCTGAACCGATGAGTTATGGGGACATGTATGCAGAGATGAATAGACCAAACCCCAAGGACAATATAAATCTACTACAACGAAAGATCAAAGCACTATCTTCCAGTTAAGAACAGGACATGTTAGATTGAATTACCATCTACACAGAATAAACCCCACACATCTACCACACTGTAGAAAGTGCAGTCACTCATGTGAGACAGTACAGCATATCCTGCTTGAATGTCCTGGACTACATAAAGATAGACAAGAACTCCTCCCACCACACACATCTGTTCATAATACACTTTACACTAGTCTTCCACAATGACAGAACACATGCAGATTCTACAATGTGGCATTGGCTGCCCAAGTGTGAAAACTTGCAGCCCTGGTTAGAAGAAGTCTTCCACAATGACAGAACACATGCAGATTCTACAAATTGGTATTGGCTGCCCAAGTGGGAAAACTCGCAGCCCTGGTTAGAAGAGGAATGTTGTAATATACAAAAATATCCTCACTTGCTGTTCTGTATTATTACGTCCCCTTCTTGTCGGCAAGCATCTGTCGTAACAATATTATTTCAATTACTTCCCCTTCTGAGTGATTCATTGAGTATGATCCGAACAGAGGAGACTGGTTCGGTTAGCGGCACAGGCAATAGACTGAATCACTGGTTCGGTTAGCGGCACAGGCAATAGACTGAATCACTACAAGCGTCAACAATTTGTAGAATTACACTTATCTTCGTTCCGGGACACATGGCTGTCGATGGGAATGAAAGAGCAGACAGACTGGCTGGATCTGCCACCATATCAGGAGGTAGACCAATAGATAGAACTGACATTCTGAATGCTCTCATAGAGTGTGGCCACAAAGGAGATTTTTATTTCAACCAATCTACGCCAACTGATTGTAAGAGCTGCCAACTGATTGTAAGAGCTGCCAACTGATTGTAAGAGCTGCCAACTGATTGTAAGAGCTGGGATTGAAGATTGGAATGGTCAGAATAAAACAACATAACAAGTATATCCGTAGGCTCATCAATCAACATTAAACTGGTACGGTCAGTCGCTGGACGCTGTTGGAGATATTGCTGTTGGAGATATTGCTGTTGGAGATGGAAGCACATATAGACATGTCTAGAGTGTGCAGTGAAGATATTCCAAACTGTAACTTCTTATTCTGGGTGTCACCCATTTGTTGTAACTATTATTTCAATTACTTCCCTTACTTGACGAGCGAGTTTCTTTGCTTTGAAGTTAAAGCTGAATTTCATCAGTTAAAATTATCGAGCAGAATAGAGAATGTTTTGATGTTATGACTGGGCTGTACTGTACTGGGCTGTACTGTACAACGATGTATAGTTGAGAATTTATTGTGAAGTTTGCTCCTGTCTGCAAACAGGTTGTGTGTCTTTGCAAACATGATGCATTAGTCGATATCTGAAGAAAAAAAAAGAAAAAATACAGATGAGTAAAGATCATCGGCAGAACAAAAATGGTACATTTCACATCATGCAATAATACAATGTTACAAGTATAGTTGGTAGCGTACTTGATAGCGAGGTTGCTAGGGAGATCGGTAGGGCGGTTGGTGGCTCAGTTCCTAGCGCGGTGGGTAGCACAGTTCGTAGCGCAGTTCGTAGCGCAGTTGGTAGCGCAGTTGGTAGCGCCCTTCTTAGTCCAGTTCCTAGCGCAATTCTTAGCGTAGTTGGTAGCGTAGTTCCTAGCGCAGTTGGTAACACAGTTCCTAGCGAGTGTTTGGTATATGACGATAGAAAAAGTGTTGGCAGGGCAGAAAAAGTGTTGGTAAATGAAGTGTTGGTAGCGCAATCCCGAGTGCAGTTCATTGAGCAGTTAGTAGTGTGGTTTCTAAGACAGTTTGTAGCGCAGTTGCAGTTCCTAGCGAGGTTGGTAGCGCAGTTGGTAGTGCAGTTGCAGTTGGTAGTGCAGTTGCAGTTCCTATCGTAGTTTGTAGCTCAGTTGGTAGCGCTGGTCCTATTGCAGTTAGTAGCACAGTTCCTAGCGAGGTTAGTAGCACAGTTCCTAGCGAGGTTGGTAGCGCAGTTTGTAGCATAGTTGCTAGGGGAGGTTAGTAGCGCAGTTGCTAGCGAGGTTGGTAGTGCAGTTTCTAGCGCAGTTCCTGGCGCAGTTGGTAGCGCAGTTCCTACGAGAGTTGGTAGCATCACAGTTCCTGGCGCAGTTGGTAGCGCAGTGTTGGTAGCGCAGTTCCTGACGCAGTTGGTAGCGCAGTTCCTACAGAGGTTGGTAGCGCAGTTCCTGACGCAGTTGGTAGCGCAGTTCCTAGCGCAGTTGGTAGCACAGTTCCTAGCGCAGTTGGTAGTGCAGTTGCTGGTTGGTAGTGCAGTTGCTGGCGCAGTTGGTAGTGCAGTTCCTGGCGCAGTTGGTAGTGCAGTTCATACAAAAGGTGACGTTTTGGTTATTAAACTGACGCCATTGCACTACGGGCAGACCTATAGGTGCTCAGTCTCCCCAACAGATATCGAAGAGTATGCATACTGATGGTTCCCGTGGCTCGCTGATTAAACACGCCTCTCACTCTGCCCTCAGACATCCAGTTCTACTTGTACAACGGGTAACGGGAACTCCAAACTGCCTAGATCGATTCAACATCTATTTTAGTGTCCTCATCCAACAGACAGGTGACGGTAAAAATACTTATTACGGTAGAAAAAGTGTTGGTAAAATGACAATAGAAAAAATGTTGGTAAAATGATGATAGGTAAAATGACGATAGAAAAAGTGTTGGTAAAATGATGATAGAAAAAATGTTGGTAAAATGACGATAGAAAAAGTGTTGGTAAAATGATGATAGAAAAAGTGTTGGTAAAATGATGATAGAAAAAATGTTGGTAAAATGAGGATAGAAAAAATGTTGGTAAAATGAAGGTAGAAAAAATGTTGGTAAAATGAGGATAGAAAAAGTGTTGGTAAAATGAAGGTAGAAAAAATGTTGGTAAAATGAAGGTAGAAAAAATGTTGGTAAAGTCTAAAAGTAGCAAAGAAAAATAAGATTACAAAGTAAACATATTTTAATGTTTTGTCAAATAAAGCAATCACATTCATTTTATTTCTGTATCAGTTTTATTCTAACAGCAACTAACGAACGGAAAAATTATAACAACGGAGATGAAGTGTCTTAGAAGTGCTGCAGGTGTGACAATCAGAGACAAAATTAGAAATGAGAAAATCAGAAGAAGACTGGATGTGAAACCAGTCTGGCAATTCATAAAAGAACAACAGATTAAATGGTTTGGACATCTGTCAAGAATGCCCTGGTATCGACTGGAGACGAGAGAGAGAGGAAGACACAGAGAGACAACTTTGGACAACCTGACTTCATTGCCCACTGAAGAGCGTCAACATCTGAGATGACTGCCACTGAAGAGCGTCAACATCTGAGATGAAAGCAAACACCAGTGGCAGAGATGTATGGAGATCCATGATCGTCTACGCCAGCCGGCACGGTACCTGATGATGATCGACTACCACAGAGAGACACACTGACAAATGTATAACGGGTAGAGAGCAAGAGAAGACCACGCAAAAGAAGGGCCCACGCAAAGAAGGAGCGACGGCATGAAGAACTGCCTTAAGACAATTAAAACAAGCGCACGCGATATCCCTACACCCCCTCCCCCAACACTTCTATAAAGAAGGAAGGAGCCTCTGTGGTGTAGATGTTAGGTGCTTGCCTCTCGTTCCTAAGGTGCCAGGTTCGTTCTCTCGTAGAGCCAATAGATCTTTTTCCAGAGATCCTTGATCTCAGTGTAGGTGAGATAGAGTTCCTAGTTCTATCGGAGACGGACGATAAAACGCAGGTCCCGTGTTCAAGTTCAGCACGTAAAAGAACTCTTGTCCGTTCAAAATCGAGAATAACAGGCTGGAAAGCCACTTCTTCTTCTTTCTTTCTTTTGTCGTCACACTGCTACCACACTGCTACCGGGTTGTTCTACCACACTGCTACCGGGTTGTTCTACCACACTGCTACCGGGTTGTTCTCCCCCACTGCTACCGGGTTGTTCTACCACACTGCTACGGGTTGTTGCCCAGTGTCGTGGTTTTCTGTTTTTGTCTTGCGCTGTTCTGGTGGTGCTATTCTGGTGGCTTGTGTGATTGTTATCTGTGCTCTTTCACATGATTCTGCTACGCCATCTAACCATCTTTTCCGTGGTCTTCCTCTTGCCTTCTTTCCGATGTTCTGTTGTAGAAGACTCTGTATACTGTGGAGTTTTAATGCATTTGGAAAGCCACTGCCGGCAAAATTCCTTACAAAGAAAACAAAATTCCACAAAATATTTCACTATCTTCTAAATTACAACGGGACCTCGTCAGTGCTACGGAGTTCGTACACTGCTGCTGAGATCTTCATGTGTAAGAACGAGATCGGAGCACACGTGGTTAATCGCCGAAGAGCAATGATTGATGGTCCTATCTATCAATCAATCAATCAATCAAACAAACTTCTATAAAGAAGTAAATGATGGAAAGAGAAGAAGAAAACTTGTTCTACCAAATGTTTGAAGTTTATAAAACAACACAGACAGCTCTCTCGGCTTACTCTCAATGTTTACAATTTCTCCAAATGAACCACTAGTCACGAGTAGACCCCACTAGTCACGAGTAGACCGTCATGACTTCCTATCAACCAATGACACAAAGTCGAACATCAAGTACAATATATGTCTCTATATTCTTGTCTTAATCCGTGGTAGAGTGGGTTAGAGCGAACGTTCAAATCAGAATGTAACAAAGTTTGCGCAAACTGTATGTTAGATTCCAGTTTGGACGTGAGTTCGAAACACAAATGGGCTATCTTTATCTTACTGAAGATTTCATTTGATGTTGACGAACCTGCTCTTGAAATGATAATTAGAAACAGACATTCCCAGGGAAAGTCACCAATTTTTTCCGACTTTCTCTGGAATGTCGCAATACACCAAGGCATGGGACCATTTTTATCAAAATCATATACAATTTTATTTTATAAATACATTTTTAAAAGTTTCAAATCAAATATTTTATCTCCTCACTGGAAATAAATCGTCCGTGTCGGCTCCGTGTGTTGCCGTGTGTTGCCGGGGCGTATGTGTGTTGCCGGGGCGTAGTGTGTTGTCGGGGCGTATGTGGGTTTTCGGGCGTATGTGTGTTGCCGGGGCGTATGTGTGTTGTCGGGGCTCCGTGTGTTGCCGGGGCGTATGTGTGTTGTCGGGGCGTAGGTGTGTTGCCGGGGCGTAGGTGTGTCACCGGGGCGTAGTGTGTTGCCGGGGCGTATGTGTGTGCCGGGGCGTATGTGTTGTCGGCTCCGTGTTGCCGGGGCGTAGTGTGTCGCGGCGTAGGTTGTCACCGGGGCGTAGGTGTGTCGCCGGGGCGTAGGTGTGTTGCCGGGGCGTAGGTGTGTTGCCGGGGCGTATGTGTGTGCCGGGGCTCCCAAAGGAGCAAAGAATAGTAACACTGCTACCTACAAGGCATGTAATAAGAAGCGAGGCGACTGAGGTAGGGAAGCTATCCAGTAAATAAAAACGTCGCAGAAATCTGATGTGCTTGCCTACTAGTAGGCGCATAACTGGCACAACGTATAATCGCTCTTAGGCTTAGATCATATACATATTACAAAGAGTGGTTAACAAGTGGAGCGAGTGAAGAAGAAGAAGAAGATTGAAAAAAAATACTGAAGAACAAAAGAATATATAAATATTTAAAATAACAAAATACAAAAGGGAATATCAACATCATCAAATAGCTTGTCCTGAGCACAACTGCCACCCTTCGTCCTTCAGAATCTCTCTCATAGGCCAGATGTCCCGCTTCAGAATTTCTCTCTCTCATAGACCAGATGTCCCGCTTCAGAATTTCTCTCTCTCATAGACCAGATGTCCCGCTTCAGAATTTCTCTCTCTCATAGACCAGATGTCCCGCTTCAGAATTTCTCTCTCTCATAGACCAGATGTCCCGCTTCAGAATTTCTCTCTCTCATAAACCAGATGTCCCGCTTCAGAATTTCTGTCTCTCATAGACCAGATGTCCCGCTTCAGAAGTCGTCATGCTCAAATCATCCTGAATTCATCTTCTCCGTGATCTTCCTCTTTTCCTCTTTGTCTGGATGTCTCCTTCCATAATGGTTTTATCCAATCCTTCGTGTCTCCTTATATGTCCAAACATACTTCAATTTTCTCATTCTTATTTGTATCATCAGCCAGTTTTCTTTGATTTTGAGTTCTTTCTGGACATATATATATATATATTTGTTCTCTTCTCTGTCTATGATATACGAAGGACTCTTCTGTAACACTTATATTCTTCTTCTCCTTCTTCTTCAGCGATCTCTGGTCATGCGCTTAATTTACTGTGGACCACAAACTGGGCAGTCAGCTTCAGGTCTGTCAGGTTTCCCCAAAGCTTAGTTTTCAGGTCGACTGGGTGTGGCCACATGTTGCTTCTCAGCTCACACAGGAGAGGACAGTCTTGCAGGATATGCTCTGGTGTCTGTTCCGCCTGCTGACACTGGCAGAGAGCTGTTTGACATTCCTAGTCTATAAGTGTTTGTTGAGTCTGCAGTGTCCTGTGCGTAGTCGAAATATAATGACCTGGTCTGTTCTGCTTAGGTCTTTGAGGGAGTCTTTTCCATAATCATATCCAGTGTTTGTCTTCCAGTCTACTGCAGATTTTCTCTGTATGAGGGTTTTGACCTCTTGAAAAGACAGGGTTGGTAAATTTGCTCTTTGGCACTGCCCTCCTTAGCTAAGACATTGGCACTCTCATTGCCTGCAATGCCACAGTGAGATGGAATCCACTGCAAGTGAATTTCTGCCTTTTTCTGAAAGTTGAGAAAGTTCTCTTTTGTACTGTGCTGTCAGCGGATTTAGCCTCCAGGGCTTGTATAGCTGACAGTGAGTCTGTAAGAAATACCATCTTGCCTGCAGGTGCTTGCAGCTTATTCATGTGTTGTGCTGCCATCAGAAGGGCTAAGAGTTCTGCTATGTAGTTGGAACATATTCTTCCAGTAGGGGCCGCTAGAGACACAGTAGTAGCATCTGGGTGCCTAATGTACACTCCTACTCCACCTGCACCATTCATGATTGCCTCCATTGCCGATCCATCTGTGTAAATTCTTATCCAGCTGTCTTCTGGAAACATGTAATGGAGATGTTCCATTGTAGTTGCTTTCTTCACTAGATTAGGCTCGGCATCTTTGCTTAATAATTTAGGGATGGAGGTTGAGAAGTTTAGTGCTACTGAGTCTGGTTCCCAGTGATCCAAAAGTAATTCTTCAGGTATGGAATTATGATTTAGTAGTTCCAAGTATGATTTTCCTATTTCTTTTGCTTTGTGGTTTAGACTTGTACGCTTTAGTCTGTTCTTTGTTCTAGCCGCCATTTTTTCATGCAGTGGATGGTGAGGCATTCTTTTGATCCTTTCAGTCTGTAGAATCACTTTTCTCCTCCTTCTGTCTTCCAAGGGCTAGATGTTGGCTGCCTTTTCCATTTCTACAATTGGTGTCGATTTCATGGCTCCCAAAATAGTACGCAGACACCTGTTTTGTGTTTTTCATTTATACTCAAAAGTACATATATGTTTTTCTACTGCCTTGTTAAATGTTCATGCTTCACACCCATATGTTGCCACTGGGAATATGCATGCTCTTAGTATTCTGATCTTTGTTTTACTATCTATAGTATTTGTGTCAGTCTGTGTGTTAATCTGTGTGCCAGTATTTGTGTCAGTATTTGTATCACAAACAAATCACAAAGAGTGGTTTAACAAGTGGTTGATATGGAGCGTTCAAGAAGAAGTCTAATAAAATATGGAATTGCAAGTTATATAGTATTAAAACTAAATTACGAATTTTCAATTCAAATGTTGTATCAATCCTAACATATGTCAGCGAGAGTTGGAAAATGACTAAAGATATAGAAAGCAAGTTGAATGCATTTGAAAATAGATGTCTGTGAAACATAATGAATAAAAAATGAGAGGAATTCAGGAGAAGTGATGAAATCAGAGACATGTCTGATCAACCACTAGTGACAACTGTTATAAGAAATAGAAGATGGAGATATGTTGGACACACCTTGAGGAGAAATGATCAAAGAATCACAAAGCAGGTATTAAAGTGGAAAGCAAATAGTTCAAGAAAGAGAAAATGTCCTAGTGCAGCAGTTCCCAAACTTTGCATTACCGCTGACCAGGTTTTAAATTACATTTTGCTGCCACGGACCACCAAAAGTTTCTATATCTGAAAATGAACAGGAATGAATTATCTTTGTGTTACAATAGTAAACAATGTTCTCAGACTGCAGGAAACTTCAAATGATCTTTCATTTTGACTTGTCAGACATTTAGACTTCGGTCTGGTCCGGGCCTTTGATTTCGCAGCGGAACTAGTTTACCACTATTTTTATACATGTTTTAAAATGAATTTTTCTGTTTGAAATGTCAAATATCATAATATTTCTTCAAGCGATTGAAGACCCCCTGTGAGTACCATGTGGAGCCCAGTTTGGAAATGCTGTCCTAGGTAAACCATGAAACAAACTTTGCTGAGAGAGGCAAGGACGGGTTTAGTTTCAAAGCAGACATTGAACGAGTTCCCCAGGATAGAATGGTATGAAGAAATTGTTGATGTCCTTATGTAACCTACAACTGTACGAGAAAACATAAAAACATAATATGGCATGAAGGTGGAAGGTATGAAACAAAATGTTTTTACCTTTGATGGGAGTCACAGATTCCCTCTTCCAGTGTCTGTTGTCAGTGTCTCGATCAGGTAATCCTTTCTCTGTCGCTGCTTCTTCTTTCTCACTCTAATTTAGTCTTCAGTGATGTGATGTCTTGATTCTTCTGTGTCTTGTCTCTAATCCTGTTTTGTCTCACTGCATCAGGATAAGAAGAGATTTCTAGAACAGGTTTTTGCATGTGCATAATGATGATGATGATGATGCTTGTCCATCACAGGTGATGATGGTCATCATTTTTCATCCAAGGGAATGTAGTTTGCATTACGTTTGTCTCTCTTTAGAAATCAACTTTATTTTTGTGCCTGAACTTGCAGGAGGTAGGGGTAATGAACAAGCTGATAGATTGGCTGGCCTGGCTACAATATCAGAGGGAGTTGCCATGGACCGAATGACATTCATAATGCATTGAGTCTTTCCGAATAGAGGAGTTTCAGGCCAGATTGAGAGAGGTGAGTGTCAATATTGGTGTGGCTCGAAAGGAGCGACATACCAAATATGGAAAGAGTTTGATTAACCAACCTCGAACTGGCGTGTTGGACCGCTGGATGCTGCTGGATTTGTTGAGGTGGAGTTCGGAGCACCTATGGACATGTCCGGAGTGCTATGATGATAGTCCTTATATAAGTGATATGTTTGTCTGTATGTGCGTAGATGACTGGTGAGCCCGATGCTGGCTTGAAATGTTCTTTCACAATCCAGGCAAGGAATACTTGCACTTGTGGGGCGTTTTACTGCCTTTCTATTTTAACGTTTTTGTTCCATCCGTGCTGTTCTACCTGTTTCACAGGCTGAAGAACTGTATCGAAGAAGTGTGCGCCAGGCTGATCTGTCTTGAGCAACATTCTCCCAGTTGTCGACATCGATGCCAAAGGATTTCATCGAGTTCTTGAGTGTGTCTTTAAATCGTTTTTTCTGACCACCCTGTGTTTACCGCTACACAGCTCACCATAAAAGAGTCGTTTGGGTATTCTGCAATCCGGTATTTGAGCCACATGTCCTGCCCATCGGGTCTGGAACTGCATCAAGATTGTGTAGATGCTGGGGGAGCTTTAGAGCAGCCTTTCTCCTTTAGGACCTCTGTGTCTGGGATCATATCCTGCTGATTGATGTTCATTATTTTTCTGAGGCAGACTGTGAAAGTGGTTTAGATTTCTTGCGTGTCGCTGATGCACCATTCAAGTTTCACATGTGTGAAGAAGGACTGGGAGCATGACAGCTCGATGTACTTTAAGTTTTTTTTTGTAGTTTTAGTGCACTTCATGTTGCCCCACACTCTAAATTCTCTTCCAAGAGTAATGATAACATGGTGATAGTTAGTGGCTAAAGAATAATATAGACTTAAACGCTGTATTTACCACATGGTATGAAGAATGGTCGTTCACTTTCTATTTGTCTTCTTACTTCCAATCTGCTTTAGTATCTGTCTTTTTTATTTAGTTTTGTTTTACACTAAAATTGAAATATGTCGGTTCTACATGGCATAGTGAAGTTATGGGGTCACTAATTCCTGAAGTTCTTGTTACAAAGCCCACAGATCACAAAGCTCACAGATCACAAAGTTCATAAGTTTTTTATGCAAAGCCCACAGATCACAAAGTTCTTACATTTTTTATGCAAAGCCCACAGATCACAAAGTTCTTACATTTTTGAAGCAAAGCCCACAGTCACAAAGTTCTTACTTTTAAGGTATCGAGCAAAGCCCACAGATCACAAAGTTCTTACATTTTTATGCAAAGCCCACAGATCGGCACAAAGTTCTTACATTTTTGAGCAAGACAAACAGATCCACAGATCACAAAGCCACAATCACAAAGCTCCAGATCACAAAGCTACAGATCACAAAGCCCATCACAAAGCCACAATCACAAGCCCACAAATCCAAGCTAGATCACAAAGTTCCATTTTATGCGAAGTACACAGATCACTAATCCCACAGATCACAAAGCCCACAGTTCACAAAGTTCTTACGTTTTTATGCGAAGCCCACAGATCACAAAGCTCACAAATCCCACAGATGACAAAGCCCACAGAACACAAAGCCCACAAATCACAAATAGTAGTCAACTTGGTTGATAAAAACAAATGTTTATTGGTTTTGTCTATAAAATATAACCCATGTTTCTGAACATCCAGATCTACAATCTATTTACATCCTCTTCCAGTCCCATCAGTTTTTTGTTTCCTGTTTAACATATTAGACTTTCATAAGAGAATTCCATTGATGGCATTCTTGTAAGGCTTCTCGCTAAGTAAGGCTTTCTTGTAAGTTTTAGGCCTTACTCTTGTAAGGTTTCTTGCTAGTAAGTCTTCTCACTAGTAAGGCCTCAAACTTTTAAGGTCTCTCGCCAGTAAGGCTTCTCTTGTAAGGTTTCTTGCTAGTAAGTCTTCTCACTAGTAAGGCCTCATACTTTTAAGGCTTTTCTTCTTCTTCTTTGCGTCGTTCTTTACGACCAATTTTAATTACTCTTTGTGATATGTTTGATCTTTGCCAAGAACATGTATATGTTGCACATTGGTTTAGTAGGCCCCTAAACGCATAAACTTCTACACGTTTAGGACACATGCATCCAATTTCAGCCAAATCTCCTTAGTCGCTCTTACGACATGCGTGGCAGGTAACAGTGGTTCTATTCTTTATACCCCAAATTTGGGCCTTGGTAACCATTCGAGGCTTTTGTGTAAGGCTTTGTAAGTTATTGTAAGACCTCTTGCTAGTAAGGTTTTTCTTGTAAGGCCTCATACTTTTAAGGCCTCTCTCTAGTAAGGCTTTCAACTTGTACAGCCTCTTGCTAGTAAGGCTTCTCTTATAAGGCCTCACACTGTTAAGGTTTCTCACTAAGGCTTCTCGCTTGAATGAAGACGTTGATGTTTAGTCATTGAACCTCTATCTGCGTATCTTTGACCACAAATCTCACATTTATACGGCTTCTCTCCCGTATGAGTTCGTACATGTCTCCTTAGATGACCACTTTGGGTGAACCCTATGCCACACACCTTGCATATGTGAGGTTTCTCTCCTGTGTGCGTAACTGTATGTTTCGTCAGCGTAGAACTCTGCGCAAACCCTACGCCACAAATATTACATTTGTACGGCTTCTCTCCCGTATGTATTCTCTTATGAGATGATAAACACTTGCTCTCTGCAAAACATATATCACAAACATCACACTTATGCGGCCGCTCCCCCGTATGAATCCGTTTATGTATTCTCAGACATCGATACTCCGTAAATGCAACTCCACAAACATCGCAAACGTACGGTTTCTCCCCCGTATGAATTCTTGCATGCATCCTCAAATACCTAGCATCAGCAAACCTAGCACCACAAACATCACAACCATGCGGTTTCGTTTTTGTGTGCGTCAGTTTATGTCTTGTACATGTTATACTTTGTCTAAACGTTTCACCACAAATATCGCACTTGTACGGTTTCTCTCCTGTGTGAATTCTTGCATGTGCACGAAGACCTCGCTTGTCGACAAACAAAGCACCACAATTATCACATCTGTACGGTTTCTCCCCCGTATGAATTTTCTTATGAGCCGTTAAGTGCCCACTCTGGAAGAATCTATCGCCACAGTCTTTGCACTCATATGGTCTTTCTCCTGTATGAATTCTATTATGTATCTTTAAGTTGCTGTTTTTAGTAAACCCAGCTCCGCATTTATCGCACTTGTAAGATTTCTTATTTGTCTTGGGGGTCCTTGTGTGGGTAGGTTTTGTGTGTGGGGGTCTTCTGGAGTTCTGCAAACTACTTGTGCCAGTAGAGTCTACACTACAAGCATCCGACTGTGGGAGGATTGTGTGGGGAGGACTTGTGTGGGGCGGTCTCGAGTGGCTCTGCAAACTACTTGTGTCAGTAGAATCTACACTAGAAACATTCGACTGTGCAGGTCTTGTGTGGGGGTTTGTGTGTTGGATTTTGGTGCTCTTGAGTGTGTGGTCGGCTTGAGTCTGCAAACTACTGAGCAGTAAAATAAAATCTAAACTTAGAAACATCCAACTAGAAAGCAAGCTAATACCTGAAATTAAAATAAATAATAAAATATTTTTATTAATTTGTTACTGCCTGTAGCACCACTTTTTTAGAGCGGTGTAAGGAGCGCATGACCAAATGGATTAGAGCGCTGCATCCATGCAGGAGACGTGTGTTCAATCCGCGGTACAGCAAAGTCATTTTTCCCATTGTGGTTATAAAAGACAAAATCCTAACCTGAACAGCTTCATGGTGAGTGTACTAGCTATGCAGCCATTAAATTCCTCAGGTTTATGTCCTCTCTGTCCTACATTGCCTTAAGAAAACGGTATTACAGGCAGTAACCACAGTTTCTGGGAGTTTTTTTTTTTGTAGGACAGGGGAACATGTGACTGTAGAATTTTATCGTGACGAAGCTGTTCAGGTTAGGATTTTTTCTTTATGCCCATGACAGAAATAAACTTCTTGACCTTACTGGGTATTAAACCCGGGTTTCCCGCATGAGAGCCTGCGCTCTAATCCATTCGGTCAGACACTACAGAGATAGCACATTAAAGAAATTGTGGTAAAGCGATAAATAAGATGAGTCAAAAAGTCATCAATATTTATTTCAGTGCAGGCTAACATTTATATATATTTGATAGAACACTGTGAAAAGATGTCAAGATAAGAATACAAAAAGCAAGGAGAAACTTTATTGCATTGAGTAAGATATGGAAGTCAAAGGAGATCAAAACAAACACAAAATCAGTGCTGTTCTATGGCTTGAAAACATAGAAGACAACAAAAGAAACCACTGGAAAAAAATCAGACCTTCATAAATGAATGTTTACGTAGAATAGAAGGACTGAAATGGTATGATAAGATTACGAACGAGGAACTCAGAGAAAGAACTAGACAGATACCAGTGGAGAAAGAGCTAAGGAAGAGATGCTGGCGATGGATTTTGAAGACTGACCAGAAGCATTGCATGACAGGCACTGTTTTGGAATTCTAGGGAAAGAGGAGTAGGGGAAGGCCTAGACATACCTGGAGAAGAGAGATGGAGACCGAGATTAAAAGGATAGGTAAAACATGGAAAGAATTGTAAGGGATGGCAAGAGAGAGAAAGAGCTGGAAGAAGTTTGTTGAAGACTTGTGCTCTGCTGGGAGTTGAACGGTGAAGAAGAATAAGACATGGAAAGAATCTCTTCTCGATTTTGAACTGCCAAGGGTTCTTTTACGTGCTCAAATTGAGCACGGGACCTATGTTTTATCGTCTGTCTCCGATAGGACTAGGAACTCGGTCTCACCTACACTGAGATCAGGCATCTCTGTAAAATTATCCAGATGGCTCCACGGGGGAACAAACCTAGTACCTCTGTCACAAGAGACGAGCAACTAACCTCTATACCACAGAGACCTCTCGTAGGAGAGCGAAAGATCTGGAAGATGTTTGTTGCAGACCTGTGCTCTGTTGGGAGTTGAAAGTTCAAGAAGAATGGGACTCACCGTGTTGCCAGGGCCACAAGGGAACAAACAATAGTACACTTCGACCTACAAGACATGTCGAGAGCAACTGAGGTAGGGCCTAGGAAGCTACCTAGTAAATAAAACGTCGAGAAATCAGATGTGCTGGCCTGGCCTACTAGGCGCACAATGCACAACATACAATCGTTCTCAGGCTCAGATATACCAGTGTGTTGCAAGCCTCAAGGAAAGCAAGAATAGTAACATGACTACAAGCATGTCGTAAGAGGCAACTGAGTAGGGGCCTAGGAAGCTACCCTAGTAAATAAAAAACGTCGCAGAAATCAGATGTGCTGGCCTGGCCTACTTGTAGGCGCACAACTGACACAACATACAATCGTTCTCAGGCTCAGATATACCAGTGTGTTGCCGAGCCTCAAGGAAAGCAAAGAATAGTAACACTGCGACCTACAAGGCATGTCGTAAGAGGCAGCTGAGGTAGGAGCCTAGCGAAGCTATCCCAGTAAATAAAAAGTGTTGCAGAAATCTGATGTGTTGGCCTACTTGTAGGCACATAACTAGCATAATGTACAATCGTTCTTAGGCTCAGATTACATACAAATCACAAAGAGTGGTTAACAAGTGGAGCGTTCGAAGAAGAAGAAGAACTGAACCACAAAACAAAACAAAATCTACTTTTGCTTACCATGACCTTTGAACTTTGGGTTGACTTCTTTGTCTTCTGTTATCAAACTGTCGGTGTCTGCAATTTCATTGAAGATGTTTGTACCCTCATTGTGACTATCTGTACAGTGTGTCTGAGAGAAACAGAAATCATCATCATTGCACATGTTTCTTAAAATATATAGAAATAATATACTGGGATTAATTGACTTTGACAGAGCAACTAGAAGATCTAGACTTCGCTGATGATATAGCACTTCTGTCCCATACACGCAATCAGATGCAGGATAAGCTAAACACACTGGATCAAAGGTCCCAGCAACTAGTGATAACCATTCATAAGGGAAAGACAAAGATAATGAGAATTAACTCTTTGTGGACCAAATGCCCCACTAAAGGGCATTTTTTATTCTAAAACCAAATTTGCCCTGGTCCACTAAGAGTTAATCTAAGCAAAGGAACAGAGGAGTTTCAGGGCTGTCAATCCCACTCGTTGACCAGATTGAGAGAGATGGGTGTTAATATTGGTGCAGCCCGAAAAGAACGAAATACTAAATATGCAAAGAGATTGATTAATCAACATCGAACTGACGTGTTGGGTCGCTGGACGCTGCTGGATTTGCTGAGACAGAGATCGGAGCACCTATGGACATGTCTAGAGTGCTATGATGATAGTCCTCATATAACTGATAACAAGCAAATGACAATCCGATCTCCCTGAGTGAAATCTCACTTCAAGAGGTAGAATCATACACATATTTGGCTAGCAATGTAGACAAAGAAGGTGGAACAGATAGAGATATCACAATAAGAATACAGAAGGCAAGAGGAACTTTCATTGCTCCTACTACTACTACTGACAATGAAAATCTTGGCATATCCTTTATAAGACTTAGCCATCAACCACAGTAAATAAGTCATCGATTTTCTAAGCACCACTTATACGTTCAGTAGTTTGTCATTGCTTTCTTAACAGTGAGGTCTATTTTTATCATTTGTAAAAATCCAAAGGAACAAATTTGCTTCTAAACTGCCCCTACGAAGTTTAAACCAGGTACTCTTGTGTTGTGACTGAGCCCACTATTGCTTAAATGATTCCGTACACTCAGAAGACGTTTACTATTTCATTGAGTTTCCATTACTTTTTGTTCCGATCGGAGTTTTATATGAACTGGAAACTAATACTGAAAGAGTGATGTGTAAACAATAACGAATACATATCATTGTGGCTTATAATAATAATAATAATTCCTCTTGTACCGTTATACGCTACATAGGGCCTGCAAGTAATTTCTCCATACCGCTCTATCCTGGGCAACTTGCTCAATCTCCTCCATGGAACTGAGACCGATATTTCCTGCCTCTCTCAGCAAAGTTCGTCTCAGGGTCTCTTTAGGTCGACCTCTCTTTCTTGAACCCTTTGCATCCCACTTCAATGCCTGCTTTGATATTCGTTGATCATTTCTCCTCAAGGTGTGCCCAACATATTGCCATCTTCTCTTTCTTATAACAGTTGTCACTAGTGGTTGACAAGACATATCTCTGATTTCTGATGTGGCTTATACTAGAAGTAAAAGTGAAACGGAGTTTACCATTCATTCTAGCAGTGAAAAAATAGTGATTTTTATGAATGTTCATGATGCTAGTTTGTGAACAGTTAATAAACCATTCAATCCTTTACTATTTTTCTTAATGTTTGTGTATTCATTGTAAAGAAATGGACAAGATACAGTCTGGCAGAGTGCAACACCAAGGCAAAAGACAGAGGATGCTGGAGATTCATTGCAGCCAATCTTCAATGCGGAGACGGAACCTGATGATGATGATTTATATATGGATTACTTATATAAAGAGAGCAGTTAGACTGATTTATTCAACATATTGTTCATCAATGCTCTTGGTAAGTTGGATTTTTGGTCTCATAATTTCAATCTCTACCAAAATATATGGAAGTCCAATTCACTCAGCAAGCACTTAAAATTAAAGATCTTTAACTCTTGTGTGATTCCAGTATTAACTTATGGATGCGAGAGTTGGAAAGCAACAAAAGCTCTAGAAAGAAAATTAGATAACTTTGAGAATAAATGTCTTAGAAGAATATTGAACCTCAAATGGTCAGATTTCAGACCCAATACACAAATAAGACAAGAGACCAAGCAAGAAAATTTATCAAATTTTATAAGAAAGCGCCGCTGGAACTACATCGGCCACACACTTAGAATGGATGAGAGAAGACTCCTTACCAATCCCTCATATGGACACCAGAGGGAAAAAGAAACGAGGAAGACCAAGAGAGACTCTGCGTAGAACCATCACCAGAGAAGGCTCAACGATGGGCCTAGTAAACATTAAAGACCTAAAACAGATAGCAACGAACCGCAGACATGGAGAACTATGACCTCTGCCTCATGCGCCCCCACAGGCCCAAGAGGAAAGACTAACTAATTTCAATTAGTTTTTTTAATACATGCTAATATTTTACATGCATAGCCAACACAACATTATATTTCCAGATACAATAAATATTTTGTGAAAGTACATTCATTTATCTTTAATATGATATATAATAAGTTCAACTTTAAATAATATTTAGAAACAATATTTTAGTTTAGCTAAAGTATGTGTGCAATATTTTTGAAGCTAAAACAATTATTCTGTCCAGATGCGAAAGAACTCTGTAGTGAATCAGTTAAGCTAAAGACACTCACTCTACTTCTACTTCTCATCAATACGATATCATCAATGTGGTACGCTCTCAATTGAGAGGAATTATTATTACTTATTATTATACCATCGCAAATGGCCTAATAAAGTATAGAATCTTGCAAATAATGCACCGACTCAAGCGGGCAGAAGTATGGACACAGCCGATGTCATCAATGCGGTACAATCTCATTTATGTGATATGGGTAAGTCTCAGACACTGGAACAAGTCCAAGAATTAGGAATTAAGTTTGGACATGCCAGACAGTGTCATCTTTCTGGTAGAGAGAGAAGATATAGTAATCAACTTCTCATGGGTACGGTGAGCAAATGGACTTTGGGATGGCTGCTGAAGCGGAGAACAGAGCACGAATGGGAATTTCCAATGTGCCATGACATCGATCGCATAACATAACATAACTACTACTACTACTAGAAAAACAAGAAAATTACCTCAGCATTATCAATATAAATGAGATATTCATGTGTAGGGCAGCTGGTTTCATCTGTCAACTTGCGATCCTCATTACAATCTAGAGATGAGATCAAACACTTCATGTTTACTAACAAAACAAATGTTGAAATATAGAGTTAGTGAAGATAATCTCCCCTCTCTCTCTCTCTCTCTCTCTCTCTCTCGAGCGCACCACTTAGACTGGTGTACCAGATTTCCCATAAATCTCATTCATGTGGAAATCTGATTCATGCAGCCTTAGCATTGGTGTCACATCTTCAGCACCATTTGGAGCTCTGGCACTTATTCTTCGGTGATGTGTCCGGTTTTAGCAGCGTTTACTGGGTTCACTCTCCGTCAGCCTTTGGCTGTCCCCAGCCAACCTGCAAGGCTGCAGGTTAGTGAAGATAATAAAACGTACTCACAAAAATAACTACATGTGAAATGCGGTGCCTGCGAAAAGTTACCAGCAACACCAGAAATGACAGTCACAACATCAGCATAAGAAAGAAAGTTGGCACAGAACCTTGCTTGAATTACATTGAGAAACAAAGAATGAAGTGGTTTGGCCACTTAATAAGAATGCATCCAAACTCCACTTTATACAGAGTCTTTTACAACAGAATATGAGGAAGGAAGCGAAAGGAAGACCACGAAAAAGATGGTTAGATGGCATAGCAGAATCCTGTCAAAGAGCAAAAATAACAATCACCCAAGCCACCAGAACCACGCAAGACAAAAACATAAAACCTAGACACTGGGCAACAGCCTGGTAACAGTGTGACGACAAAAGAAGAAGATAATCAATGTAACTACGGTGGAAGGATGGATGGCTGAGTGGATGACTGGGTAGATTGCTGGGTGGATGCTCGAGCGAATCGCTGGACGGATGGCTAGGTGGATGGGTAGATGGCTGGGTGGATGACTGGGTGTATGACTAGGTGGATGGGTAGATGGCTGGCTAGGTGGAGGGCTAGGTGGATGGGTAGATGGCTGGCTGGGTGGAGGGCCAGGTGGATGGCTGGGTGGATGGAGGGCTAGGTGGATGGCTGGGTGGAGGCCAGGTGGATGGCAGTGTGGATGACTGGGTGGATGGCCAGGTGGATGGCTGTGTGGAGGGCTAGATGGATGGCTAGATGGAAGACTAGGTGGATGGCTGTGTGGAGGGCTAGATGGATGGCTAGATGGATGGCTGGATGAATGGTTAGATGGCTGGCTGGGTGAATGGTTGGGTAGATGGCTGGGTGGACAGTTGGGTGCATGGCTGGGTGGGTACCATTTAGTTACGGTGAACCAGCTATCTTAGATGTCGTAGACATATAAGGATCACAATGCAAGAAATTCTAGTATATTCCAATACGAAGCTAGAGTGATCATCCCAAGGGTGCTATCATGGAGAATCTCTGTTGTTCAAGCAGCAGTTCCCCACACTCCTCACAGATGACAAATACAAGAAAATGACAAGGCCTTGTTCACATTCTTCACGCATTGAGAGAGTCTTTCCGAACAGAGGAGTTTCAGGGTTGTGAATCCCATTCACTGACCAGATTGAAAGAGATGGGTATCGATATTGGTGCAGCCCGAAAAGAACGACATAATAAATATGCAAAGAGATTGATTAATCAACATCGAACTGGCGTGTTGGGTCGCTGGACGCTGCTGGATTTGCTGAGACGGAGATTGGAGCACCTATGGACATGTCCGAGTGCTATGATGATAGTCCTCATATAACTGATAAGGCCGATACAGCTTGGCGTCAGAGAAGTCACATGAGTTGCCAGAAGACCAATGGACCATCATCATCCTCCCGCCCGTGTGTTGCTGGGACTCGCAAGGGAGCAAGGAATAGTAACACTGCGACCTACACAGCATGTTGTAAGAGGAGACTGAGGTAGAGGCCTTGGGAAGCTTCCAGAGTAAATAAAAAGTGTAGCGGAAATCAGATGTGCTGGTCTACTTGAAAGCGCATAAATGGCACTACATACAATGCTCTTAGGCTCAGATCACATACAAATCACAAAGAGTGGTTTAACAGATGGTCGATGAAGAGATTGAGCGAGTTACCCAGGACAGAGCAGTATGGAGTAATTACTTGCACGATCTACGTAACATATAACGGTATGAGAGGAATATATATATATACAAGTTAACTTAACTTCCACAACATCAGGAAACTTTATTGCATTGAGTAAGATATGGAAGTCAAAGGAGATCAAAACAAACACAAAGCTGAGAATCTTTCAATCAAATGTGAAGTCAGTGCTGTTCTATGGCTCGAAACATGGAAGACAACAAAAGAAACCACCAGAAAACTACAGACCTTCATAAATGGATGTTTACAAAGAATAGAGGAACTGAGATGGTATGATAAGATTACAAACAGGTAGAAAGAACTAAGCAGATACCAGTGGAGAAAAGACTATGGAAGAGATGCTGGTGATGGATAGGACATACATTGAGAAGACCGACCGGAAGCATTGTAAGACAGGCACTGTTTTGGAACCCGCAGGGAAAGAGGAGTAGTGGAAGGTCTTGACAGATCTGGAGAAGAGAGCTGGAGACTGATATTAAAAGGAAAGGTAAAACATGAAAAGAAGTGGAAGGGATGGCAAGAGAGAAGAAGAGCTGGAAGATCTGTGCTCCGTGGGAGTTGAAAACTTACCTTCTACAACATCTAGAAAGGTCAATGATACAGTTTTATCTGTCCTCATTTTCCTTCCATCAGCATCACGTTCATTATCACCAGCATCTTGTTGTAATCTTTTCTTGGTATGTTTCTATAGACAAAATAAGACAAGTATTTCATAAATAATTTAACCTTCATAATCATCATCAAGATGAAGATAGCAGTAACTACCACCAGAAATGGAATTCAATGGACTCTGACAGAGCAGCTGGATGATCTGGACTTCGCTGATGATATAGCCCTTCTGTCCCATACATGCAATCAGATACAGGATAAGCTAAACACACTGAATCAAAAGTCCCAGCAACTAGGGATAAACATTCATAAGGGAAAGACAAAGATAATAAGAATTAACCAAGCAAATGACAACTTGATCTCCCTGGGTGAAATCCCCATTCAAGAGGTAGAATCATACACATACTTGGGCAGCAATGTAGACACAGAGGGTGGAACAGATCATCATCAGGTGCCGTGCCGGCTGGCGTAGGCGATCATGGATCTCCACAAATCTCTGTCGTCTGTGTTTGCTATCAACTCAGATGTTGACGCTCTGCTGTGCCATGAAGTCAGGCTATCCAACATTTTCTCTCTGTGTTTTCCTCTGTCTCGTCTACCCTCGATTTTACCGGTTGTCACAATGTGTTCTAAACCTTCCCTCCTCATAACATGCCCGAAAAATGATGACTGCCTCTTTCTTATATTGATAATAAGTTTTCTCGGTTTCTTGACCTCATTCAACACCTCAACATTTGTCATTTTAGCAGTCCATGGATTCTCATCATTCTTCTGTGAAACCCCATCTCTGTGTCCTCCAGAGATTTTTTGATCTGTTTGTTTATTGTCCATGACTCGCATCTGTATGTCAGTATTGGTTCTATGTAGCACTGAATAACTCGCATTCTGATCTCAACTGTCAAAATAATGTCAAAAAACTGTGGAACAGACAGAGATGCAAAAATAAGAATACAGAAGGCAAGAGGAGCTTTCATCGCACTGGGAAACACATGGGCGGAGTCTCAGACACTGGAACGAGTGCAAGAATTAGAAGTTAAGTTTGGACATGCCAGATAGTGTCGTCTTCGTGGTAGAGAGAAAAGGTATAATAATCAACTTCTCATGGGTACGGTGAGCAAGTTGACTTTAGGATGGCTGCTGCAGAAGAGTACAATGCATGAATGCCAAATATGTCATGATGTTGATCGCATAACATAACATAACATTCATAAAACAGACTAATAAAAAAAATGTACCTTAATTTTCTGTGTCCTATCCACTTCTTGTTTCATATTTGTAAGATTGGCTTGAACGTCTCTTAACCATTGTGTAGAACAAGAAAAATGTATACAATTAACATATTAAACATTAAAATATTAGAAGAATTTCTCATCTCCAATATTTTTCTTATTCCCTTTCAGCTCCCAACAGAGCACAGGTCTTCAACAAACTTCTTCCAGCTCTTCCTCTCTCCTGCCATCCATACCAATTCTTTCTATGTTTTACCTATCCTTTTAATATCCGTCTCCAGCTCTCTTCTCCAGGTATGTCTAGGCATTCCCCTACTCCTCTTTCCTTGCGGGTTCCAAAAGTACCTGTCTTGTAATGCTTCTGGTCTCATCATCAATAATAGCAGTTTATTACGTTATATTGAAATTTGAGAACATATTTATATTAATTTAACTTTAGTCATGCATGTATCTGACATCTAGTTACATTATTTTATTGCACTCAAATTAGTGTACTAACTCTCTGAAACAATGGTTGGAGTTGCTGAAGAGGTCTGGGCTGACAAAAATCAGTTTTATTTTACTACCATGGTATGCAGAGGTAAGGAGAAATGAAGTCGGCAAAAGGCTTACAGATATGACTGATGTAAAAAGCAGACAAGCTGATATTTTAAATTTCCTAATGAAATGAGGAAGTATAAATGATTCAAGTAATGGTGGTGAATTTATAATCCTAACCAGACTACAAGAATTCCAACTCAAGTGTGGTGTAGCTAGACGAGAGCACTATACTGAAAGACAAAGAGGAATAGTAAACCAACAAAGAATGTGTGTCGCTAGTTGCTACACGCTGAGAGACAAACAAACTGAAGAGGAGTTTGGAGCACTTATGGACTAATTGGTTTGAAGTGCAGTGCGGTGATACTGATGATGACCTGACAACTAAACTAAATTTCCTCTAATCTCATTGAAATGATGATAGTGTGAAACAGAAGAGTGTTTTAAGTCACCGATTGAGACTATATTGGTTATTGGTTACTGAACCGACGCTCTAGCACTCAGGGCAGACACATTGACTCTCATTGTGAGTATTGAGATGTTCAGTCTCCCCCAACCGATGAGATGTTGAAGGGTATGGATATTTATGGCATGGTTCCTGTGGCTCGCTGATTTAAGGAACTTACACCAGTAAGACACACGTCACACGCCTCTCTCTCTCTCGCTGCCGCTTAACCTCAAGCATCCAACAGTTGCCAACAGTGCCAACTACGTGTATAACGTGTAATTTCAAACTCATTAATTCGATGGATTGATTCACCGTCAATTTTAGTGCCTTCGGTCGCCAAGAGACCGAAGAACATCCCCTTTATAATATATCACTTCTTACTTAGGGTGATCCTAAACAAACTCCCAACAGAACATTTCGTTACTTTGTTAATACTTTCTGTACAATACAATTTTTAGTTAGGAAATAAATCGATACTTTCGCTGCTAGCCTGCCCGCCCTCACGTTCCGCATTGAATAATTAACTGTGCTTACCTTGGACCTTCTTCCTTGTCCCTTCCGTGATCTGAATACATTCCTACTACTGTACTTTTCTTATTACTTCAGCAACATAATCGTGAAACCGGCTTTGAACAAATTAAAAATTAAATATAACAATTCTAGCAGACATATTGGATTGACTCCGTATTGTTTCCGTGACTCCATTCTCTAAGAATGCTATTGATACTTTTGTTTGTTATGTGGGAGATTTAAAGCCTCTTTAAGCCCAGACACGCTATTTCAACCTAAGGACGAATATTGTTTCGGTTATATCAGAGAGTGCATGCCAACAAACATGGAAAAAAGAATAACCTCTTTTCGGAGAATCCAATAGTTGTTATTGATACCGAAGAGAGAATCTTGGGTGTGTTGCTTTACAGACGAATATGAAATAATCACAAAATCTACTGACAGAACTAAGATGGATGTGCGGAGAAAGATCAGTTACAAAACAAACCTTCTAACAAGCATGAAGAAAGCAAATTATCAATTTTAGAGGTGTGTAATAAAAGACAGGGGTTAGAATACGTTGCGATAGCAGGAAAATGTAATGGGAAGATTGATTAATTGATAGTAGGATCATCATTATTGCACTTCAGTGAGTAACCACGTGGGCTCCGATCTCTTTCTTACAAAGGAAAATCTCAGCTGCAGTGCGCAAACTCCGTCGCACTGGCGAGGTCACTGATGTAATTTTTTAAGATGGTGGAGATATTTTGTAAGAATTTTTTTTTTTAATCTTCTTCTAATGAATTGTGCCCGGGTAGTGGCTTTCCGGCCTGCTCTTCTCGATTTTGAATTTCCAACGGTTCTTTTACGTGCTCAAATTGAACACTGGACCTACGTTTTATCGTCCATCTCCGATAGGACTAGGAACTCGATCTCACCTACACTGAGACCAGGGATCTCTGGGAAAATATCCCAATGGATCTACGAGGGAGCGGCGGACAGTGTACCTTTGGCAGGAGAGACGAGCACCTAACCTTTATACCACAGAGACCCCCATGTCCGAAAAGAACGACAAACCAAGTATGTAAAAATATTGATTAATCAACATTGAACTGGTGTGTTGGATATATTGAGACGGATATCGGAGTATCTATGGACATGTCCGGGGTAATATGGGGATAGTCCTTATAACAGAATCTGAGAGGCAAAACAGGACAAGAGAAAACAGAAGAAGATATTAAAAGTCTGGATGACAGGAGATAGAACAAATTTACAACACCAAGAATGGTTCGTTCCTGCAGTCTTGGTCCATAGCTAGCATCTCCCAAAACACGGCAAGGATCACACAAACATTAATGGGTACAGAATCATCGCCATGCAGAAGGTCATTTGAAAACTTCTCGAATAGAAAACGTCAAACTAACTAACTATCCTGAACATTGGCGGTTGAAGATCTACTTCCATGAACTTTTGAAGAGTATTGCTCCGATCCTGTAAGAGCTTCTGCTTCAACGCTGCTTTTGTTTGCATATGATAGCTTCTGATCGGGGATGGGAATAGTGACAGTAGCGATTGATCTTCAAGATCCAACTTTCACTTGACTTGCTTATGTCGTTCCTTAGAAAAGAATAAGGAGTTTTAAGAACTGCAGGGGAGACGCCGGAGCCAATGAATATGGTCAATAAATAGATAGTGCTACCGGGAAGAATTATTTCGTTATTCGTTTTTATTCCCAGATTTTCGTTTTTATTTTCAGATTTTCATTAGAAACGTTTGTTTTTGGTCGTCCATTTGTTTTTTTCATTTGTCACTCTTGTTGTTCGTTTGCTTGATAAAGGCCTTGTTGGTCGAAACGTTGCTGTATTTTGTCATTGTTTTTGTAATTTGTAAAACTACAGTACTTTGTGATTACGTGTTTTGTCAATAAATAGACAGTTGGTAAACAAGTATTAGGGGCTTCCGGAAAAGACAAATTACCAAACACATGATTCGAATCACAAACCCCTATTCCTTACGGTGCCCATTGCCTAGCCCTACAGATGAGCGTTTGTAAGAACAATTAGCTTTCCGTCGCTCCTTATGGAAGTCGACATTTCTCTGGCGAGAGGGGGCTACTGCTCTTTTAAAAGAAATTACAGTTGCCGTTTTTCCACGGACATCGATAGTGTAGAGCATGATTACTGGATTGCCTCAGAGTTCACCGATGTCGCTAGTCTTATCAGTTGTGTTATATATGGCATTTTTCGTCTTTACAGTTGGCAAGAACTTTACCATGACAACTTCAGAGTTTTCACTTGTATCTCTTACCTTTCAGTTCACCCCTTAGTCTTCCCAAAATGTTCTAGCGAAAACACGTAAAAACAAAGTACTATTTTTACAGAAACAGTGACGATATACACCAAAATATTCTGCAGCTTTGCAAAGGGTTGTTTTCACATAACTCGATCATCAGCTAGTTTTTTTCCCCATTTGTTGGGGTCTATAGAAAAGTTAACTGAAGCCTTGCAGACATCCTTATATCTGAACAATGGTCTGCCTTTATGCCTATTCCCTTCCAAAAGTTTACAGAACAACACTTTTACTATGCTGGCTATTGTCCATTATTCTCACATGCCCTAGTCTTCTACTGCTGAGTGTGCCCATTATGGAAGGAAAGTTTGCATGTTGCAGTACTTCAGAGTTGGTTATCTTGTCGTACCACCTGATGTTCAAAATCTTGCGGAGACATCGAAGGTGAAAGATGTTGTCTCCCCTCGTGCCATATTGGCTCTGTCCATGCTTCTGCCCACTTGAGTTGGGGCACTGTTTGCAAGAAAGTCAGCATGCTCATTACACTGAACTCCAGCATTTCCAGCCAAGTTATTTTCTTGAGATGTGATTTTCGAATGATATCTACCCATTCCACGCGCAGACTTCCAGATTCGATCCTTTGATGCATATTCATCGAGTCTGATATGATAATCGTATGGGTTACCTGTTGCTCAGCCACCCATGACAGAGTCCTGGAGGCAGCAGTGATCTCCATAGTCATGCTCGGCTGATGTTGGAACCTAGGGAAGTTACCCTAGTAAATAAAAAGCGTTGCAGAAATCAGATGTGATGGTCTACTTGTAGGCGCATAACTGGCACATCATACAATCGCTCTTAGGTTCAGATCACATACAAATCACAAAGAGTGGTTTAACAAGTGGTCGATATGGAATGTTCAAAGAAGAAGTGAGTTCACTTCAGAATGCAAGGCAATAGCGTAACCACTTAGTCACCTATATCTATGTGGGAAAACCTAATACAAAAACAAACAAAATGGTTTCACAACAAAATGGTTTCAGCAGTGCAATATTTTTTTAATAAATAAAACTACAATATAAATATCATACAGTATCCTTGTTACAAATTAAACCCCCCAAAAAATGGAATAGCATGATTTCTTCAATGAAGTAACAAGTCCAGCTTCTAGTATAAACATGATGGACAAACAAACACAACACATTGATAGTTCACCACGAAAAGTCTGCATGGGCCTTCTCTGCAAGCTCATTTGGCAGAATGGTCCAGGAAGCCAGTGGTGCATTTTGTATGACAACAAGCAGCATGACAATTAGTACTGGCGGTGACTAATGCTTTACGTTGGCTGGAGTCACAAAACTACACTCATGGTTGTATTCTGAGTGATTCATTGAGTATGATCTGAAAGGTGGAGGCTGGTTTGGTGCACAGGCAATGGACGGAATCACTACAAGCGTCAACAATTTGTAGAATTACACTTATCTTCGTTCTGGGGACATGGGTGCCGTTGGCAATGAAAGAGCAGACAGGCAGGCTGGCTCTGCCACCATATAAGCAGGCCAGCCAATGGATAAAGCTGATATTTTGAATGCCCTCATAGAGTGTGGCCGCAAAGCAGATTTTCCTTTCAAACCAATCCACGACAACAACTAGATTGCAGGAGCTGGGTTTGAAGATTGGAGTAGCAAGAAAGAACAACAACAGGTATCTGAGTAGGCTCATAAATCAAAATCGAACTGGTATGGTCAGTAGCTGGACGCTGTTGGAGATATTGCGAAGAAGATCGGAGAACTTATGAACATGTCCGGAGTGCAATGAAGATGTTCCAAACCGAAACACTACACACATTTTAGCCAACTGTCCGACAGTAGTATACCTTCTTCAATCTTCTTCTTGTGTTGTCACACTGTTACCGGGTTGTTACCCAGTGTCATGGTTTTCTGTTTTTGTCTTGCGCTGTTCTGGTAGCTTGGGTGATTGTTATTTTTGCTCTTTAACACGATTCTGCAATGCCATCTGACCATCTTTTTCATGGTCTTCCTCTTACCTTCTTTCCTGATGTTCTGTTGTAGAAGACTGTATACTGTGGAGTTTGGATGCATTATTATTAAGTGGCTAAACCACTTCATTCTATGTTTCTCAATGCTTTTTATGCTGATGTTGGTGATGTCTTTTCCGATCAACTTCTGCTATATGACTTCTCCGGTATGTGCCATAAACAGGGCGGGGTGCTCGAGGTTTCACCTGTCCCCCATAGTTTGTTTTGTAGGAATGTTTCTTTTGGCCAGATTTCCATTCACACGCTGCTTAGGCTGGGGCAGTCTTGCAGGATGTGCTCTGTGGACCGCTTTGGTGCCCCACAGGCACAGGCAGCCGAGTACCTGAGACCCATTCTAGTAGTATCCCAACACAATAGTTTTTTTCTCAACTAGCCACGGGACGAGAGGTTTACAGACTTATGACCAGACCTAACTCCAAGGACAACATCAACCATCTTACAAGAAGAGATCAGAGCACCGTTTTTAGACTCTGAACCCAACACATAACACTTAATAAATCACAAGAACAGAATTCAACCACAACACACTCCAGAGTGCCAGCTTTGTGCACATCATCAACATGAAACCGTTCACCACCACACTTCAGGTGTCAAGCACTAGATGACATCAGGAAGTTACCTGGAGAACCCACTTTCTAACATGTCACATAATGATGATGAAGTCAACATAATAAAAATGGATGCTAAAATATTGACAACTTTTTTCAACAAAGCAAAAAAATACTGAAGAAATTGAACATGTTAATTAAAGTGTGTGTTCACCAACGCTAACACTGGACAGGTTACCCAACAACATCACTATTGACAACATTGAACATGCCATTCTTACTTAAATCTGTGGCGCCTTTTTTTATCCCATTTTTATGGCACACCAGCTAGCCCCATTGTTAAGGCACCCAAACATCTCACTAACAGCTAAACAACAGATGATCAACATTTTCATACCTACTTTGTGTTACCAGAGCCAAACGTGGGCAATGTGCAAATCAGTCACAAAAATTAACTACATTGGATATACGATGCCTACAAAAAGTTACCAAGAACATGAGAAAAGACAAAGTCACCAACATCAGTATAAGAAAGAAAGGAAAACAGGACCTCATGCAAAAATTAGTCAGAAGCCCATACTGGCACCCTGGCTACGCTTGAATTTATAGCGGACGCACGCAAGAAGAAGAAAGAAAGTTGGCACAGAACCTTGTTTGAATTACATTGAGAAACAAAGAATGAAGTGGTTTGGCCACTTAATCAGAATGCAACCAAACTCCACAGTATACAAAGTCTTCTACAACAGACATCAGGAAAGAAGGCGAAAGGAAGACCACAAAAAAGCTGGGTAGATGAATAATAATCACCCAAGTCGCTAGAACAGCGCAAGACAAAAACAGAAAACCACGACACTTGGCAACAACCCAGTAACAGTGTGATGACGAAAGAAGAAGTTGGGGCATAAGCCCTTAATATATTCATGCCAAGTCTTCCTATCGTTAGCCATCTCTTTCAACTCTGTTGTATATCGTTAATCTCTGCGACGCCCTAGAGAAACTCTGAAACAAACTTTACTGAGAGAGGTGAGATCTGACTCAATTCCATGAACAAAACTGAACAAGTTGTCCAGGACAGAGAGGTATGGATGAATTACTTGCAGGTCTTATGTAATGTATACGTGACGAGAGGAATATATATTTACCACCATTAATGAAGACATTGAGAACGTCACATATTTTGAATATCTCGATTCTATAATTACCAACAATGGAGAATGTACAAAAGAGTTAGGTGAAGACTAGCCATGGCTTTCCAGAGGGTGGCTAGCATGAAGAAACTATGGCACGACACAAGCAAAGAAACAAAAGTAAGACTTCTGAGAACATGCATATTCCATGTGGCAACATATGAATGTGAATTGTGGACTATAACACAAACATTAAAGAACAAAATTGAAGATTTTGAAACAAGGTGTTACAGAAAAGTTCTTAGAACATCCTGGACAGAGAAGAGAAGAAACAAAGACATCCTACAAGACCTGCATATCAAGGAGCATTGGTTCATAAATAACATCAAGTCCCGGAAGATGAAATATTTTGGCCACATTAAACGCCACAGTGGTCTGGAGAGAAAGGTAATGGAAGGTATGGTTCCTGGAACACAAGGCAGGGAATGACCAAAACAAAGGTGGCAGCAAGACGTCAAAGAAACCTTGAACATGCCGCTATAAGAGACCGGAGAACTTGCAAGAGACAGAGAGCTTTTCAGGAGGGCTGTGATGAATGCAACGTTCCGCAAGGGACATGTTACTCGATCAATCAAGATATATATATATATATATATATATATAAACAACTGCCCAAAACATTATATTTTCTATATAGTCATAGATGGGATACCTAACAATCTTCTGTAAAACTACATCACTTTGGTAGCCAGTGAAAGATATCAATGAACTTCTTCAAATGCTCCATATCACCACTTGTTCAACCACTCTTTGTGATTTGTATGTGATCTGAGCCTAAGAGTGATTGTGCCCGTTATGCACCTACAAGTAGGTCAGCACATCCGATTTCTGCGACGCTTTTTATTTACTAGGGTAGCTTCCTAGGCCCCTACCTCAGTTGCCTCTTACAACATGCCTTGTAGGTAGCAGTGGTACTATTCTTTGCTTCCCTTGCGAGCCACGGCACCATGTGGGCCCCTGCCAATAACAAACGAAACATCACTGTAGATATCAATGTTCTTGTAATATTGCGACACTTTCTGCCAACAACAAACGAAACATCACCGTAGATATCAATGTTCTTGTGTTATGTGCGTACACTTTCTGCTAACAACAAACGAAACATCACCGTAGATATCACAACCAAAGTCTTACACGATCATGTGTGTCTTTTTGTGTTTCTTGAGCGTAACACTCCGAGTGAACTCAATACCACAAACATCACATTTATGAAGCTTCTCCCCCGTGTGGATTCTTTTATGCCGCTGTAATCCACTTCTATCCGTAAACCCTAATCCACAAACATCACAAGTGCAAGGCCTCTCTCCTGTATGGATTCTTCTGTGTCTCTTTAAATCCCCACTTTCCTTAAACCCGACACCACATATATCACACCTGTAAGGCTTCTCCCCCGTATGGATCCGTTTGTGTTTCTGTACACCACTCTTATCCGTAAATCCGACACCATGACGTCACATTTATAAGGCCGCTCCCCGGTGTGGATTCTGTTATGCCGCTTAAGATGTCCGCTTTGCGTGAATGCTACTCCACAAACATCACACTTGTACGGTTTCTCCCCCGTATGCGTTATTCTGTGTTTCTTTAACGTAATACTCTGCGTAAACGCAACACCACAAATATCACACTTATAAGGCTTCTCCCCCGTATGGATACGCTTGTGGGTCTTCAAATACCAGCTTTCGGTAAACCCAACACCACAGACATCACACTTATAAGGCTTCTCCCCCGTATGAATCCTCTTATGCTTTTTCAGATACCTAACCGCTGTAAATTTAACTCCGCAAACGTCACACTCGAATGGTTTGGCTCCGATATGAACAACTTTATGTTTCTTTAGTAAAGTAGCTTGATTAAAATCAACCTCACATACACCACACTTGTACGGATTTTCTCCAGTATGTACCTTCCTGTGTTTCTTCAAGTAACGACTCTCCGTAAACCCAGCACGACAGACGTCACATTCGTAAGATCTTTCCCCAGCGTGTACTCTTCTGTGATTTTTCAAACTACTACTTTTGATAAATCCGATACTACAAATATCACATTTGTAAGGCTTCTCTCCTGTATGGATAACTTTATGTTTCAGCAACGCAGTCTGTTTAGTAAATCCTAAACAACACATCTCGCATGTGTAAGGCATCTTTCCAGAACTTTTATTCAAACGAGCGTGTTCCTTCCCGCTTATATTCAAACCTGCTTCAACTTCAACATTTGTTGGTCTTTTATTATGAATACAACATTCTTTTTTCTGCGGTTTGACCTCATCTTGAATCGGTGAACCTTCTTGATAATCACTGTCGCTATTATCGATATCTGTCATATGACATTCAATGACGTTCACCGACTCTTGGCCTTGGTTTAATTTTTGTTCGGAGCTGCCCTCTTTAGCTCTTATTGTTGTGATATAGTACATGTCTTCTTCTTCTTCAATGCTTGTGATTTTTTACTCTTTTACATCTATTTTCATTTTGATGCATGTATATCTAGTACATCACTATGCTCAACACATTTAATCTTCATCTAGTACAGTCCTAGCTCAACACCATGTTTAATGCTACTACTAGTACAAGGTCACTACATGGCTCAACACCATGTTTAATGTTATTTTTCCAGACTTCACCATCTGAAGAGTTCTGACGACACTTGGTACAGGAGCAGATGTCTGGAATAAAACAAAAGTGAAGTTAAAGACAATGTAGACAATGGGATGGAAGTGGTTCGGACATACATTCGGTTAAATGAGGACAAAGATGTAAAACAGAGATTAGAAGTAGAATAGCTCAAGCGAAAGCAGCTTTTATGAAAATAAAAAACACACTCTGCGTGAATTCACTACCAATGACACTACGGAAATAAGTACTCCAGTGCTATATTGAACCAACAATCAATAAGATCACTGAACATTCCATGGACTGCGAATAAAACAAATGATGAGATTTTAAATCAGGCATGCACACAAAGAAACCATATCAAAAGAATAAGAATCAGACAATCAAGGCTCTTCAGGCATATAATGAGAAGAGAAGGTTTAGAACATTTGGTGACAACAGGTAAAATTCAGGAAAAGAGAGATCGTGGAAGATAGAGGGAGAAGATGTTGGATGGTCTGACATCTTGGTTTGACGTCAGAAATGAACACCTGCACGAAGGAGACAGAGTTGTGGAGAGACATGATCGCCTACATCGGCAGGCATGGCACTTGATTGATTGATCATCATAGCACTCCACACATGTCTATAGGTTCGCTAGTACGATGTTGATTAATCAATCTCTTTGCATATTTGGTATGTTGTTATTTTTGGGCCGCACCAATATCAACACCCATCTCTTTCAAATTGGTCAGTGAGTGGGATTCACAACTCTGAAACTCCTCTGTTCGGAAAGACTATCTCAATGCATTAAGAATATCATTTCAGTCCATTGCAGTTCTCTCTGATATTGTAGTCATGCCAGCCAATCTATCAGTTCGTTCATTACCACTGACTCTTGCATGTCCAGGGGCAAAAATGAAGGAACATACATTAAGAATGAAGAAGACCAGATACCCACATGTGCCTTTGAAATGGAATCTGAAAAGCAAGAGAGGTAAGGGACAACCTAAAGACAAACTGTAGACAAAGAAAGAGAAGAGGCGGGAAAGACCTGGAATGAACTAAACTGACTTCCTCAAGACAAATCTTGTTTGAGGAAATTTGTTGATGCCTTGTTCTTGAATGGGAGTTGTGGGAAGAAGAAAACAGGGAGGAACAGATAGAGATTTCTCTCTCGCGATCGTCAGATAGAGATTTCTCTTCTCGCGATCGTCTCAGATAGAGATTTCTCTCCCGATCGTTCAGATAGAGATTTCTCTCTCGCGCGATCGTTCAGATAGAGATTTCTCTCTCGCGCGATCGTTCAGATAGAGATTTCTCTCTCTCGCGATCGTTCAGATAGAGATTTCTCTCTCTCGCGATCGTTCAGATAGAGATTTCTCTCTCGCGATCTCAGATAGAGATTCACCTAGCAATCGTACAGATAGAGATTTCTCGCGATAGCTGAGATGAATAACTCTTCTCAGACAAATCTTGTTTGAGGAAATTTCTCTGTGCTGATCGTTGAATGAGATTTCTGAACGACAGAGTACAGATAGAGATTTTCTCTCTCGCGATCGTTCAGATAGAGATTTCTCTCTCTGCGATCGTTCAGATAGAGATTTCTCTCTTCGCGATCGTTCAGATAGAGATTTCTCTCTCTCTGATCGTTCAGATAGAGATTTCTCTCTCGTCCGATCGTTCAGATAGAGATTTCTCTCTCTCGTGATCGTTCAGATAGAGATTTCTCTCTCGCGCGATCGTTCAGATAGAGATTTCTCTCTCTCGCGATCGTTCAGATAGAGATTTCTCTCTCTCGCGATCGTTCAGATAGAGATTTCTCTCTCTCGCGATCGTTCAGATAGAGATTTCTCTCTCTCGCGATCGTTCAGATAGAGATTTCTCTCTCTCGCGATCGTTCAGATAGAGATTTCTCTCTCTCGCGATCGTTCAGATAGAGATTTCTCTCTCGCGATCGTTTAGATAGAGATTTCTCTCCGCGATCGCTCAGATAGAGATTTCTCTCTCGCGATCGTTCAGATAGAGATTTCTCTCGCGATCGTTCAGATAGAGATTTCTCTCTGCGATCGCTCAGATAGAGATTTTCTCGCGATCGTTCAGATAGAGATTTCTCGCGATCGTTCAGATAGAGATTTCTCTCTCTCGCGATCGTTCAGATAGAGATGTAAGAATACAGAATCCAAGAGGAGCTTTCATCGCACTAGAAAATCTATAAATATATAGTGAACAAGATATATAGTGTATTGCCTAGCCTAGCAATACAAGCGTTCTTACAACACTCATTGCCTAGCCTAGTAATACGAGCGTTCTTATGAACACATCCAGCGAGTTATTTTAAAAAATAGCTTTACTGAGGAGTGTCTTTCACAAATGCTTTGTTTTGCTAGACACAGTTGGAAGTCTACAGAGACTAAATCTAGAAACAAAATGAGAATATTTCACACCAATGTTAAAACAGTTCTGTTGTATGGGTCTGAAACATGGAGAACGGCTAAAATAATAACGCATAAATTGCAAACATTCATCAACTGCTGTCTACGCAGAATAGAGGGACTGAGATGGTATAAAAGGGTCACAAATGAGGAACTTATGGAGAGAACAAGACAGATTCCAGTGTACCAAGAGGTAAATAAAAGATGCTGACGAGGACACACTTTGTGAGAATCAGAAGAAAATATGACTTCTTCTTCTTCGAACGCTCCATATCGAACACTTGTTAACCACTCTTTGTGATTTGTATGTGATTTGAGCCTAAGAGATTGTGCGTTGTGCCAGTCTATGGCCTACAAGGAGACCAGCACATCCGATTTCTACAACGCTTTTTACTTGCTAGGGTAGCTTCCTAGGTCTCACAACAGTTGTCCCTTACGACTTGCGTTGTAGGTCACAATGGTACTATTCTTTGCTGCTCTTGCGGGCCCCCAGCAACACACGGGCAGATCTCAGCCTAAGAGCAAATTGCATGTTGTGCCAGTTATGTGCCTACAAGTAGGTCAGCACATCCGATTTCTGTGGCGCTTTTTATTTACTAGGGTAGCTTCCTTAGGCCACAACATCAGTCGCCCCTAACGATATGTCTTGATATCGCAGTGTTCCTATTCTTTGTCCCTGGCACCACACGGGAAGAAAGAGAATATAAAGAGTTATATACACAATTATTCTGCAAATCAGTAAACAATATTTGATATCTAGGACACATGATCGCCGAGGACAGCAAAGGGAGCAAAGAATAGTAACATTGCGACCTACAAGGCATGCAGCAAGAGACACTGAAATAAAAATCATGACATATCCTTAACAGGACACCGCCATCTATCTATTGTCTATTCATTCCCAGGTGGAAGATGTAGTTGGCTGTCCACTCTTGCCATTAAGCGTAGGGATGGAAGCTTTAATTTGCGTTCTAGGGCTAGATGAGTCGCCCTTGTTGTGTTATATCCGTGTTTATGTATTGTGGTCTTGATATTGTCTATCCATCTTTTCTTGGTCTTCCCTTAGCTCTAGTACCCAATCTCTTTTTATTGTACGCCGCCATCAACCACAGTAAACATGTC
The DNA here is from genome assembly GCA_020796225.1 of Arion vulgaris. NCBI lineage: Eukaryota > Metazoa > Mollusca > Gastropoda > Stylommatophora > Arionidae > Arion > Arion vulgaris. The sequence continues at coordinate 20,504,405 of CM036777.1, read as the reverse complement.
ATTGATTTTCTAGGCATCACTTATAAGTTCAGTAGTTTGCCATTGCTTTCTGAGCGGTGAGGTCTATTTTTACCGTTCGTAAAAATCCACTGGATAAATTTTTCTTCCAAACTGCCAGCAGCAGAGTTTGAGCCAGGTACTCTTGGGTTGTGATTGCGCTCACTACCATATGCCACAGACGCCCACATCCTGAACTTTCTTATTTGTAGCATTAGCCAGTTTTCTTTAATTTTGAGTTCTTTCTGGATGTATCTATTTGTTCTCTTCTCTGTCCATGATATACAGAGGACTCTTCTGTAACATTTATAATCAAAAGCACATATATGTTTCTCCACTGCCTCACATCCATGCTTCACACCCATATGTTGCCACTGGGAATATGTACTATTCCCACGTTGGGCTCTTCCCCAGTGTGTTTATAAGATCCTTCTAGTGTGGGGACCTCACCAATGGATCTTGTTTTCTTATGTTGAATTCCGTATTATTGTTAGGGTTTTGTAGTAGCTAGCCATGCCCCCCTCAGGTGGTAGCTTACAGGCCAGACAGGTAGTTTAGATAGATAGGTTGGTAGATATAGTTGACTGTAGAGTTTGCGCACCAAATCTGCATCTGCTCATTATAAGCAGATAGCAACGCTAAACGGGACATTGACTAGGTTAGAGAAAAAGAGGTAGAGACAAGATGGCCGCCTAAGTGAGAACCATGTCACTGTCGATTCTTTTACCCAAAAGCTATTCTCGGTCAGGTGATGTAATCCTTGTATTCAACTCTCATGTATTAAAGACCTTACTACATCCGTTAGTTCACGACTAGTTTGTCAACATTTAACGTTGTAAAGTGCATTCATTGTGTGTCAAACAGAATGGACTGGTCTTTAATTACAATATGATAGCAACATGTAATCAGCCTCAGACCACGGAAACCAGACTACCAAGCTCTAATGTATCCATGGTATAGAATGCCATACCATTGAAAGACCAGTGTCACTGCTGAACTAACCACCACCCTCAGCTCTTAGGCTCCTCAACAAAAGGTACCCCACACGCACTACCAAGATGTACCCTATCCGTACTATCATGAGGTACCCCAACGAAACCCCTACACTACTTCAGTTTTCTAAGCATTGTCTTGGAACGTAGTCTGCCATTGCTTTCCTTTTAAGACCATAACCATAGACACTCTGTCATCTTCAATTACACTCATCCACCTGCTCTCTGCCACTCTGTTATACCATCTCATTCGGAGAATCCGAAAGACATTTCTTGAAAAATATTTTTAAAACCTGGATACACATCATTAACTAATGACTCACCATTTATCATGTGCCTGTTAGCATCCTCCTTACAAAAAACCTGGTTTGTTTCTGCACTTCCTGTCACATTTCTGCCCAAGTTACAAGATTTTGTATTTAACTCTGTGGAGGTGCTGTTCACACAATGAGTCTGAAAAAAGATAAACACATAAACAATGAAGTTACTAAACATTGAAGTTACTGAACAGTGACACATTGAAGTTACTTAAAAGTGAAGTTACTATGAAGTTACTGATTCTATTTCTTACCTTAGATCCATGCTCTGGACACCTTCCTTCATATTTCATCTGACACACATGGCAATCTGCGGATAACAAAACATATATATGTAATAATTTGGCTGAAACTCAGATGTGACTGTCTGACATGCTTCACATGGAGCACAGGTCTTCAACAAACTTCTTCCAGCTCTTCCTCTCTCCTGTCATCCCTTCCAATTCTGTCCATGTTTTGCGTATCCTTTTAATATCAGCCTTCAGGTATGTCTGGCCCTTTCCCTACTCCTCTTTCCCCGCGGGTTCCAAAACAGTGTCCGTCTTGCAATGCTCCAGCTAGCTTTCCATGTTTGTTGAAGATGTTGGCTTATTTTTCCTACATGGTGAGGTAGCCAGCCCCAAGCCCAATCCTCCTTAGTTGCCTCTTACAATATGCCTAGCAGGTACACATTGCTGCATATTCTACACGCCTTGTAGGGCACAGTGTCACTATTATTTGCTTCCCTTGTGGGGCCCCTGACAACACACTGGCGACAACTAAGCTTACAGAACTGACAATGACATTTAGAACATGTTACTTACATATGATCTCATTAGTACAGGTTGATGACATGGTACTATTCATCTTCTTCTTCAAGGCAGAGTCCACATGACACTCACTGTCATTGACATCATGCTGACACTTGGCATTTGTGTATTCCTTAAAAAAACACACATATTGTTATTTCATATTTATATGTACTAGGTATATGTACCCAAAAATCTCACTGTCCTGGGCATGTGGTGTTTACGGTAATGAGAGAGCGGACAGGCTTGCATCAACAGCATCGATTGTTGGGGAGTTGAAGATGGATAAGGAGGATATTCTTCGGTCTCTTCGCGACTCTCTGTTGGATGAGGACACTAAAATCGATGTTGAATCAATCAAGCGATTTGGGCAGTTTGGAGTTACCCGTTGTACAAGTCGAACTGGATGCCTGAGAGGCAGAGTGAGAGGTGTGTTTAATCAGTGAGCCACGGGAACCACCAGTATGCATACTCTTCGATATCTGTTGGGGAGACTGATCACCTATGGGTCTGCCCGAGTGCAATGACGTCAGTTTAGTAACCAATAACCAAATCTCACTGACAGCTAAACAACAAATGATCAACAGCCGCCCGAATAGTTACCGGGGCTCAAATTTGGGATGCAAAGAATAGAACCACTGTTACCTGCCACGCATGTCGTAAGAGACGACTAAGGAGGTTTGGCTGAAATCGGATGCATGTGTCCGCTAGGGAGTGCTAACCTGAAACAAATGCTTGCAGAAAACGGATGCACCAGGCCGTAAGGTACATAACATGGTGCAACGACCCTCACAATGAGGAATGGGATAACGGATTCTACGGTCGCCAATCTGCCTCTGAGATTTAGCCTCGCGGTAAGAATGCCAGACCCACCATCACGAGGGTGGTCAAAACTTACTGCAGGAAGAGGTCGGCACAAATGGGGAAGCAGAAATCATAGGAATTATATCCTACAGAACTGCCCCCAGTATGCAGACTTGAGAAGAAAGAGATGGCCCACTTACACTGTCCAAGACAAAATGTATGGCGTGGCTGATAATCTGAGACAGACAGCTGCCTTTATTAGAGAATCCGAAATCCCAATCTAGTGAGAACGCAGAAGAAGAAGAAGATCAACAGCATTTTCATGCCTACTTTGTGTTACCAGAGCCAAACATGGACAATGAGCAAAGCGCAGTCGCAAAAAAATGTGAAAATGTGAAATGCGGTGTTGCGAAAAGTTACAAACAACACCAGAAAAGACAGAGTCACCAACATCAACATAAGAAAGAAAGTTGGCACAGAACCTTGCTTTAATTACATTGAGAAACAAAGAATGAAGTGGTTTGGCCACTTAATTAGAATGCATCCAAACTCCCCAATATACAGTCTTCTACAACAGAACATCGGGAAAGAAGGTGAGAGGAAGACCACAAAAAGATGGTTAGATGACATAGCAGAATCCTACAAAGAACAAACATAACAATCACCCAAGCCACCAGAACAGTGCAAGACAAAAACAGACAACCATGACACTGGGCAACAACCCGATAGCAGTGTGACGACAAAAGAAGATGTACTAGGAAAGCTGTACTAAGGTGTGAAGCATGAAGACATTTAACAAGGTAGTGAAGAAACATATATCTGCTTTTGAATATAAGTGTTACAGAAGAGTCCTCCGTATATCATGGACAGAGAAGAGAACAAATAGATATATTCAGAAAGAACTCAAAATCAAAGAAAACTGGCTGCTGCTACAAATAAGAAAATTGAAGTATTTAGGACATATATAGAGACACAAAGGTTTGGAGAAGATCATCATGGAAGGAGACATCCCGGCAAAGAGGAAGACCATGGAGAATATGGATTCAGGACATAACTGATGGTTTGAGCATGACGGCTGCAGAGGCAGGACATCTGTCCTACAAGAGAGAGAAATTCCGAAGGACTGTTATGGTGACAAAGTTCTGATGAGAACAAGCTATTTGATGGTGAGGAAAAATCATGCAAGAGTTCAACATATGTTTAACATTTCATATAACTTGTCTGCGAATAATTTTATGCACATTCTTGCCATATACTATCTCTAACCAAGAACTTGTTACACAAATGGCATTTCCACTTTTATACAACTTTTTTATACAACTGCCAAAAAAAATCATGAGAGTGTTCTGGTAAAATCTCTAACCAAGAACTGATTGCACAGTGCCAGCAAGAGAATATCTTCTACTTCTGCATTCTCACTAGAATGAGATTTCTGATTCTCTAATAAAGGCTGCAGTCTGCCTAGATTGTCAGCCACGCCATACAATTTGTCTTGGACGCTAGTGTAAGTGGGGGCAGCTGTCTGTCTCAGATTATCACCTCTTTCTTCTCAAGTCTGCATATTGGGGGCAGTTCTGTAGGATATGTTCTGTTATCATACTCACCAAGCCACAGGGGCACGGGTCGTTGGTGCCTATTTTTAATTTAGTGTACAGGTGGTGTCTCATTCTGTTGTGACCCGTCTGGAGGCGAAGTATGACAGTCTGGTCCCTTCTGGACAGTTGGTAATATCCATCATCCTTGTTGTGTTTTGGATGTTCTTTCTCTCATTTTGTTTTGTAATGCCCTCTGGCAATGGTTTTTGCTTCTTCATAGCTAACCAGGTTGTCATCTTGGGGAATTCCTGCTCCCTCTTTAGCCAGTCTGTATGCACCTTCATTTCCCTTGAGCTTGCAGTGTGAGGGTATCCACTGGATTACTACACTATCGGAACCATGGGGCAACTATAACTGCAAGAGAATATGAGCATCATCATCCAAAAGAGATGCTGGAGTTCGATCAGACGTGATATGCATGGAGACTAAATCTGTCATAAAAACTGCAGTTGGGTATCCAGAAGGACCTGGAGAAAAACAGTAGAACAGATTGGTGATTCAACCATTTGTACAGGCACATCAGACTGTAGAGAACATACTTCAAGACTGCCCCGAATATGATATACTGAGGCAAACTCACTGCAAGGGTACATGTGTACAGGCACATCAGACTGTAGAGAACATACTTCAAGACTGCCCTGAATATGATATACTGAGGCAAACTCACTGGCCTAATGAAACAACACTCAACATAAAACTACATGGACCTCTATGTGAGCTACAAAAGACAGTGAAGTTTATACAAGAGACAACGTTGAATATAAATAGACATTATTTCAAGCAAACGAACGAAAGGAAGTAGAACAAGAACTAAATGAAATGAATCACAGCTGGAACACAATAAAGAGGACGTCCAAGAATAGAGAAGAATTGTGTGCATTCGTTGCTTGCCTAAACACCAGGGACATCACAGGCCAGAGAGAGAGAGAGAGAGAGAGAGAGAGAGAATTGAAGATGGTAGGTATAGAGGACACAAAAGCATTGACTGAAAACATCAAGGATTGGTCGGAAAAAACTTGTCACGCTCGTCCACCTTGCATAAAAACTCTGCACCCTACGAATCTAAAGAGTTATTACTGACCATTGGAACGTAAACTGAACTACCTGTTAATAAATAGACTGACCTCGTCAATGATCTCTTCTTTGATGTCTGTAACTGGATCAGCCAGATTTCTTTTGGAATTTTGATCAATCTGTTAAGAATATCAAATAAAGCTTGTAGATTGACAATAATTCAGATTCTGCAGTAGATGCTGGGTTGACTTGAGAGCCATAACGGTTTGAAAAATATTCCACACCCACTGAGGAATTGATCCCTGACCACATGCTTAAGAAGTGAATTCATTAACAATTATGCTACTGTGGCTAACACTTTTGTATCAATATTTATTGTGCAACTTCTTCTTGAACGCTCCATATCGACCACTGCGCCCTACGAGGCAAAATGCATCCCACAAATCAAATGTGCTGGCCTACTTGTAGGCGCATAATTGGCACAACGTACAATCGCACTTAGGCTCAGATCACATACAAATCACAGAGTGGTTAACAAGTAGTCGATATAGAGCGTTCAAAGAAAAAGATCACTTATTAAACCACTCTGTGTGATTTGTATGTGATCCGAGCCTATGAGCAATTATACGTTGTGCCAGTTATGCACCTACAAGTAGGCCAGCACATTCAATTTCTGCTACGCTTTTTATTTACAAGGGTAGCTGCCCTAGGTCCCTACCTCTTACTACATGCCTTGTAGGTTGCAGTGTTACTATTCTTTGCTCCCCTTGACAGCCCCGGCAACACATAGGCGGTTCTGTGTGCAAGTGTCACAAAAAACATTGTGTACTGAAAAACAGTTTAAGGCCATCTGTGTTGCAATGTTTTGACCTTGTCAAGAAAGATGCAGGGGAGATGATCACTTTCCTGCGTCCCAAGGATATCCCAACAATGCAGATTCTGAAAAGATCTGAAATTTTCTGTAACAAACTAAATCACTCAATATTTACCTGGCGAAACACGTAAAAAAAATTACTGTAGTTTTACAAAATACAATAACAATACACAGCAACGTTTCTACCAAAAGGCCTTTATCAAGCAAATAATACGGGGTCAAAGGCGCCTAGGAGTCAATGAGCTGGCACTAATCAAGATACTACCCCACCTCCATGTGGTGACCCTGGTAACAGACATTGGTTCCTGTCTGGCTAAGTGGGTAGGGATTGAGGGAAAGCTAAAGGTAGTGGTAGTAGTGCAAGCATGAGCAAAGCAGGGCCAAAACCCCTGAACAAAATGCACGCATCTCCTGGCCGAAGTCCGATAAAAAGTTACCAAAATAGTTGCTGAAACGTATGAAATAGCATCGCACGAGTCGTCTGTGAATGAAAGCCAACTCTCTTGGAGCAAATGGCAGCACCAAAACTTGCTAGCTGTGGGGCAAGAACAAATGAGAACAATCCGTAACAAATAAAGTCTCGGCAAGTGTCTCTGAAAACACTGTAACGTATCGTGACGACACATGGAAAGATTGCGGCAAACTCCGTATCAAAGGCCTAGCGCTGATACTTTTACTGGGTAAGGTTGGCCAAGCACAAATCCTAAAGTTGCATTTTAGTGCCTAATGAGACTGCCCTCCCTGGGACAACCGAACAAGGTACTGTTGCATTAACAGCTAACATCCCTGGAAGAACTGAGGTGGGTGATGTCGCGAGCCAAAATTTCGGTTGCGTTGCTAGCGCCTAATGAAACGACCCTCTACATTATTTGTGCGTAGTCCCAGTCCAGTGTTTCCTGGGGCCAAGGAAAAGACAGAGCTGAATTGCAAATTGCCAAGTGGTAAGAAAGTAAGGCCGACAATGAAAAGATTTGACAGGCTGTCCAAATCCCAACATTAGCGAAGGCTTTTACAGAACTTTTCATGGTGTGTTACACGAGTACGACACGTCCCAGGACAAGCTTATGTGCCCCAAAAAGACTGAGAAATGTTCCTAATTCGGAACAACCTCACATAGTCAGAAAGGGCGCACAGTGTAGACATACTCTTTGGCGTAGATCATAATGCCCAAATATAAGGTGACAAATGAATCGTAAAAGAGAAACGAATACACGAAGCAGCCGAAAAGTTACCGTCCCACTGACTAGCCCTAGAAGGGTTGTTAATACTGCCAAACCGGAGCGACCACACCCAGTCAGAAAAATTTTCAGCGTTAAAAAGATCATTAATGTGTTCATCATACGATGCAAAAAAGGAAGCCGCGTTTAGTTAAAAAAAAAAAGGCTGCAGTACAAATTACTCGGCGCAGATCCAAACCCAAATATATGGCGAAACGGATCGTAAAAGAGAACCTGTACACACGAGGGGAAGTATGGTGGACTGACTGCCAGCGAGACAGACTCAAAACATTTTCCGTAGGAGAAAAACAGTAACCCTGACCTACACCATGTATGGTACCATACACAAAGTGGGGACCTAATTTCAACAAGGGTTCAACGTCAGTCGTTCTTGTCAAAGATCAATTATATATCACAATAAGAATGATAAAATTGGCTGCGAAGAACGAATGCGAAGAAGAAGAAACAAATGATATAAGAGTAGTGAATAAATCCACTTCTTATGCTGCACACAACATATAGAATTAGGCAATAAATTGCTAATGGCCCTAAAAACTTAAGTTTTTACATGTTTCGTCATTGCTAAATAGTTTTACTACAGTCTTGTCTTATATTGTTGACTACTTACCTGGGTATTCTGTTCTTCTTCCAATTGTATTACTTCCCTTTCATCATCTGATTCCTCTTCAGTAGATTGTCTTTTAAATAGAAAAAATAATACAGTTTATGAGAGATAAATATATGCAGATGAAGGCAAATTAGATAGAGAAATCAAAACCAAAATTCTTAAAGCGACTGCAATCAACACTATACTAAAAACTTGCAAGGGCTAGACTCCAGTTGACCACTAACTACTTTGAAGTATACAAGGAATGTCAGTCAAGACAAGCTATATTGAGATGTACACAGACTCCAGTTGACCACTAACTACTTTAGAAATATACAAGTCGATGTCAGTCCAAGACAAACTATATGGAGATATGTCCAAGCTACATTTGACCACACCAAATTGGTTATTAGTTAATGAGTTGACATCAAAGCACTCTAAATAACCCAAAGCACCCCCAACAGACTTTGAAAGGTATGCATACTGATGGTTCCTGTGACTAGCTAGTTAAACACACTCCTCTCTCTGCCCCTCAAGCAACCAGTTCTACTTGTACAACGTGTAATTCCAAACTCTCTAAGTCGCTCTATTGATTCAACGTCTATTCTAGTGTCCTCATCCAACAGTAGGTCACTAAGAGACCTAAGAACTTTCCCCTAATCCATCCTAAACTCCCAAACAATCAATGCTTTCGATGCAAGTCTGTTCGCTCTCTATCATTGCTGTGAACACCCACATGACCAGGACAGTAGATCCATGTGAGTCTCTGGAGGTTGGAAAGCTATATAAACGATATCCATTTATACCACAACCAGCCATTCTGGATCTTGTGAAGCATCGACTGAGAGTCAGAAACAACAACGGCCCCAGTAAACAAAGTCCCAGAGAGCCAATGGAGGGCAGCAGTAATGACCTCAACCTCCATCCTCATACTGGAAGTAGTTGCCCTGTATTCTCCATTGCTCTGCAACAGCACTACCCTGCGCCTTAGCCAAGAAACCCCAGCCTGACTTTTCACCACGATGCACTGACCCATCGGTATAAACAGTAATATAAATAAATAATAATATCTGATGTTGATATAATCTACAATGTGTGTTTTGTGCCTGGCTCTTCTTCTTCTTTTGTCATCACACTGCTATCGGGTTGTTGCCAAGTGTCGTGGTTTTCTGTTTTTGTCTTGCACTGTTCTGGTGGCTTGGGAGATTGTTATGTTTGTTCTTTGACAGGATTCTACTGTGCCATCAAACCATCTTTTTCGTGGTCTTCCTCCTTGTTTTCTGATGTACTGTAGACTATACTGTGGAGTTTGGATGCATTCTTATCAAGCGGCCAAACCACTTCATTCTTTGTTTCTCCTTGTAATTCAAATAAGGTTCTGCGCCAACTTTCTTATGCTGATGTTGGTGACTCTGTCTTTTCTGGTGTTGATGGTAACTTTCCGCAGGCACCGCATTTCACATGTAAGTTTTTGCGAATGCGCCTTGCTCATTGTCCATGTTTGACCCTGGTAACACAAAGTAGGTATGAAAATACTGTTGATCATCTGTTGTTTGGCTGTCAGTGAGACGTTTGGATGTCTTAACAATGTGGTTAGCTGGTAGGTTACAGAATTTGCACTCTCTGTGTCTAGTCTTCTGTGAATATGTTTCCCAAGTATTTGAATTCTTGCACTTGATTGATTGTAGTGCCATTGACATGGATGTTTAGTTTATTATGTTTCTTCCCATATTCATTATTTTGGTTTAAGTGTTACTGACTGAGATTGTTCCTGGCATAAATAAATAAGGAAAGGCAAATGGTCAAAATCAAAATGTGTTGCCTGCCTGTTGAATGCTGATGGCATAAATATAAACAACTAATCAAACACCAGACAAAAATAGAACAATTCGAGATTAGAAGAATCATTAGAATGATTATTTCTAAAACAACGAAAAAACTAATTATGGCTATAAATAAATAGCTGAATTATTCAGCTAGTTTTTCAGTGATCGTGGCGGTGCGGGTGATGAGGAGTGAGAATAATAATAATGCCCAAATTAATATAATTTTAGTTACTATCCAATAGATGTTAAATGCAAATATCCTGTTAAATATAATCATTCACTGTGTTTACCTAGAGTCTTCGTGATCACTTTCAGATCCTGAATCCATTTTAATTGTAAGCTGTCGGTGTTTAATGTAGTAACATCACTAATTAAAGCGAGGACTCAACTCAGATATTCTTTTTTTTTTTATTGTATCTGCCATTTTGGATTGGTTCCGAATATGGATACACTCGAAGAGAGTCAAAAGCTATTCGCCCGGAAGGTGCTTTCTGATTTAAAAAAAAAACTATCGTTAATTGCATTACATAATTCCAACGTTGTTTCAGACAAGCACCTGATTGATTGATTGATTGATTGATTGATTGGACCATCATCTTTGCATTTCGGTGAGTAACCATATATTCTCCAATCTCTTTCTTATACAGGAAGATCTCAGCTGCAGTGCATTAAACAAGTAGCACCGGCAAAGGTCCCTGACGTAATGTTGAAGATGGTGAAGATATTTATGCAGGAATTTTATTTTAAATCTTTTTTTCTAATAAATTATGCCTTCCAGCCTGCTCTTCTCGATTTTGAATTGTCAATGGTTCTTTTACGTGATGAAATTGAACACGGGACTTACGTTTTATCGTTCGTCTCCAATAGGACTTGGAACTCGATTTCACCAACACTGAGATAGGGATCACTCGAAAAATATCCCGATGGCTCCACGAGGGAGCAAACCGGTTACATTTGGCACAAGAGGCTAGCACCTAACCTCAACGCTACACAGACCAGCATTAGAGAAATGATCTTTCAGTTTCATCCCTGGGCACACAAGAGTAAGGGCTAATGAATGAGCTGATAGATTGTGAGACACGACTACAATATCAGAGGACACTGCAAGCAGAGGTGTTTTAGGGCTGTGACTCCCGCGTGCTGATCAGATTGAGAGAGATTGGTGTCGACATTGGTACAGCCTGAAAATAATGATATACTTAATGTGCGAAAAGATTAGTCAACCGGCGTGATGGTGAGCACATCACCCATCGTGTGCCGACGTTCGAAAAATACAGGCCCAATGCCATATTCCCCAATAGACCTCGAGATATGAGGAAAGCTCATTTACTTTACTTTTTTACTCATATCTGTCCCGTGTTCCCCTTTCCGCTTATGTTGTGGTGGTCAAGCCCTTTGCCTTGTGAGTCGAAGGTCGCGGGTTCGAGTCCGGACCGCGCCATTCTGTTCACGAGTGCAGTTTTTCCAGAGACCCCTAGGATTGTTGCTGGAGCTACGGAATTCGTGCTTTGTGCTATACTCTCGGCAGGTGGCGTGCCATTTCTGCGGAGAGGGACCGAGCCGTGTGGGGTAAAACCCGGTGCAAGGAAATAAATCCTTCGGCTTTTAAACCCCTTTTTTTACCAGAAAATAATACAGTGAAAAAAACGTCAAATTCCGTTGTGCAACGCAAACGATAAGTGCACAAAACGGTGGTACGTATTTCTAACCAGGTACAGTCTCGCCTCGTCACATCATTGGCAAGGCGTTCTCATGCTGTTTGGCTTAGATCTTACTTTACAAGGAGTGGATGAGATGTGATAATGTTACAGTGAATACAAACTGGTACCGAACGAACGAAAAGTGCTGAGTTCAAGTAGTAGCATGTGCTTTGCGGAACGTCGCATTCATCACAGCCTGGCTAAATAGCTCTCTGTCTCTAGCAAGTTCTCCGGCCTCTACTAGCGTCATGTTCAATGTTTCTTTGATGTTATGCTGCCCCCTTCGTCTTGGTCGTCCCTGCCTCGTATTCCAGGTCAGGTAAGGCGCCCTATATATCCGTGTTTATTTAGTGTGGTCTTGATATTGTCTTTCCCCAGGTTAATCATGGAATTGGTTGTCCACTCTTGCCGTTAAGTGCAGGAGTAGGAGCTTTAATTTACGTTCTAGGTCCAGATGAGTTGTCCATGTTGTGTTATATCCGTGTTTATTTAGTGTAGTTTTGATATTGTCTTTCCATCTTTTTCTTGGTCCTCCCTTGGCCATAGTACCTTATCTCTTTTTATTATATGCTGTTATTGGTGGTTGGTTGTATTCCATTCTCATTAAATGTCAGAACCACTGCATTTGTTGTCTTTCAAAGTATTCGGTGCATGAAGTTATGACCACTCTGCTTCTGATGTTCTCGTTTCGTAGTCTATCTTTCCTGGTGACCCCCACCACCTTCCTCAAGCATTTTATTTCATATGTGGTGAGATTGTTCAGAGCTAACTAGAAGAAGATTTCATATGTGGTGAGCTTATTCAGAGCCAACTAGAAGAAGATTTCATATGTGGTGAGCTTATTCAGAGCCAACTAGAAGAAGATTTCATATGTGGTGAGCTTGTTCAGAGCTAACTAGAAGAAGATTTCATATGTGGTGAGATTGTTCAGAGCCAACTAGAAGAAGATTTCATATGTGGTGAGCTTGTTCAGAGCCAACTAGAAGAAGATTTCATATGTGGTGAGCTTGTTCAGAGCTAACTAGAAGAAGATGTCATATGTGGTGAGCTTATTCAGAGCCAACTAGAAGATTTCATATGTGGTGAGCTTATTCAGAGCCAACTAGAAGAAGATTTCATATGTGGTGAGCTTGTTCAGAGCTAACTAGAAGAAGATTTCATATGTGGTGAGCTTATTCAGAGCCAACTAGAAGAAGATTTCATATGTGGTGAGCTTGTTCAGAGCTAACTAGAAGAAGATTTCATATGTGGTGAGCTTGTTCAGAGCTAACTAGAAGAAGATTTCATATGTGGTGAGATTGTTCAGAGCCAACTAGAAGAAGATTTCATATGTGGTGAGCTTGTTCAGAGCCAACTAGAAGAAGATTTCATATGTGATGAGATTGTTCAGAGCTAACTAGAAGAAGATTTCATATGTGGTGAGATTGTTCAGAGCCAACTAGAAGAAGATTTCATATGTGGTGAGATTGTTCAGAGCTAACTAGAAGAAGATTTCATATGTGTGACTTGTCCAAGAAAACTAGAAGAAGATTTCATATGTGGTGAGCTTGTTCAGAGCTAACTAGAAGAAGATTCCATATGTGGTGAGCTTGTTCAGAGCTAATTAGAAGAAGATTTCATATGTGGTGAGCTTATTCAGAGCCAACTAGAAGAAGATTTCATATGTGGTGAGCTTGTTCAGAGCTAACTAGAAGAAGATTTCATATGTGGTGAGATTGTTCAGAGCTAACTAGAAGAAGATTTCATATGTGGTGAGATTGTTCAGAGCTAACTAGAAGAAGATTTCATATGTGGTGAGCTTGTCCAGAGCCAACTAGAAGAAGATTTCATATGTGGTGAAATTGTTCAGAGAAAACTAGAATAAAATTTCATATGTGGTGAGATTGTTCAGAGAAAACTAGAATAAGATTTCATATGTGGTGAGATTGTTCAGAGAAAACTAGAATAAGATTTCATATGTGGTGAGATTGTTCAGAGAAAACTAGAATAAGATTTCATATGTGGTGAGCTTGTTCAGAGCCAACTATAAACTTATCTAGAGTTAACTGTGGCTTGTTTGTCTTGTTGGCGAGTTTTCCGTACATAGATTTTGTCGTTTGAACTGATTTTTATTTTGTTAGATTCACATAAAATTCCGGTAGTTCTTGTTTGGTTACTTAAATCTAATCAGTAGCGACAGGACAAGGACCAAGAGCAGGTTGTGAGTGAGCTTCAGTCAGAACTGGACCGCATGAGTATGTGGTAAGGGGAAGCAGGAGCACTGGTCAAGTCGATGAAGACAGTGGAGACATGGTTCTCTTTGAACAACCGTTTTGTCAATACTCCAACACCAACGGTGATTTTGTGTTCGGATGGAGTGGAGTTATCTCAGGGAATGAAATATCCGGGGTTGCGATTTGATAGAAGTCTTGATTTTACGGAACACATAGCTCATATGATAATGAAAGTTAGGAATGGTATGACTGGGATGAAGGTAATGGCTGCGGCAAATTGTGAGCAGCATCATCTTTGTCTCTTATACCATTCTCTGGTATTGTCTGTGATTGAGTATGCTCTGGCGATCCTGACTCAGTCATAGTCAGATAGAAAGACTGGAAAGAATACATAACGAGACGATGGGCATCATACTTGGGTGCACTAAAGACACTAAAGCTGATCTCGCAGTTAAGCAGCTGATAGAAGATAATGCAAGGGATGATGATGTTGTTGTATATACTGATGGGTCGGTTCAACGTGGTGAGAAATCCGGCTGGGGTTTCTTGGCTTATGCGCATGGTAGGGTTGTTGCAGAGCGAAGTGGGGCATACAGAACAACTACTTCTAGTATGAGGATGGAGGTTGAGGCCGTTACTGCTGCCCTCCATTGGATTTCTGGGACTTCATTTACTGGGGCAGTTGTTGTCTCTGACTCTCAGTCGATGCTTCACAAGATCCAGAAGGGCAGGTTTCGGTATGAGTGGATGTCGTCTATAGAAGTTTCTAACCTCTAGCGGCTTACGTGGATATACTGTCCTGGGCATGCTGGTGTTTACGGTAATGAGAGCGGACAGGCTTGCATCAACAGCATCGATTGTTGGGAGTCGAAGATGGATAAGGGGATATTCTTCGGTCCCTTGCGACTCTATTGACGAGGACACTAAATCGATGTTGAATCGATCAAGCGATTAAGCAGTTTGGAGTTACCCGTTGTTCAAGTCGAACTGGATGCCTGAGAGGCAGAGTGAGAGGTGTGTTTAATCAGCGAGCCACAGGAACCATCAGTATGCATACTCTTCGATATCTGTTGGGGAGACTGAGCACCTATGGGTCTGCCCGGAGTGCAATGACGTCAGTTTAGTAACCAATAACCAATAACTAAAGACACGTCGTGCAGGGCGATGCGATACTTTCTTGACTATCCTACTATGGAAGATAGAACACTGATGAGCCGTGCACGGGCATACCACTTTCAAATCAATACTGACACACAACATCCTCTGCACATGGAAATAAAGAGACAAAAAGGAAATAGGTTAAAAAAAAAAGAAAATCTTGGATGGGTCAAGCCGAGGACTGTATTCAGCATGTGTGTTCGCTTGAAGATATTGAACCCGGTGAAGAATGGATACCAATGCCCACAGAAATCATTACATCATTTTCGGTAGGTATCAAACTTGATAAAGATTGCAGACAATACAGCCCACTTGTCGTGAAGACAGAAGTTTAGACATTCATTTCTGAGAACTCATCAGAGAACGATGTAATGATTTACACAGATGGTTCAGTGATTCGACATGTGCGGAGCTCATGGGTTTTCACTGCTCAAGTCAAGAGGGGATGTTGTGAAGGAAGACAGTGGTCGTTTTGACGTGATTACAAGTAGTCGCACTATGAAGATCGTGGCAGTAACTAAAGAGTTACTTTAACTAAAAGTAACTAAATATATAGACACTATTTCAAGCAAATGTAAGAAAGGAAGGAAAGACTACCCTCTCCTAGAGAACATGAGAAGCAACATGTGGCCCCACCCAGTTGACCTGAAAACTAAGATTTAGGAAAATCTGACAAACCACAAGCTAACTGAGAGCCGCTGTAGCGCAGTTGTTAGTGAACTCGCTTGGCAAGGCTGGTGGTCTGGGTTCAGCTCCCGCAATGTGCGTGGAATTTTTCCCGACCACGACGGCTCTCAGGTCGACCCAGCCTCAAATGGGTACCAGACATGCTCTGGGAAGTAAAGGCGGCCGGCGTGATGCTGACCACATCACCCATTGTGTGCCGACGGTCAATGAAAAATACAGGCCTAACACTGTATTGACCTATATACCACAAGGTATGAAAGGGTTCCTTTACCTTTACTTACAAGCTAACTGCCCAGTTTGTGGCCCATAGGGAGTTAAATGGAAGACCAAAGATTACAGAAAAAGAAAGTTTGAAGTAAATGGTCCTTACACAGAAGCAAACCCGGTACCTTTGGCGTCAGGAAGTTTAAGAAATAAAAATAGCTAGATTTGTATTTTTTTTAAAAACCACTATGTGATATTGCCATCATCAGGTTGACGGTTAACTGCTATGGGCCTCCAACATCTCCTGTCTCTCGTCTTGATGTTGCACTATGCCAGACTGTAATTTGTCCATTTCTTTATGTTTTTCTCCCACTTGTGCCTCCATCTTTCTCTTGCTCCCCGTGAACAGTGACGCCCTTTGAGCATAAGATATAGTCTGTCCATTAATTCGTGAGCACGTTTGAAATTGATTTTCTCGAAAACTACCTGTTGGATCTCAGTGATTTTTTTGCAAGCAACCTTAGAATATCCATGACGCTAGAGAAATATTTTTTTCCAAGAAAATTTGATGTAGTTTGAAATATTTCTTCTTCAGGTTATATTAAAATCAACCTCACCGGATTGTACACAATAGTAACAGATCTACGGTACACAGACGCGTTGTTCAAAAAATACATTATGGTAACATTGAAATATCGTGAGTAAACAACAATTTCACGAATTCCCGTGCACCTAACCCAGTCGACTTTGAAAGCGGAAAGCATATGACGTTATAATTGGGATACCGTTGTATAGTTATAGGTGTATCTCGCTATTTGTATGAAGCTATTGTATCATATTTGTTGGCTTATCAAAACTGACATTGATATCACATTCATAATGAGTCTGAAGTGCACATTTATAACAATGCAGAAGGTTACAGTTTTACTATACCAACACTTCCGTAGGGAATCTAAGAGAGGTCATCTATATTGCGATATTCATAACCCTGAGAAACGAACGCAACTGGCGTTTGGTCTGAATAGAGAATCCTTTTCCCGATGGATTAAACAGGACACAAAGTGCACTAATGTCAAGCAAGGAAGGAAAAGAACAATTGACGACTTTGACATAGATGTCATAAGACGGGAGCTCTTGAAAATGTTTGCGACAAATCAACTTGTTACTCTCAGGAAACTGAAATTAAAACTGCAATCAGATTGCAGCATAGACATTTCTAAAAGTACTCTATGGAAAATTGTAAGAGCCGTCGGCTTCACCTTCAGAAAAACTATAGGCGGCAGGAATATTATTTGTGAAAAGCCACATTTAATTGCTGCCCGAAGTAAATACCTGAGGCAGATCCGTGAACGGCGGAGGTAAGGCTATGATATTGTATATTTGGACGAATCCTGGGTCAATGCTCACCACACCAATGCTAAAGAATGGCAATCAGTAGACGGTGAACAGAAAAGAAAAATACCAAGCAGCAAAGGCCAGCGTATTATACTAACACATGCAGGAAGCAGTGAAGAAGGTCTTGTCCATGACGCTGGACTTATTTTCCAATCAAAAGTACCGACGGTAGGGACTACCACACAGACATGAATGGACATATTTTCAGGCACTGGATGGAGAAAGATCTACTTCCAATTCTAAACAGACCATCATGCTTGGTAATGGATAATGCATCCTATCACAACGCAGTATCAGCGGAAGACAAAGTACCAACTGCATCAAATACAAAAGATCAAATTAGGACTTGGCTTGCTAAGGAAAATGTCAGCTTCGATGATACATATTTGAAACCCGAGTTGTTGCACCTGGTGAGGATGACAAATAAGACAAAGGTGTTTCATATTGACAAAATCATTGCGGAATACAGCCACACGTCTTTGCGACTACCTACATATCATGCTCACCTCAATCCGATAGAGCTTGTCTGGGCTAAAGTAAAAGGGCAAGTTGCCGAACAGAACAGGACGTTTAAAATGTGTGACGTTGAAGTTCTGACACGTGAGTCCTCTCAATGATAGACATGCAGTTCTGGAAGAAGTGTGTTGAACATGTGCTCCGAGAGGAAGACGAGTACTGGCACCGAGATGGATTACAATTTGTCCAGCCAGTAACAATTATCAACCTCATGGAATCGTCAGATTCGGGATGATACAAATCATATTTTGATTACAGACTGAGAAATAGCAACGTATACATTTCCATATCCAAATGCGTCTACCATCATACAATTTGTGGTGAAGTTAAGACACCCTGGGGTCTAATGGTGACCGAAGGGAGGACTAACTGTTGCATATTGTATCCAAGTTCACGATTGCACATAAAGGGCAACACACTTAATTACTTGACCTATCAAGTTAATATGGAGATACACCTCTGAATAGAATTGACATGGACAAATTCTAGGGATTACTGTAAAATCTAAAATTTTAGCCCCCGTATTTGCAATTGTCAGAAAAGATCAAAGGAATTCGCCGATGTGCAAAATCCGTAGCATCTATGGACTACTGGTTAGCTTTATTTTAGCGTCATGGATATTCTAAGGCTGCATGCAAAAATCACTGAGATCCAACAGGTAGTTTTCGAGAAAATCAATTTCAAACGTGCTCACGAATTAATGGACAGACTATAGCAACAAATGCACACCACTCTTCTCTATTCTTAGCCTTCGTCTATATTGTGTTCCAGCAGTGATTAATTTCTTTTGTTCTTTTTCTACTGTTGTCATCCATGTCGTTTTGCGTCTTCCATGTTTTCGTTTACCTTCTAGCTTCCATCTCAGTGAAGTTTTCGCGACAGTCTCCGTGCATATCAAATGTCCGATCTATCTCTAGCATCTCTTTGGGATGATGGTGCTCATATTCTCTTGTTGATAATGTGTAAATAGTTCTTGGTTCATCATCATCCTCAAATAACTTTCCTGAGCAGAACTTTGCCATCTTAACAGTCCTTCAGAATTTGTCTCTCTCATAGACCAGATGTCCTACCTCTGCAGCTGCCTCTCTCAAGCCGTGATTGAATATAATGCGATTGTATTTGAATAGTTCAACAAAAATAAACAACATTCTCGTATAATCAGAATAAGTAATAAATATTTATTAACAATAAATACTTTATAGATCACAACAGTTTCACACCAAAGTAACAACATGTTTACACAACATCAGTGGCGGCTCGTGATCATTTTTATTGGTGGGGTCTGACAACACTGTTTCGCAAGAATCATGATTTTGGGTAAGTTTATAATTTAGTCTTTACTATTTGTTATCTATTCCGGGAAGATATTCAACTTTCAACGCTAATCAGTATCACGTTAAACGTAATAATTATGAACAAAAATGTATAAATTAATAAATACACGTACACATTATTTTTGGTGGGATCCGACTCCACTGGCCCTTAATGACGAGCCACCACTGCACAACTTTCTTCTGTGTACATAAGTTGTCCATCTGCAACAACGGTAAACACAAATCAATTGAACATAAATAATAGCACTCACATGTTCATATATACAGGATGATGTAGCAGATAGCGATATCGATAACATGCTTAGCTGCTAGTAACCACATGGCGTAAAAATTCCGTTGTTCGATGCCAACTTTGACCAAATAATTTCAATGTGCACACGTTACGCAGTTGGACTACAGGTTTCGGATCTAACTTACAAGTACTTCTGAAGTCGAAGTAAGACTTGCCTGAATAGTGAGGAGACTGATGAAAAGAAAAGCAAACCTTCAAGCAAAAATCAGTTGACTACATCTGAATTCGTAGCGGGTGAACGAAAAAAAAAATATTCAGGATCTGACGATATTCTTCTTTTTCTTACGCTCCATATCGAGCAATTGTTAACCACTGTTTGTGATTTGTATGTGATCTGAGCCTAAGAGCAATTGTACGCTGTGCCAGTTATGCGCTTACAAGTAGGTAAGCACATCCGATTTCTACGATGCTTTTTATTTACTAGGGTAGCTTCCTAGGCCCCTATCTCAGTCGCCTCTTACGACATGCCTTGTTGGTCGCAGTGTTACTATTCTTTGCTTCTCTTGCGAGACCCGGCAACATACGAGCGAGAACCCTCAAGCAAAAATCTCTTGAATACATCTGAATACATCTGAATACATCAGAATACATCAGAAGCGTGCAAAGGAAAAAATAAATATATACAGAAGATCTGGTGATAGTAAATTTAAAACAATGAAAGGTTTGTAAGATCTGGACATTCAGCTCTAGATGCTGAAATCTGTGTTGCTGTATGGCTGAGAGACGTGGCGAGTCAAAAACCAAGTTAAATGACAAATGTGAATTATGTGTTGCTGTATGGCTGAGAAATGTGGCGAATCACCAAGTTAAATACAAATAATATTCAGGCCTTTGTAAATAGATGTCTTCGGCAGATTCTCACACTGAGATGGTATGACAAAGTTGCAAGCACAGATGTAGATAAGAACAGGACAGGAACCCATGATGACCCAGGTTAATAGGAGAAAATGGCAATGGGTTGGGCATATCCTACGGGAGACACAGTCGAGTGTCACTAGGCAAACAATTGAGTGGAATCCGCAAGGAAAACGGAAAAGAGATTTTGGTTTCTTAAGGAACTGAAGGGTGCTAGACTATCCTGGGAGATCATAAAGAAAACAACCCGAGACTGTGATAAGTGACGAACAACTGTTGAGGTCCTGTGCTCCACGAGGAGCTGAGAGTAATAAGTCAAGATTTGTGATATCTGAATGTAGTTGTCCTGTATACTCCATTTCTCTCTGCCACCGCCCGTGTGTTGCCGATGCTTGCAGGAAGCAAAGAATAGTAACACTGCTACCTACAAGGCATGTGGTAAGATACGACTGAGGTAGGGGCTTAGGGAATCTACCATAGTAAATAAAAATCATCGCAGAAATCGGATACCCTGGCCTACTTATAAGCGTATAACTGGTACAACGTACAATGACTTAGGCTCAGATCACAAAGAGTGGTTTAACAAGTGGTTGATATGGAGCGCCTGTAGAAGAAGATAAAATCCCAAAGTAAAGGAGCAGTATCTTCTGTAGTCCCACAGTTGTTGACTAAGCTGATCTCAAACATCTGAATTTCCATGGCACGCTGTAAATAGCGCAGAATGCTATCAAGTTCGCTATAGGCTACCCTAATAATTATGATGAAAAAGTATAACTTAAAAAATTAAAAAAAGCGGAACAATTTGTACGAGATCTGACCCATGATCTATCACAACCGTGCTGACATTTCTATTTCGGAGCCAGAACATGAAGAAACACAATGGTAAGAACAAGAAGCACTCGAGATAAAATATGAGAACATTTTCAAACAATTTGATTCTTTCATTCCGTAATTTGTGTGACATCTGGCCACATTTTGTTAAACAATGTGATCATACTCGTCCATCATGGGGGATGATGGCCACCATTTATCATCCAAGACAATGTAGTTGATGGATGAAATGGTGACTTGCGCGATGATTTGGTTTAAAGTGAGAAAGAGTTGCGCAGTTTGTCGATCTCACTCTCTCGCCCAATTTCTTCTATGTCCAGTGGCAGGACAAAGTCAAGGCGACTGGAGGCTGAACCGGGTGCTGTGGATGACAAGGACGTTCTATACGCATGGCCGTGCTCACTACGCTCCGCAACGCGTTGTTGGCAGACGTTATCTTGCCCGTTGAAAGAGAGTATGGTTTCTTCTGCACAGTCTGCCGAGTTCAGTCTTTGCATGCAGAGTTGGCATACCCTAATTCACCGATTGGTTTAGTACTGAATGGGTTACCCGCGCCTGTCCAATCGGTTGCGTTGGGTGGAGTGGGGGGTGGCCACTGTTGTATAACAATGTATAATGAATGGGGTTGACATGAAAACAAAGCTAAGCATACTAAGAGCATGCGTATTCCCATGTGGCAACGTATGGCTGTGAAGCATGGACATTTAATAAAGCAGTGGAAAACATATCTCTGCTTTTGAATATAAGTGTTACAGAAGAGTCCTCCGTATATCTTGAACAGAGAAGAGAACAAATAGATCTATCCAGAAAGAACTCAAATTCAAAGAAAAATGGCTGATGCTACAAATAAGAATGACAAAATTGAAGTATTTTGGACATATAAAGAGACACGAAGGGCTGGAGAAGACCATCATTGAAGGAAGCACCCGGCAAAGAGGAAGACCACGGAGAAGATGGATTCAGGATAATTAACGTTTTGAGCATGATGGCTGCAGAGTCGGAACATCTGACCTACGAGAGAGAATAATTCTGAAGGACTTAAGATGGCAAAGTTCTGCTCAGGACAAGCTATTTGATGATGATGATGATGATGAGTTAGTCAGAAGACTAAGACAGTGTGCCACGCTACACACCAGCTCATTACAGAACACACCATCCCGTCAGTACATCAGATGTATCATGATACCTATCATAACACATACAGATCAATCAAATAACACATGCCAGTACACAAGAGGCGGACTACACACCAGCTCATCACACATACACATCAATCAAATAACACATGCCAATACACAAGAGGCGGACTACACACCAGCTCATCACAACATACACACATCGAAATCTCACACTGCATAAACTATACACAAGTCCATCGCAAACCACACACTGACAACTGCGCAGTTGTTAGTGAACTTGCTTTTTAAACTAGTGATCCGGGTTCATTTCAACAGTGGGCGTGGAATTTGTTTCCGACCATACCGGCTCTTAGGTCGACCCAGATTCAATTGGGTACCAGGAAAAGCACTGGGATGTAAAGGTTGCCGGCGTAATGGTGATCACATCACAAATCGTGTGCCGACGGTCAATACAAAATACTGGCCCAACACCGTATAACCCAATAACTATATCTACTTTATATCCTATTGACCTACAAGACTTCCACAAAGATTTCCACATAAGACTTCCACATAAGATTTCCACAAGAGATTCCACATAGAGACTTCCACAAGAGATTTCCACAAGAGACTTCCACATAAGACTTCCACAAGAGACTTTCACTGTTGCCGTTCTGCTACCCTTCTACCAACCGTCTCCCACGTCAGGCCACACTCCCCCAACTATCTCTCTCTCCGTCGTTCTTCTCCATGTTTCCTTTGGACGTCCAGGCCTTCTCTTCCCATCCGCTGTCCATCTGAGAGATGTCCTAGCCAATGCCCCCACGGCATAGACATACATGTCCAACCCACCTCCATCTTCATCTTTTAAAGATGGTCTCCAAGGATGCACAGTCTGTTCGTTTCAAAAGCTTCTCATTTGTTATGGTATTTGGCCAGAATATTTGCAGCATTCTTCTTAAACATTTATTCTGAAATGTCTCCCAAATTTTTTTTGTATTATATGTTGCCAGTCATTTCTTCCAGCATTCACTACTGTATAATAGCACTCCCAGTACATTACTTCTTCCAGCATTCACTACTGTATAATAGCACTTCCAGTACATTACTTCTTCCAGCATTCACTACTGTATAATAGCACTCCCAGTACATTACTTCTTCCAGCATTCACTACTGTATACTAGCATTCCAGTACATTACTTCTTCCAGCATTCACTACTGTATAATAGCACTCCTAGTACATTACTTCTATATATTTTAAGTTTTGTCCTAAGAATTAGTCCTTTTGTTTTCCAAATTTTGTTGAGCATGGCAAAAATTACCCAATATACCTTGAGATATCACAGAACATTGTTGTCCATTTGTGTATACATGGGCGCATCTGACTGATGGTTGTGGGGGTGCCATGTAATGATTGCAATACTACTAATATTAGCAATAGTCATTCCCTATCAGCGACCACACCGCTGTATATATTATGTTATATAACTTGACATATTCACATACAAAATAGTAAGACATACATATATTAGACACGTCAGTGTTTAGTTTCTCACAGTGAGCAATATACATGGTTTATCAAACAAAAATATTTGGCGTACAAATCAATGTTCTATGTACATAATTATATTTCTTATTTGTGTCCGTAACGTCTCACAAATTGTATTGTCTCTTTTGTCAAAATCTCACTCAATTATCATTTATTAATGATTCCTCTCGTACCGTTATACGTTACATGGGGCCTGCAAGTAATTTCTCCATACCGCTCTATCTTGGGCAACTCGCTCAATCTCATCCATGGAACTGAGACCGACATTTCCTGCCTCTCTCAGCAAAGTTCGTTTCAGAGTCTCCTTAAGTCGACCTCTCTTTCTTGAACCCTTTGCATCCCACTTCAATGCCTGCTTTGATATTCTTTGATCATTTCTCCTCAAGGTGTGCCCAATATATCTCCATCTTCTCTTTCTTATAACAGTTGTCACTAGTGGTTGACCAGACATGTCTCTGATTTCATCACTTCTTCTGAATTCTTTCCATTTTATATTAATTATTTTTCCAGACATCTATTTTCAAATGCATTCAACTTGCTTTCTATATCTTCAGTCATTTTCCAACTCGCTAGCATATGTTAGGATTGATACAACATTTGAATTAAAAATTCGTAATTTAGTTTTAATACTATATAACTTGCAGTTCCATATTTTATTTAGACTTTTAAAAGCTTATGTTGCTTTGCCAATTCGTGACCGGCATTGGCAGAGTTAATTATCATTTATATGAGGACTATTATCATAGCGACGACGTTTGAGGTGGCTGGAACACGTGTGCTGTATGAGCGGTATGATGGTAGAATCCCAAAAAACATTATATATCGTCAATTCGCAACTGATACTAAACAGCATGGGCGCCCATTACTACGCTTCATTGACACCTGCAAGCGTGATCTAACTGATCTAACGTCATGCGGTGTATACAAATAAAGTTGGGAGCGGTTGGTCAATGACAGGCAAGCACGGCGAGCAACAGTGAGAGGAGGCTCAAATAGAAAAACACTATCACATATAGAGGCAAAATGGTCCATGCCTCTATGTGTGATAGGCAAAATGGTCCATGAACAAGCTCATGTGGCAGAATGGTCCATGAGGCCAGTGGTGCATTTCTTATGACAACAAGCAGTATGATAATGGAGGTACTGGCGGTGACTAATGCTTTACGTTGGCTGGAGTCACAAAACTACACTCATGCGTGCATTTTGAGTGATTCATTGAGTATGATCCGCAAGGTAGAGGCTGGTTCGCAAGCAATGGACTGAATCACTACAAGCGTCAACAATTTGCAGAATCACACTTATCTTTGTTCCGGGGCACATGGGTGTCGTTGGCAATGAGAGAGCAGACAGGCTGGCTGGCTCTGCCACCATACTAGAGGGCCAGCCAATGGATAGAGCTGATATTTTGAACGCCCTCATAGAGTGTGGCCACAAAGATTTTCATTTAAATTAATCCACGTCAACTACTAGATTGCAGGAGCTGGGTTTGAAGATTGGAGTAGCAAGAAAAGAACAACATAACAGGTATATGAGTAGATCATCAATCAAAATCGAACTGGTACGGTCAGTCGCTGGACGCTGTTGGAGATATTGCGAAGGAGATCGGAGCACCTTCTGGGCATGTCCGGAGTATAATGAAGATATTCCAAACTGAAACTGAGGCAAAAGAGAGCGCAGAGGGCACAGAAACTATCCCATGTATCAGCTCCAATCTCCAGTTTGACCTGCGAAAACTGTGGCAAGGATTTCCACTCCAGAATAGGCCAATACAACCACACGAAACGTGATTCGTCGCAGAACAAACTACGTGACGCAAGATCTATTGTCTCCTGAGACAGCGCAGAACAAACTACGTGACGCAAGACCTATTGTCTCCTGAGACAGCACAGAACAAACTACGTGACGCAAGACCTATTGTCTCCTGAGACAGCGCAGAACAAACTACGTGACGCAAGACCTATTGTCTCCTGAGACAGCACAGAACAAACTACGTGACGCAAGACCTATTGTCTCCTGAGACAGCGCAGAACAAACTACGTGACGCAAGACCTATTGTCTCCTGAGACAGCGCAGAACAAACTACGTGACGCAAGACCTATTGTCTCCTGAGATAAAGAGGTCAAAGATGATGATCATCATAGCACTGTGGACATGTTCATAGATGCTCCGGACATGCTCATGGGTGCTCGACATGCTCGGTGCTCGGACATGCTCATAGGTGCTCCGGACATGCTCATAGGTGCTCCGACATGCTCTGTGCCGATCTCCCTCAACAAAACCAGCAGCGTCCAGCGACCCAACACACCAGTTCGATGTTAGCTAATCATCCATATCTGTTGGTACCGCTGAACGTTGTGTTTTTATTGACGGATTCCGGGAGCAGTGCATGCATCTCCGTAGCACCGCCATAAGAACCGTTTGGCATTAAAGATTGACTTGATCCTCAGCCATGCAACTCCTCTGATTGGGAACACACTGAGCTTAGATTGTGTCCGATTACCGTTTATAAAATCAGGAATATCACATATTAATTCCAACGGTTCTCATTATAAATCTGCAACCAGGGGCCATAATAAACATCGACAAAACCGAAGTAATGACATTCACTAAAGAGGAAAACACTACCAATATCTCCATTGACAATCGCCCATTACAACAAGTCAAAGACTTTACATACCTGGGGAACATACATACACATACATATGTGAGCTCCCATAGCATAGTGGTCTCGTTTCTTAGGCGCATTGTTCGGGTTCAATTCCACGATGAGAGTAACATTTTTTCGTAACGGTTTTAATTAACTGAAGTCAGCTTTTAAAAAATAACAGTCGTTACTGCGTGTAATACCGCTTTTTAGGGCGGTGTAGGACATGGGGGAGGTGTGGTTCACTTAGTCGAATGGATTAGGGCGCGGTTCCCATGCGGGAGACTTCCATGTTTACTTTGCAGTACGGCAAAAGATATTATTTTCTTTCTGTGACATATAGAAGGTTTCATGGCGACTGCACTAGTCATGCGGTCATTACAAATTACATCATCGAGGACCCTAGCCGGTGCTACGGAGTTCTTGCACTTCAGCTGAGATCTTCCTGTGTAAGAAAGAGATCGGAGTACACATGGTTACTCACCGAAGTGCAATGACGATGGTCCTATCAATCAAATTGTGTACAAATTTTGTTTCTTTGACTTTTGTGTCATTGGATGCGGCAAGAGTTGATGATGATGAATTTTTCACAGGGAAATGTTTGATTTGTTTTTTAAATCTGTCATCACATCTCCATCTTTTTCCTTTAGATACATTCAAGGATTGTGGAGATGCTGGGGAAAGACCTCAAGCCAACTGTCATGTTCATGCTGGGGAAAGACCTCAAGCTCACTGTCATGTTTTTGCTGGGGAAAGATCTCAAGCTCACTGTCATGTTCATGCTGGGGAAAGATCTCAAGCTCACTGTCATGTTCATGCTGGGGAAAGACCTCAAGCTCACTGTCATGTTCATGCTGGGGAAAGACCTCAAGCGAACTGTCATGTTCATGCTGGGGAAAGACCTCAAGCAAACTGTCATGTTCATGCTCGGGAAAGACCTCAAGCCAACTGTCATGTTCATGCTGGGGAAAGACCTCAAGCCCACTGTCATGTTCATGCTGGGGAAAGACCTCAAGCTCAATGTCATGTTCATGCTGGGGAAAGACCTCAAGCCCACTGTCATGTTCATGCTGGGGAAAGAACTCAAGCCCACTGTCATGTTCATGCTGGGGAAAGACCTCAAGCCCACTGTCATGTTCATGCTGGGGAAAGACCTCAAGCCCACTGTCATGTTCATGCTGGGGAAAGACCTCAAGCTCACTGTCATGTTCATGCTGGGGAAAGACCTCAAGCGAACTGTCATGTTCATGCTGGGGAAAGACCTCAAGCAAACTGTCATGTTCATGCTGGGAAAGACCTCAAGCCAACTGTCATGTTCATGCTGGGAAAGACCTCAAGCCCACTGTCATGTTCATGCGGAAAATACCTCAAGCTCAATGTCATGTTCATGCTTAGGAAAGACTTCTAAGCCACTCGTCATGTTCATACGAGGAAAGAACTCAAGCTCACTGTCATGTTCATGCTGGGAAGACCTCAAGCCCACTGTCATGTTCATCGGGGAAAGACCTCAACCCACTGTCATGTTCATGCTGGGAAAGACCTCAAGCCAACTGTCATGTTCATGCTGGGAAAGACTCAAGCCAACTGTCATGTTCATGCTGGGGAAAGACCTCAAGCCACTGTCATGTTCAGCTGGAAAGACCTCAAGCTCACTGTCATGTTCATGCTGGGAAAACCTCAAGCCACTGTCATGTTCATGCTGGGGAAAGACCTCAAGCCCACTGTCATGTTCATGCTGGGGAAAGACCTCAAGCCCACTGTCATGTTCATGCTGGGGAAAGACCTCAAGCCCACTGTCATGTTCATGCTGGGGAAAGACCTCAAGCCCACTGTCATGTTCATGCTGGGGAAAGACCTCAAGCCCACTGTCATGTTCATGCTGGGGAAAGACCTCAAGCCCACTGTCATGTTCATGCTGGGGAAAGACCTCAAGCCAACTGTCATGTTCATGCTGGGGAAAGACCTCAAGCCCACTGTCATGTTCATGCTGGGGAAAGACCTCAAGCCAACTGTCATGTTCATGCTGGGGAAAGACCTCAAGCCCACTGTCATGTTCATGCTGGGGAAAGACCTCAAGCTCACTGTCATGTTTTGCTGGGGAAAGATCTCAAGCTCAACTGTCATGTTCATGCTGGGGAAAGACCTCAAGCTCACTGTCATGTTCATGCTGGGGAAAGACCTCAAGCTCACTGTCATGTTCATGCTGGGGAAAGACCTCAAGCTCACTGTCATGTTTTTGCTGGGGAAAGATCTCAAGCTCACTGTCATGTTCATGCTGGGGAAAGACCTCAAGCTCACTGTCATGTTCATGCTGGGGAAAGACCTCAAGCCCACTGTCATGTTCATGCTGGGGAAAGACCTCAAGCTCACTGTCATGTTCATGACTGATAGTGCAATAGAATCGTATTTAAACTAGACTGCAAAAGAAGAAAAAAAAATCAATTTCAGATTGGAAAAAATAACTCCCGTGTGGTGCTGGGGCCCGTGTGGTGCTGGGGCCCGTGTGGTGCTGGGGCCCGCAAGGGAAGCAAAAATAGTACCACTGCGATCTACAATGCATGTCGTAAGAGGCGACTGATGTAGGACCTAGGGAAGCTATCACTACATACTTATTCCTCTCTACTCCTCGTGGAGCATAGGGCGTCAGAAGTTGTTCCCCACTCTTCTCGGTCTCTGGCTATTTTCTTCATGGTCTCCCAAGACAATAGAGCACTCTTCCCTTGCGGGTTTGACTGCTACGCGTCATCTGTCTCCAGCATAGAGCACTCTTCCCTTGCGGGTTTGTCTGCTACGCGTCATCTGTCTCCAGCATAGAGCACTCTTCCCTTGCGGGTTTGACTGCTACGCGTCATCTGTCTCCAGCATAGAGCACTCTTCCCTTGCGGGTTTGACTGCTACGCGTCATCTGTCTCCAGCATAGAGCACTCTTCCCTTGCGGGTTTGTCTGCTACGCGTCATCTGTCTCCAGCATAGAGCACTCTTCCCTTGCGGGTTTGGCTGCTACGCGTCATCTGTCTCCAGCATAGAGCACTCTTCCCTTGCGGGTTTGTCTGCTACGCGTCATCTGTCTCCAGCATAGAGCACTCTTCCCTTGCGGGTTTGTCTGCTACGCGTCATCTGTCTCCAGCATAGAGCACTCTTCCCTTGCGGGTTTGGCTGCTCGCGTCATCTGTCTCCAGCATAGAGCACTAGTCCTTGAGACTCGAGTTAGTTTCGACAATTGTTTTGTGTCTATAACTTCATTCTGAAGCTACCCTAGTAAATAAAAGCGTCACAGAAATCGGATGTGCTGGCCTACTTGTATGTGCATAACTGGCACAACGTACAATCGCTCTTTGGTTCAGATCACATATAAATCACACATAGTGGTTAACAAGTGGTTGATATGGAGCGTTTGAAGTCGAAGAAGGCGTCGGCGGCATAAATACATACATTAAGTATAAAATGATATTGCTGTGTGGGCAAAGTATAAAATTAGCATAAAAATATGTACCAATTTCTGGTAAAGATCTTTATAAAAAAATAAAGGGACAAGATTCTACTTCTTCATCTTTCAACTCCTAACTTTGTTTTATTTATCCGATCTAGCAGTCATCTAAGCTTTTTCTCTCTCTCGTGATCCCCGCTTATACTGATTTACCAGATTTCCTCATAAATGCTGCTGTTGTTTTTAAGGACTCCGTCCCTCCGTACAGCTTCTCATTTAGTTCGGTATTTTGCGGCCAGGTTTCATTATCTAAGCTTAGGTCCTTCCCCTACTCCTCTTTTCCTGCGGATTCTGAAACAATACATTTGAATGCTTGCGGTCAGTCTTCGCAATGTGTGTCATATCGATCGCCAGCATCTCTTCCTTAGCTCTTTCTCTGCATAGTTCTTTCTATGAGTTCACAGTTTGTAATTGTATCGTACCATCTCAGTCTGTCTTCTTTCTTTTGTGTCATTCTCTGCTTTTTGCCGCTAGGCGTCGCAGTTTAACTGATGATCGGTTTCCGAGATAGTGCACGCTCGGTCACTTGATATGCTGTGATATTGTGGAGTTTTAAGATGTTTGTTCACACAAAAATCAGTCAGAAACACAATACCAGGCGTCATGACTAACGCATGAATTGACAGTGGGCGATCACAGAAAAAGATGTCTGTTGTAACTCCATCAATCCATCTTTTTCTTGGTCTGTCCCTTCCTCTTGATGATTCCATAGTCAGGTTGTACGTCCATGTTGTCTCAGAACCTCTATTCTACATAAATATACATTTACGAAGGTCTGTAGTTTTCTGGTGCTTTCTTTGTGGCTTTTTTCCCCCGATCCAGAAGCACTTCAGCTTTCAGCTCTTCGTCTCGGTACCATGGACATCGTAACCCTTTGGTTCGGTGCCACGAACACCGTAAATCTGGAGAACCTGTGGCTTTTCTACCAGCCTGCGTAATTGAGTCGCACTCACAGGGAGCTTGTCACCCGTCGTTCAATGCGATACGAACACGCTGGGCAGGCGGGCCTTTCTTTGTGTTGAGTATCATAATAGTATTTTATATATCAAAACATGCAGATCTGAAAGATTGATTTCATAAATTCACTTGCTATGCACTTTACATATTAACTAACCAGCCTACCAATCAACCAACCAATTAACCAGCCTACCAATCAACCAACCAATTAACCAGCCTACCAATCAACCAACCAATTACAGCTCCAACACCAACCATTAGCCTACCAACCAACCAACCAATTAACCAGCCTACTAACAAACCAACCAACCAACCAATTAACCAACCAATTAACCAACCAATTAACAAACCAACCATCCAACTAGTCATCCTACTAACCAACCAAGCAACCAACCATCCAGCAAATTAACTACATATTTAGAAATCTCAACAATATTGAGAAACAAATCAAGTATACACTGACTTTCATAACATTTGACTATCCATTGAATAAAGTGGAAGTCTTTTTACTATCACAGATTTGATAGTTGCTGAAGTTGGTGGTGGTTGTTGTTGCGTTGTGTTTGACGATTGTTGTTGTTGTTGTTTGTGTTGTTTAAATTCTTCTCGAAGTCGCTGAAACCTCTGATCAAATGCAGAGTGCCATCTTTGTTTAGTCTGATGATTGCTTTCTTGGTAGTAATTGCTGCTCGAGATCTCACAAGCTAACCTTTCAATCTGTTGTGTTCCCTTTATGGAGCATTTATCCTTTCTAAAGCTAGGACCCTCACTGGTGCGGATCCCCTCTAAAGCCAGGACCCTCACTGGTAGCGGGATCCCCTCTAAAGCCAGGACCCTCACTGGTAGCGGGATCCCCTCTAAAGCCAGGACCCTCACTGGTAGCGGGATCCCCTCTAAAGCCAGGACCCTCACTGGTAGCGGGATCCCCTCTAAAGCCAGGACCCTCACTGGTAGCGGGATCCCCTCTAAAGCCAGGACCCTCACTAGTAGCGTGATTCCCTTTAAAACTGGGGCCCCCTTTGGAACTAGAACACTCTCTGAAACCAGGACCATGATTAGAAGCGGATCCCTCTAAGACAGGGAACCTCTCTGCTAGCGGAATCCTCTCTGAAACTGGAATTCTTTCTGAAACCAGAACCCTCTCTAAAACCAGGGCCCCCTCTGGAAGCAGGCCCGACTATGGAACCAGGAACCTCTCTGCTGGCGGAATCGTCTCTGAAACGGGGATTATTTCTGGAACTATAATCCCCTCGAAAACCAGGACCCATTCTGGAACCAGGAACCTCTCTGGAACCAGGACCCTCTCTGAAGTTAAGTATGTCTCTAGAACCAGGAACCTCTCTGAAGTTAAGTATGTCTCTAGAACCAGGACCCTCTCTGAAGTTAAGTATGTCTCTAGAACCAGGAACCTCTCTAGAACCAGGACCTTCTCTGGAACCTGGACCCCTTCTGGAAGCAGGGCCGTCTCTGGAATCTGGACCTCCTCTGGAAGCAAGACCTTCTCTGTAACCTTGACCCCCTCTGGAAGCAGGACCTTCTCTGGAACCTGGAACTCCTCTAGAAGCAGGACCGTCACAGAAAACAGAACTCTCTCTAAAACGATGATCCTTTCTGAAACCATAACCGTCTCTGGAATGAAGAGCTCTTTCAGAATCATCTTTTACCTCCAAATTTCCAGCATTAATGGAACTGCTATCACAATCCTGTGATATACTTATGGAATTATTAAATTTCTTCCTACTGTTATAACTCTCATTAATATTCGGTCTCCTTCTCTGGTTAGTCTCTGAGATGTACGCAGCACTGCATCTAATCCCTTTGTCATCCTGGTGGCTGTGGTGATATGAGCTTGTACCATGAGAAATATTCCTTCCAGATGTACAACTGCCATCGAGGTTGAATGCAAGTGAAACACGTTTTGTTGGAGATTCCTGTTTTTGTTGCCGCGTTTCATATCTAGTTCCAGTGTTCCTGTTTGTAGACCTAGACGGATGTTGATTTAAACATCTTTGGGGGATGTCAATTCTCTCTGTTTGTATCACTGGATGATATTTGTTGATAATGATAAGGCGTATCATCATCATCATACACATGCATATCTATATCGTGAGGAAACGAACGGGGATAATATTTTTGAATTTGTGTATCTTTGTGCCGTGGATGTGAGCATTTGTGATCGAAATCTGATTCCGACTTTTATATTTAGTGATGATATGTTTGGATACGAAGCAGAGCCATACGGAGACATCTTGGAGGTTGATAAGTTGGAGGTTCGATTATAAATTCCGGCACCGAAATGTGATGTATTTTCTGATTCAGACTGTTCATGACGATCAGACGATAGTCTGTTTGATTTTGTCGGATAAGTTAAGTCAGAAGTTAAATTTGAAGTGTAGCGAGGGTCACGTTGTAAGCTTTCTTGCTTTCTTCTATCGCATGAATAGTTATAATCTTGTCTTTCAGGATTAGTTTGTGGGTAGACTGTTCTAGGATCGCGGCTGGTTGAAAACAATGGTTTTTGCGTAACGAACTCATTAACATTTGAGTTTCTTGGTTTTGAACAAATGCGGATTGTAGTTTTTGCGACACGGCATCTGTCACATTATTAAATTGTTGAGCAAATCTTTGCTGTTGGTTATGCGAGTTTTCAACAGATTCATCACTATCATATCGGTTGATCTTGTCTTTGGTTGAATCAATGTGTTGTTGATTAAACGTGACTTTGTTAGAATGTTTCGTTCTTCCACATAAATTTGTGTTGAAACTGTTTTTTGTTTTTGATGAATTGAAAAACTGATTTGATGGTGAATGAAATCTAGACATATTGAGCTGTGAATCGGATAGGTGTTCTGCTGGTGGATGTACTGCAGGAGCGATGTTTGCGTATCCATTGGATGTGTTTCGATGATCGTTATTAGGGTTAGATTTCATAGTACTATTTCCAGGAAAGCTTATAGTATGATCTGAAGAAAGCTGAGGAGAACTCATGAAGACAGCATCATCATGTGTAGTATAATATCGACATCTTTTGGAGTTGTGGTCTTCTAGAATTTGCTGCGGAATGTTTATGATGAATATCGGGATTATGTCGAGGGTATAATGTGGCGCTGCTAGAGTGGGGGTGTTGAAAATATGAAGGATACGATGAAGAAGGTGGAATATGACTATAATTTTGGGCAGTATTTGGTTGAAATCGTCGAGCGTTGTTGTGGTGGTGAGAAGAGAATGACTCTGACTTGGACAGTCGAGAACAAGCAGGAGTAGATAATGGGAACTGGCTATAAGAACTGCTTGAACTCTTCAATCGATGGTCGAGGTG
This sequence comes from Arion vulgaris, assembly GCA_020796225.1. Classification (NCBI taxonomy): domain Eukaryota; kingdom Metazoa; phylum Mollusca; class Gastropoda; order Stylommatophora; family Arionidae; genus Arion; species Arion vulgaris. The sequence goes on along the minus strand of CM036777.1, from coordinate 20,470,115 downwards.
CGGATATTCAATAACAGCCTGATCTCTTTTCGGAAAATCATTAAATGAATGAGGCAAAGACCTTAACAAAAATTGCTTTTGAAATGTAGCTTCAGCACTTTGCTCATTTGGCCATGTTTTGTTCCTAGTTTTTAAACATTTCTGATACGGTCTTGACCTGAGAAGCACTGGGTGAGAATGACCAGACTTAATAGTTGAAGGCACCTGCTGTTGTGAGTTATGGCCACACCTCTTCCCATTATTGATACCCATGGCACACACACCTTTCACATCTTCTGTTCTGTTCAGTAAAATGATTGGTCTTACAGCGCTGACCAGTTGGTTGATGGATTGAGTTTGGGGTAGGATAAAGATACTGTCTGTACCCTCACAGGATGTCACAAGGCTTCCTCCTCCATTGTGTTTCCTACGATTCCGTTTTGTCGCAGATTCCCTAAGGAGGAAACACACACAAAAAAATGCAACACATTAAAAAAATATATAATATGCTTAGAATATCATGGACAGAGAAAAGAACACATGCTTCTGTTCTGCAACAGCTTGATATTAAAGAGAGATGGCTATTAAAAAACAGTATTATCCATATAAGAGAAGACTGCAGTAAAACCAGTGGCGGCAAGTGATCATTGTTGCTGGTGGGGCCAGACAAAAATTTCGAAAAAATCATGGTTTGAGTTAGGTTATATTTTAATTTATAAAATAATAAATACACGTTACACATTATGTTTGGTGGGGCACGGCCCCACTGGCCTCTAATGAAGAGCCGCCACTGAGTAAAACTATGTAGCAATGGTGAAACACGTAAAAAGAAAGTACTGTAGTTTTAGTTTGTTTATTCCTTTCGTGCCAAAGGCGGCACACAGGGCAGAGGTGTTAGATCTCCATGTGATGCAGTTCTTTGCTAGCAGTTGGAGATCTTGTATGGTTTTACATCCCAATAGTTTACTTTCTTGTTGGATGGTTCTTCGAAGAGTGGTCTTAGGTTTTCCACGTTTTCTTTTCCCAGCTGTTGACCACATAAGGACTTGTCGATTTAGTCTCTTTTCATCTGATCTAAGAACATGACCTAAATATTTCCACCTTCGTTTCCTTATAATATTTGATATGGGTTGTTGGTGTGTTCTATCTCTCACTGTGTTGTTAGAAACGAAATCACTCCATTTTACATTTAATAATTTTCGGAGACATTTATTCTCAAAGCTGTCCCGTTTCTTATGAATTTTCTTTGTTGATTTCCAACTTTCACAACCGTAGGTCAGTACATGAATCACACATGACTTAAACTGTAGTTTTACCAAATACAAAAATAATACACAGCAACGCTTCGACTAAAAGGCCTTTATCAAGCAAAGGATACACCAGAAGTGAAGAAATTAACTTCTTACAAGGCCCACAAATATACAGGATATTCAAGATAAAAGTAGCCTTATTGAAAATCAAAAGTTGCCAGGTACCCACTGCGTTTTGTCTATTTACTAGTGAAACCGGTTGTGCCTAGCTCGTCCTTATGTCACATTTGTTTATCGCACCTTCCAGCACCATAATTACACACCATCTCAAAAACTTGCTAACTTGACCTATATTACTACATCATAATTAAACCTTCTCATTTTCATAAACATATGCCAGATTGCCTCACTAGACAGGGTTGCTTTTATCTTGAGCATTCTGTAGAATCAGACATTAAGTTTCTAACGGCCCTAAAATGAAAATATGTAACTCAAAAACGAATAACGAAATAAATGCACAAAAAACTAGAAGTGAAAAAAAAGATAAACAATATAAATCATATATATATATAACTTGTATACATTGAACATATACACATATAGAATATGTAGCATGAAAAAGACAGTACTAAGTAACATAGGAATGTAGTGCGTTGTGCGTTGAGTCCATGAGGTCGCAAGATACCATACAAAGATATAAAACACACCCAAATAATACAACATATAAAAAAAAATATAAATCTGATAAACTTAGAATATCATGGACAGAGAAAAGAACAAATGCTTCTGTTCTGCAACAGTTTGATATTAAAGAGAGTTGGTTATTAAAGAGCATAAAATCAAGGAAAATTAAATATTTCTGACACATCAAATGACATGAGTGCCTAAAGAAGATAATTTTGGAGGGAATGGGGTCTGGAAGAAGAATGAGAGAAAGATCTAGAAGATGATGGGTGCAAAGTTGTCATTGACAATCTGAGAATGACTGCTGCTGACGCCGGTCAACTTGCACAGAACAGAGAGTTTTTCAACATGTCATGGGAGCCAAGTTCTGGAAAGGACAAGCTACTAGATGATGATGATGACATACACATTTTCAATTCTTCTTCTTTATTCTTCTTCGAATGCTCCATTTCGATCTCACTTGCTTATGCCATCTGTGTGATTTGTATATCTGAGCCTAAAGCGATTTGTTTCATATGCGTATCAAGTGACCAGCACATTCCATTTCTGCAATGCTTTTAATACTAGGATAGCTTCCTGGTCCTCATCAATCGCCTCTTCGACATGCCTTGTAGATCGCAGTGGTACTATTCTTTGCTTTCCTTTCGGTCCACAGCACTACATGGGCGAAATGTTTCAATTCATACGCTCATGAAGTAAATTGTGGTCACATAACCACTGAGGTAACACAGCCACATATTACAACAAGTTCAACAAAAACATATATCTGATAGAAATGTTTCAATTCATACGCTCATGAAGTAAATTGTGGTCACACAACCCCTGAGGTAACACAGCCCCATATTACAACAAGTTCAACAAAAATATATATCTGACAGAAATGTTTCAATTCATATGTTCATCAAGTATATTCTTATAGTGAAATATTCTTGTACAAAATTGAGTTTCAAATAGTATCATGTCCCTTGCGGAACGTCGCATTCATCATGGCCCGTATGAAAAGCTTTCTGTCTCTTGCAAGTTTTCCTGCTTCTTCTAACGTCATGTTCAATGTTTCTTTGATTTCCTGCTGCCACCTTCGTCTTGGTCGTCCCCTGCCTCGTATTCCAGAAACCATGACTTACAGTACCTTTCTCTCCAGACCCCTGGGGCGTTTAACGTGGCCAAAATGTTTCATCTTCCGGGACATGATGTTATTTATGACACAATGCTCCTTGATATGCAGGTCTTGTAGGATGTCTTTGTTTCTTCTCTTCTCTGTCCAGGATGTTCAAAGAACTTTTCTGTAACACCTTGTTTCTCAATCTTCAATTTTGTTCTTTAATATTTGTGTTATAGTCCATGATTCGCATCCATATGTTGTCACAGGGAATATGCATGTTCTCAGAAGCCTTACTTTTAATTAAATTTAGTGAACATACATTGAATAAATAAGTTATAAAACAAACAGAATAAATATAAACACACGATTCAACTCAAGACTTGTGCAGTAGCAAAGAAGCAATATATAAAAATGTTCTGAATATATATAAATAACCATTGACCAAATTAAATGAACCAAAACAAGCACAGCACACTTTTTATTTACACAATAAATAAATTAGTAGCAATCTCCGACTTCTATAAATACAGATTTGGCAATTTTGTAAACAGAAAATGATAATAGCAGCACATGTTTAAAAAATCTGGTAAATACAAAATTCTATAAAGGAAGCTAGCAGAAGTATTCAAAGGGGCGTGCCTCAGCCATATAGAGGCTTACGCCACCACTAAACAAACGAAATAATATATATCTATATAGCATCATCATTGGCCACTTTGTCTTAGGAGACGATAGGTTTTTGCGTCATGCATTTTGTTCTGTGCTGAATCACATCGTCTCTTGTGGCTGTCATGTCCTATCTTTGCCACATTTGCTGCAGGTAAAACTGGAGCTGATACATCCTTCTTCTTCTGCGTTCTCACTAGATTGGGATTTCGGGTTCTCTAATAAAGGCAGCCGTCTGCCTTAGATTATCAGCCACGCCATCCAGTTTGTCTTGGACGCTAGTGTAAGTGGGCCACTCTTTCTTCTCAAGTCTGCATACTGGGGACAGTTCTGTAGGATATAATTCTTATGATTTCTGCTTCCCCGTTTGTGCCGACCTCTTCCCGCAGTAGGTTTTGGCCACCCTCGTGATGGTAGGTCTGACATTCGTACTGCGTGGCTAAATCTCCGAGGCAGATTGGCGACCGTAGACTCCGCTATCCCATTCCTCATTGTGAGTTGCACCATGTTATGCGCCTTACGGCCTGGTGTATCCGTTTTCTGCAAGCATTTGTTTTGGGTTAGCATTCCCTAGCGGAAACGTGCATCCAATTTCAAACAAACCTCCTTAGTCGCCTCCTACGACATGCGTGGCAGGTAACAGTGGTTCTATTCTTTACACCCCACATTTTGGGCCCCGGTAACCACTCGGTCGGAGCTGATACATAGGATATTCTCTCTGCGTTCTCTTTTGCCTTCACATGTGATAACGTTTTTCTTATTTTCTTTTTGAGTCGCCACTCTCTGCCTCTCGCCATGTTTGCCTGTCTTGGGTCAGCCGCTCTCAATGTTATTTGTCTATGCCGCATGAAGTTAGATCAAGCTTGAGGGTATCAATGAAGCGTAATAATGGGCGGTCATGCTGTCTAGTACACAGACTAAAGTGAAGTAGCTATACACAGACTAAAGGGAAGTAACTATACACAGACTAAAGGGAAGTAACTATACACAGACTAAAGGGAAGTAACTATACACAGATTAAAGGGAAGTAACTATACACAGACTAAAGGAAAATAAATATACACAGATTAAAGGGAAGTAACTATACACGGATTAAAGGGAAGTAACTATACACAGACTAAAGGAAAATAAATATACACAGATTAAAGGGAAGTAACTATACACAGACTAAAGGAAAGTAACTATACACAGACTAAAGGAATAACTATACACAGACAGAAAGGAAGTAACTATACACATACTAAAGGGAAGTAACTATACACAGACGAAAGGGAAGTAACTATACACAGACGAAAGGGAAGTAACTATACACAAGCTAAAGGGAAGTAACTAAAGGGAAGTAACTATACACACACTAAAGGGAAGTAACTATACACAGACTAAAGGGAAGTAACTATATACAGACTACAGGGAAAATAACCATACACAGACTACAGGTTAAATAACTACACAGACTACAGGGGAAATAATTATACACTGAACAAAGGAGAAATACCTATACACAGACTAAAGGGGAATAATTACACACTGAACAAAGGGAAATTACACACTAAAAGCAAAGCTGCAAAAAAGCTAATTTCAAATTTACCCCAAACTGGTTATCACTTTCGGCTATCACATGGAGTGGCTAAACACTGAAGAAAACTATATAATAGTTAACCATGAACATAGCCAGAGCAGAATGTGGCTATTCTATCTTCCTCATAACTGAGTATTAGCCATTTGGTTAAGATCAACGTGTTGTGCCGACTTGATCACAGTCAAAGGGTATAAGCCTTTATAGAGCCATAGGCAACTAAACCAAATTTTTAAAATTTCCGAGCAGCTCTCTTTCGAAAGGGTGACAATGCTCGAATTTTACACTTTAAAACCTGACCTGGTACCCCACTCTGTGGCACTAAAGGGTGAGCCCCCCCCACAAAAAAGTGAACAATTTTAATACTGGGTCCACTCGCTACGGCACTACTGATTACGGGCCCAATTTTTAAAAACAATTTTTTTAAATTGAATTTGAAGATATATGATGTATACTATAAGTATAGTGAGAGCCGCAGTAGCGTAGTTGTTAGTGAACTCGCTTCTCAAGGGTGGTGGTCTGGGTTCAGCTCCCGCAGTGCGCGTGGAATTTTTCCCGACCGCGACGGCTCTCAGGACGACCCAGCCTCAACTGGGTACCAGACATGCTCTGGGAAAGTAAAGGCGGCCGGCGTGATGCTGACCACATCCCCATCGTCTGCCGATGGTCAATGAAAAATACAGGCCTAACACTGTATTGACCTATATACCACAAGGTATGAAAGGTTTCCTTGACTTTCTTTACTATAAGTATAGTATATTTGAAATTTCTTCATTTAAAATATACATTAAAACATTTTTTTTTATATAAACAACTCATAAATGATAGTTTCATAAATGATAGTTTCATAACAGATAGTTTATAACTGATAGTTTCATAACTGATAGTTTCATAACAGATAGTTTTATAACTGATAGTTTCATAACTGATAGTTTCATAACTGATAGTTTTATAACTGATAGTTTCATAACAGATAGTTTTATAACTGATAGTTTCATAACTGATGAGTGGCAAGTTCATTGAATAGTTGATAATAACATGGAGACAACAGTAATACAATACCTTTTCTAGTCCTATAGTTGCATAGTAATCACAGAAATAAATCATTTCATTAATAGTATCATTGTTTCTATACGTTGTCCGTATTTGTATATGTTGTTGGTCTCCTCATATGTTGTTGGTCTCCTCATATGTTGTTGATGTCCTTATATGTTGTTGATGTCCTCATATGTTGTTGATGTCCTCATATGTTGTTGATGTCCTCATATTTGTTGATGTCCTCATATGTTGTTGATGTCCTCATAGTGTTGATGTCCATATGTTGTTGATGTCCTTATATGTTGTTGATGTCCTCATATGTTGTTGATGTCCTCATATGTTGTTGATGTCCTCATATGTTGTTGATGTCCTCATATGTTGTTGATGTCCTCATATGTTGTTGATGTCCTCATATGTTGTTGATGTCCTCAAATTGTTGATGTCCTTATATGTTGTTGATGTCCTTATATGTTGTTGATGTCCTCATATGTTGTTGATGTCCTTATATGTTGTTGATGTCCTTATATGTTACATATATGTTGTTGATGTCCTTATATGTTACCACTATATGTTGTTGGTCTCCTCATATGTTGCCAATATTTGTAAACCTTGTTTGTGTTTTCATAAGTTATATTTGATGTCACCAATTTTATGTAAAATGTAAAAATGCAAACATGTCACCATGAAAACAAAAAGAACAATGTTCAACACAATATTTCTCCCCACATTATACTATCAGTGCCAAACCTGGACGCTGACATTAAATGATAGAAGAAAACTAGTCACGACAGAGATGAAGTATCTACGCAGAATGCTGAGAGTTTCAAGAAGAAACAGATTGAGAAATGAAGACATCAGGAAAAAAGTGTACAACATCAGTACTGAACTTCATCAAGAAACAACAAATTAAATGGTTCGGCCATATAAGCAGATTACCAACAGACAGTGCACCTCAAAGAGCTACGTTACTCCGATACAATGGATACAAAGCAAAGGTCATCCACGAAAAGGTGTAAAACGTTGCATTACCTCAGACCTCCATTTAAATACAATTTGCTGTCACCGACCCCAAAAAGTTTCAGTATATGAATATCTTCTAGTGATGTAGCTATGATTACATCACACTAACAATCAAGCTGGCTCAATTTCTCAGACTGCGGAAACTTCAAATGATCTTTCATTTTGTCCTGTCAGACATTTAGACTATTAACAATTCAAGTGATGAACAGTTTTGTGTTGCTACATTAGCGACGGCCATATGCATTTTATGCGGAGCAGGTTGCTTTTGTGGTGGTACGCGGCTGTTTCATTCTGGAATTAGTTCACACAGGAAACATTTCACAGTTGTTAGCATTTCGTGTGATTTTCATTGGCACAGGAACGGAGCAATTATGGGGTGACCCGTTGCAGTGAAGTTGGAACCGTACTTATGAACTATGAACTACATTTAGACTCCGGTCTGGTCCGGGTCCTTTTGATTTTGCAGCGGGACTAGTTTACCACTGTTTTTTTTATGAAAATGAGAATCGTGACATATCCTTGACAGGACGTAACCATCAATCACAGTAAATGAGTTGTTGATTTTCTAGGCACCACTTACTGTTTTTTATACATGTTTAAAAAATGTATTTTTCTGTTTGAAATGTCAAAGATCCTAATATTTCTTCCAGCCTTGAGGGCCCCTATGTTTGAGGGCTCCTATGTTTGAGGGCCCTTATGTTTGAGGGCCCCTATGTTTGAGGGCCCCTATGTTTGGAGGGCCCTATGTTTGAGGGCCCCTATGTTTGAGGGCCCCTATGTTTGAGGGCTCCTATGTTTGAGGGCCCCTAAGTTTATTTCACGGATCCCCAGGGGTCCGCTGAGCCCATTTTGGGAAAGCTGCTTTAGAAAAATGAACAGTTGATATGTCACTATTGATTAATCATCATCATTACACTTTGATGAATAACTTTGTGTGCTCTGATTCCTTTCTTACACAGGAAGATCTCAGATGTAATGCACGAACTCTGTAGCTCCAGCTAGGGACCCCAATGTCATTTTAAAAATGATGTAAATTTTGTAGAAATCTTTACTTCAATATTTTTAAACTAATTTTGTCTGGGCAGCAACTTTGCAGCCTGCTCTTTTCGATTTTGGACTGCCAAGGGTTCAAATTGAACACCGGACCTATGTTTTATCGTCCATCTCCGATAGGACTAGGAACTCGATCTCACCTACACTGAGTGAGATCAGTGAGCTCTTGAAAAATATACAGATGGCTCCACATGGGGGAGAGAACTGCCAGAGCAATGCTGTTAGACAATACGCTTCTTAGACTAGTGGTCTTGGTTCAGTTCTACACTGTACATGGAACTTGTTATGACTGTAACGGCTCTCTGGTCGACCCAGCCTCAATTTGGTACCAGAAAAAGCACTGAGAAGTAAAACCACCAACATGATGTTGACCATATCACCCATCGTGTGCCGACTCAGTCAATGAAAAATACACACCTAACACTGTATTACCCTGTATAACACATGGAAGAAAAAGGGTTCCTTTACTTTCTACATGTGGGAGCGAACGGAGTACCTTTGAAATGAGATGCAAACACTATACCTCTACACTACAGAAACTCTTTAAAATATAACTATGTTTGTTTTCTGTCTTTTTAATTTGTAGAAAACACAGAATTAAAAAGTATTTATTAATGAAACAAAACTTACTGATATCTTCCGTTCATCTCGTTTGCTTTACCATAATTGACACCATCTGTAAGAAATAACACTACCAACATTAAACAGAAGTCAAGACATTTTGCTAGAGAGGGAAATGTTAATAATATCTTCATCAACAAACATCAATTATTCTTCGAATTCGAACGCTCTGTAACGACCACTTGTTAATCACTCATTGTGATCTGAATGTGATCGAGATTTAAACGATTGTACATTGTGCCAGTTATGCAGCTACACGTAGGCCAGCACATCCGATTTCAGCAACGCTTTTTATTTACTAGGGTAGCTTCTCTAGGCTCTTACTTTATTGCCTCTACGCCTTGTAGGTCGCAGTGGTACTATTCTTTGCTCTCTGCATGCCAGAGTCGCAGTGGTAATTTTTGCTCTTACAACATGCCTTGTAGGTCGCAGTGGTACTATTTGCTCTCGACATGCAGCGAGTGTACTATTTGCCTACACATGCTTTGGGCGAGGTATTCTTGCTCCTTGAGCTGAAACACTGAATCAATCAAATTGTATAACTGGGTATTCAAACTGTTCACATTTTCTATTCTCTCTCCGTAAAATACCGATACCGAAAATACTGAGAAATTAAAAAGAGAATAGGAATGGCCAAGGATAATTTCAATAGTATGAGAAAGTTACTGACATCCAAACAAATCACAAACAGGCTAAAAATGAGAATGATCAAATGCTATATATATCCTATATTAATGTATGGCTCGGAAACATGGACAATGAACAAGCAGTTAGAAGACAGAATTGATGCATTTGAGATGTGGATATATAGAAGAATAGGCAGAATTTCATGGACAGAAAAACAGACAAATAAACAAGTTTTAGGAAAACTAGGTATGAAGAAACAATTATTAAGAGAAATAAAATTCAGACAAGTAAAGTATTGTGGGCACATAAAAAGACATGACACCATGATAAAACATTTACTAGAGGGGAAAGTTGAGGGGAAGAGCAAGAGGAAGACCGAGAGATAAGTGGAGGAAACTTTAGAAATGGACAGGTTACAGTCTGGCAGTGTGCAACACCAAGGCGAAAGATAGAGGATGCTGGAGATTCATTGCAGCCAACCTTCGATGTGGAGACGGCACCTGATGATGATGAAAATACCGAAAAAAATTACAAATTAACTTACTGTAATTTTTCTCCTTAGCTTTTCTCTCTTTCCTTCGACTGTAAAACACAGCAACAAGAGCAAGTAGAATAGCCACCAGAAGGAATAAAATACCACCAATAATACCACCAATCAAAGCTTGTGTTATTACGACTCCATCTGCAAGAGAAAAGTACATTTGAACTTTCCCGATGAAGAGTATATTAAGTTACTAAATATGTTTTGTTCTCCAAAGTATTTTTAAGCTTCTTCTGTGTTTGCCAGCTGCAAATTCAAGCATAGTCAGTGCGCCTAGTATGGCGCTTCTGACTGATTTTGAGGAACACCTGCTTTCCATATGTTTAGTGTCATCCGCCATAGTTCATAGTTCTATATGCATACGGTTCCAACTTCACTGTAACGGGTCACCCCATACTTGCTCCGTTCCTGTGCCAACGAAAATCACATGAAATGCCAACAACTGTCTCTTGTATCGTAAACAAATTCCAGAATAAAACAGTCGTACCGCCCCAAAAGCAACCAGCACCGCATAAATGCATATGGCCGTCGCTAAAGTGTCAACACAAAACTCCTCTACTATACAGGCATGCTTTCTCCAACTTCAGTGTGTGATTTGTGTGGTTGTGTGGATTGTCGTGATTGTGTGTTGTGTGATTGTGTGATTGCGTGATTGTGTGATTGCGTGATTGTGTGATTGCGTGATTGTGTGATTGTGTGATTGCGTGATTGTGTGATTGTGTGATTGTGTGGTTGTGTGATTGTGTGATTGGTGATTGTGATTGTGTGATTGTGTGATTGGTGATTGTGTGATTGTGTGATTGTGTGATTGTGTGTTGTGTGGTTGTGTGGTTGTGTGATTGTGTGGTTGTGTGATTGTGTGGTTGTGTGATTGATGGACCCATCATCATTGCTTTTCGGGGAGTAACCATGTGTGCTCTGATCTCTTTCTTACACCGGAAGATCTCAGCAGCTGTGCACGAACTTCGTAGCACCGGCGAGGGTCCCAGATGTAATTTAAAAGATGGTGAAAATATGTCATAGGTGCTTGTAGTTTGGATTTCATTTTGTCAATACCAACACAAGACAACTATTATAATATCAGGAGATTGGAACAAGTTGACATTCTGCACCTTAGAACAGGACACAATCGGCTCCGCAGCCACATCAATACAAAATTCAAGATTGGCTATTCAGTCATGTGTACATGTGGACAGGCACATCAGACTGCTGAGCACATACTTCAAGACTGCCCCGAATATGATACACTGAGGCAAACTCACTGACCTAACGAAACAACACTCGACATAAAACTACACAGACCTCTGTGTGAGCTACAAAAGACAGTGAAGTTTATACAAGAGACAACATTGAATATATAGACAATATTTCAAGCGAAAGGAAGGAAGGAAGGAAGGAAGAAAGGAAGGAAGGAAGGAAGGAAAAAGAAGGAAGAAAGGAAGAAAGAAAGGAAGAAGAAAGAGGAAGGAAGTCTGATTTTGTTTAGCAATAGTTTAGCATTATGTTACCAATTTTCCATTGGAAATGTTGATAGAAAAAACAAAATAGTAAATATTATTTAATTAAAAAAATGTTTAGAGATAAGGGCAAGATAATTCACATCAAATAGCAACTTTAGTGTTGTCTATCCATCTTTCTCATGCTCTTAACTCTTTCTGGACCAAGTGCCACACTACATGGATTTGAAATCATTAATTTTCTTGAAAATATAGTGTACCCTCTCCCCCTACCTCCATAGTGCTGTGGATTTCACATATACAGGGTGTTCAAGATAATTGCAGCCCCATTGACAATTCGAAAGTTGCCAGGTACACATTGAGTTGTGTTTATTTACTATTTAAACCGTTTCTGACTAGCTTGTCCTATGTCACATTTGTTCATCGCCCCTTCCCGCACTACAATTACACACCCTCACACAACCTTGACCTATACTACGTCATAACTGAACCTTCCATTTCCATACATATATGCCAGATTAGCTCCATTCTCGGGCTGCAATTATCTTGAACACCCTGTATAAGAAGTGCAAAGAATGCCAAACTAGCATATAATGTACATATCACCCATAATTATAGCGTGAACCTCCACTTTTTGTCTAAACTGTATATAAGCAGAGATATTGCTTACATCATATGTTCTAATTTGAAATTTCTTATTTGAAGGGTTATTATTTTAAGGGCATATCTACAAACCAATTGAGTTAGACATCTTTGTGAGGTTCATGCTATAATTATTAGTGATATGTACATCATATGCTAGATTGACATTCTTTGTGAGGTTCATGCTATAATTATTAGTGATATGTACATCATATGCTAGATTGACATTCTTTGTGAGGTTCATGCTATAATTATTAGTGATATGTAGATCATATGCTAGATTGACATTCTTTGTGAGGTTCATGCTATAATTATTGGTGATATGTACATCATATGCCAGATTGACATTCTTTGTGAGGTTCATGCTATAATTATTAGTGATATGTACATCATATGCTAGATTGACATTCTTTGTGAGGTTCATGCTATAATTATTGGTGATATGTACATCATATGCCAGATTGGCATTCTTTGTACTTCTTATATTACTCAAATCCACTGCACTATGAAGGAGGGGGGCGCTTAAATATATTTTCAAGAGAAATATTTGTTTGAAATATCAATAATTACAATGCATACACTAAACGTTGTCTATCATCAAAAACAATGTCTTTTGCAACATGTGGCCAATTTGTATGATAATATGTTTGTTAGTTTTTTTTGTTAATTTTTAAAACAGAGAATCCGTGTTCTGGGTGGGTTTCCAGCCCTGGTTGCAAACTAGACGTTGTTTTTGTTGTTTTTTCCGATCCAGAAGTACTTTAGCTTTTTTCAGTCTTCGCTCTAGTGCCATGACATCGTTAACCCTTCGGTTAAAAGTGCCACGAACACCGTAAATCTGGGAATCTGTAGCTTTTCTGCCATCCGCGGAATTGAACCCGTACACAGAGGATAGTCACCTGATTCCAACGGCTATGAACACCGCTGGGCCGACGGGCGGCTTGTTCAAGATTCGCTCTGAATATCTCAGGGACGTATCGTCGCTTTAAATATTGGAAAATATTTAGTTGTTTTTCCATTACTTTCTGCTTCTATTCAACTTTTATATTAACTGAAGAATACTTTTTAAAGTGAAGTATAAACGATAACGAATACATATGATCATGACTTATTCTAGAAGTAGAAGTGAGATGGAGTTTAACATTAATTCTAAGATTAAGTTAATTGCATATCCTTTACAGGACTTTGCGAATCAACCCAAGCTTTTTAACTCTGTGATTTTTCTAGGTATTATTACGTTCATTATTACTAGGTATTATGCCTACTCAAGACACGAGAGGAGACTTAACATCTTTCACCTTCGATGTCTCCGCAAGATTATGAACATCAGGTGGTACGACAAGATAACCAACTCTGAAGTACTGCAACGTGCAAATCTGCCTTCCATCATGGGCATGCTCAGCAGTAGACGACTAAGATGGTTGGGACATGTGAAGAATGGAAACTTATCGCATACCAAAACAAATGTTGTTCTGTGAACTTTCGGAGTGGAAGAGGCACCAGGACAGACCACTGCTCAGATATAAAGATGTCTGCAAAACCTCAATGAAAAACTTTGCTATAGATCCCAGCACATGGGAAGGACTAGCTGATAACAGAGTTGTGTGGAAAGCCAAATTACGGAAGGGCGCAGAGTCTTTTGAGAAGTGACTTATGTACGAGCTGAACGACAAGAGAAAAGCGAAAACTCAGAAGTTGTCACAGTAAAACATTTGCCTACTGACCGTCTGTAAAGATGAAAAGGGCCATATATTACGTTCAGTAGTTTGCCATTGCTTTCTGAACTGGTGTTGTCATCATCCTTTTGTAAAAATCCACGCGAAACAATTTGCAACCAAACTGTCCGCAGCGTGATTCGAACTCAGAACGTTGGGGTTAATAGACCGATTCACTATGCCATTAGTCACCATTCTAAGATAGCTGGTCATACAAAAAAAACTCGTGATTTTTCATGAATGATCATGATACTAGCTTGTAAACAGTTAATAAACAATGCATACATTCATAATTTTCGAAATGTTTATGTATTCATCAAATTTACCAATACAGAGAGAGAGAGCAGTTAGACTTGTTTATTCAACCTATTGTTTATCAGGACCCTCGGTAAGTTAGATTACCAATACAGAGAGAGAGAGAGCAGTTAGACTTGTTTATTCAACCTATTGTTTATCAAGACCCTCGTAAGTTAATTACCAATACAGAGAGAGAGAGAGCAGTTAGACTTGTTTATTCAACCTATTGTTTATCAAGACCCTCGGTAAGTTAGATTACCAATACAGAGAGAGAGAGAGCAGTTAGACTTGTTTATTCAACCTATTGTTTATCAAGACCCTCGTAAGTTAGATTCCAATACAGAGAGAAGACAGTTAGACTTGTTTATTCAACCTATTGTTTATCAAGACCCTCATAATTAGATTACCAATACAGAAAGGAAACAGTTAACTTGTTATTCACCCATTGTTTATCAAGACCCTCGGTAAGTTAGATTACCAATACAGAGAGAGAGAGAGCAGTTAGACTTGTTTATTCAACCTATTGTTTATCAAGACCCTCGGTAAGTTAGATTTTAGTTCTGCCAATTTCAATTTTTATTTCAACGAATGCTAATGTTTCTTGCATAGTTAACACTGCATTATACAGGGTGTTCAAGATTAAAGCAGCCCCATTGACAAATCGCGTTATGTTTATGTACTATTTAAACCGGTTCTGACTAGCTCGTTTTACGTCACATTTGTTCATCGCCCTTCCGCACTACAATTACATACCGTCATAACCTTGACCTATACTACGTCATAACTGAACCTTCTCATTTCATACATATATGCCAGATTGACTCCATTCACAGGCTGCTATTATCTTGAACACCCTGTATTTGCTAATACAGTAACTATTTTATGAAACTACATCCATTTGTCTTTAATTTGATATATAATCAGTTATAATGTAAATTTTATTTAGAAACAATAATTTAGTTTTTCTAAACTATCAGTGCAATTTTTTATTAAAATAATTCCTTCCACAGGCAAACAAACAAACAAAAAAAAAAACATTCAGTCGAGACACCATAAACAGACAATATGAGAGAAATAACTAGAGATTATGTTTACAAGACACTTAGATAAACATGCAGATATGTGCATGGTCACCATTCATAACAGGATGAAAACCTTGGGTAGATAGAAAGTCGCTAAACTGCTATAAAGCCACTACTGCTATAAAGCCACTACTGCTATAAAGCCACTACTGCTATAAAGCCACTACTGCTATAAAGCCACTACTGCTATAAAGCCACTACTGCTATAAAGCCACTATAAAGCCACTGCTATAAAACCGCTACACAGCCGCCCCCGCTGTGAAGCAGCATCCACGGTAAAGCCGCTCTCGCTGTGAAGCCACCATCCCTACAAAACCACTACCACCACAAAACCACTACCACCACAAAACCACTACCACTATGTGGCGCCGCTACCAGCTACACTATAACCGCTACGCTACAAGCACTCCACTATAAGGCCGCTACCGCTACAAAACCACTACCACTATAAGGCCGCTACCGCTACAAAACCACTACCACTATACGGCCGCTACCGCTACAAAACCACTACCACTATAAGGTCGCTACCGCTACAAAACCACTACCACTATAAGGTCGCTACCGCTACAAAACCACTACCACTATAAGGTCGCTACCGCTACAAAACCACTACCACTATAAGGTGTTACCGCTACAAACCACTACCACAAACTACCTACAAAACCACTACAAACCACTACTATAAGGCGCTATACAAACCACTACCACAAAAACCACTCACCACTATATAAGGTTTACCCTACACCACTACATATAAGGGCCCCAAACTACCACTAATAAGACCGCTACAAAGCCACTACCACCACAAAACCATACCACTAAAAAGCTAACAAAAATGAGAATGTTAAATAATACAAGATAACATACAGTATCATCACAACAAAAAATACTAAAATAGAGCTACATAATATTTCATTGTTACAAAACTACATTGGAAAAACTATATTTGTTCCGTACAATGTCAAAAGTAAAAAATAAAAATGTCAAAGATAGAAAGAAAAATAAGAATTGTGGAATTGGGATAAAATTTAGAATAGTTGCTTGGGCTTCTTCTTCTTCTTCTGGACACCAACAGCTTGTTAAACCATTCTTTGTGATTGGTATGTTTGATTGAATGATTGATTTATAGGAACATCATCGCTGCACTTCGGTGAGTAATCATGTGTGCTCTGATATCTTTCTTACAAAGGAAGATCTCAGTTGCAGTGCACGAACTCCGTAGCACCGGCAAGGTTCCCCGATGCCATTTTGAAGATGGTGAAGATATTTTTTTGGAATTTTATTTTTAATATTTTCTAATGAATTGTGTAAGGCAGTGGCTTTCCAGCCTGCTCTTCTCGATTTTTAACTGCAAATGGTTCTTTTACGTGCTCAAATTGAGCCCAATACCTATGTTTTATCGTCCGTCTCCGATAGAACTTCGAACTCGACCTCACTTACACTGAAATCAGGGATCTCTGGGAAAAAAAATCCTGATGGTTCCACGAGAGAGCGAACTGGGTACCTTTGGCACGAGAAGCCAGCACCTAACCTCTACGCCAAAGAGATCCCAATGGTTTCTGCATGTTTTTTATGTTCGAGTTTGCCTACTTAATCCTTTCGCTGCTACATACTTTTCGAGGGCTGAATCTAAAAATAGCCATTCTTTGTTTCTAGGTCACAAAAGTGAATGTAGCAGTGACAGTAGCAATATATAACGTGTTAACACGTCTTTAGCCCACAGAGGAGAGATAATAACAGACGAGTTAATGCGTCTTTAGAAGTGAATGGGCAAAACGTATATATACGTCTTTAGCAGCTAAAGGGTTAAGAAACCAACCTAGGGAGGCCAGTGCCCTGTTAGTTTTAGACTTCCCTATCCATGGATGGTTTGTCTGGCATACAGGTTTATACTGAAATAAACGCGCTGATAGGCTTGCAGGTATGACTGCTGTAAAAAGCTGGCAAGCAATTGACCAGGCTGATATTATAAATTCTCTAAGGAAGAGAGGATGTGTACATGACTCAATTATAATAGTGATGAATCTACAACACTAAGCCAATGCAAGTTTCGCAAGTCAAATGTTTAGTGAAGAATCTACACTAGAAAAGAAGAATTCCAACAAAATGTGGTGTAGCTAGTACCACAGGTACTTGTAGACATACTGATGAGAGATCAGTAACAAAAAACCGGTGTCCTGAATGTGCAGTTGATGGTTTGATCTGACGACTAAACTAATTTAAACTAATTATGGATTTATTCCTTCTGTTAAAGTTTTTCTTTTAAAGTCAGAAACAGAGTCACACAAAGAAACAAAATATCACTACTAAAAACGCATCGAAGAAGAAACAAAGAATGAAATAATATTAAGAATTAGAAAAGCTGGTACTATGAAACAAAGAATGAAATAATATTAAGAATTAGAAAAGCTGGTACTATGAAACAAAGAATGAAATAATATTAAGAATTAGAAAAGCTGGTACTATGAAACAAAGAATGAAATAATATTAAGAATTAGAAAAGCTGGTACTATGAAACAAAGAATGAAATAATATTAAGAATTAGAAAAGCTGGTACTATGAAACAAAGAATGAAGCTGGTACTATGAAACAAAGAATGAAATAATATTAAGAATTAGAAAAGCTGGTACTATGAAACAAACACACACACAATAGACCATCATTTGTAAATGAAATATACAACAAGAAAATGGAGACATCAATACCAGATGAAGAAGATGCGCCTTCATTTTGTGAGATTTGCTGGTCCATTTTGGGAGTTGTAAGGGGAAAGGAGAGAATATAAAAGGGAAATAACTGTGTTATTGTTAGGTACAGCAAACATAAAAAACATGCGCCTTGTTTCAACATCATTATCTCCATCTTGAATATTAAATTGTACAGGGTGTTAGTAAAGTCTCACAACACTTTATATATTGAACAAATGTGAACAACAAAGTACATGACATCATCAAAAAATATGCTCCATAGTTTTTTTCTTCTTCTGCGATCGCCCGCTGTGAATTGAGGTGGTAGTCATCATGCCTGGCATTGCGCTTCTGACTGATTTTTGCGTGAGACTTGCTTACTATTTGACTGGTTTCCCTCGCCATAAAGGCGAACCTTTGCCGTCTTCAGAGGTACTTGAAAATTAGATCCTTTAAGTGTGATCTTTACAGGAAACTAGTAGTCCGAACTACTTGTCGTGAGTCTTCATTCCCTCGGAACTTTTAAGGCCAGTGACAATTTGTGAAGTGCGACTTCTCTATCGGATTTCCTTGCCTTTGTCTTCCTGTGGTGAGGTCGTTCCGTACGCAATGTATGATAAGCACTCTATAATTATATATTTAACTGCTGATCCCTAGTCAATTGTGACGCAATATGCAGTGAATGTCTTAACATCTTTCAGCTTCGATGTCTCCGCAAGATTATGAACATCAGGTGGTACGACAAGATAACCAACTCTGAAGTACTACAACGTGCAAATCTGCCTTCCATCATGGGCATGCTCAGCAGTAGACGACTAAGATGGTTGGGACATGTGAGAAGAATGGAAACTTGTCGGATAACAAAACAAATGTTGTTCTGTGAACTTTCGGAGTGGAAGAGGCACCAGGACAGACCACTGCTCAGATATAAAGATGTCTGCAAAGCCTCAATGAAAAACTTTTCTATAGGTCCCAGCACATGGGAAGGACTAGCTGATGACAGAGTTCTGTGGAAAGCCAAATTACGAAAGGGGCAGAGTCTTATGAGAAGAGACTTATGTAGAGCTGAACGACAAGAGAGAAAAGCGAAAACTCAGAAGTTGTCACAGTAAAACACTTGCCTATTGACCGTCTGTAAAGATGAAAAGGGCCATATATATATATATGCAGTGAATGACTGTTGTCTGCTGGAGTAATTCTTTTCACTCAAAACATAATGGTGTTTTCAACTGAAGAAAGAATATTTGACAATATGAAGAAACGTGTACAGACATATCTTAAAACTGACGGTGGATATTTCCAACATCTGTTATAATGAATATTTCATTTGTTCTTTCTAGTTTACCAAGAACAATAGTAAACCATAGCAGTAACTATTGTGACTAATTTTACTACTTTATTTTAGCACATTTTTTAATGAAGTCATGTATTTCGTTTTTCATGTTGTTCTACATATAAAGTGTAGTGAGACTTTAAAAACAGCCTATATTTTTATCATTATCGATGTATCAGTAGTTTACATTAGCCTTCTCTACAAGTTCATACAACAAAAAGTTTACATTAGCCTTCTCTGCAAGTTCATACAACAAAAAGTTTACATTAGCCTTCTCTGCAAGTTCATACAACAAAAAGTTTACATTAGCCTTCTCTGCAAGTTCATACAACAAAAAGTTCGCATTAGCCTTCTCTGCAAGTTCATACTTCATACAACAAAAAGTTCACATTAGCCTGCTCTGCAAATTCATACAACAAAAAGTTCACATTAGCCTGCTCTGCAAATTCATACAACAAAAAGGTCAAGGAAGTTAATGATGCATTTAGTATGACAACAAGCAACATGACAATGCAGGTACTAGCGGTGACTAAGGTACTACTACGGCCGGAGTCACAGAACTCACTCATGCATGCATTCTGAGTGATTCACTGAGTATTATCCGCAAGGTAGAGACTGTTTCGGTGCGCAGACAATGGACTGAATCACTACAAGCGTCAACAATTTGCAGAATTACATTTATCTTTGTTCCGGGGCACATGGGTGTCGTTGGCAATGAGAGAGCAGACAGGCTGGCTGGCTCTGCAACCATATCAGGGAGGTCAGCAAATGGATAGAGCTGATATTCTGAAAGCCGCCATAGACTGTGTCCGCAAAGAGGATATTCATTTAAGCCAATCCACGTCAATTGCTAGATTTCAATTGCTAGATTTCAAGAGCTGGGATGGCCAGAAACGAACATCACAACAGGTATATGAATAGACTCACCAATCAACATCGAACTGGTACAGTCAGTCACTGGACGCTGTTGGAAATATTGGAAGGAGATCGGAGCACCTATGGACATGTCCGGAGTGCAATTAAGATATTCTTAACTGAAACTGAAATGAAACTGTATCGTTCCGTCGCAGTTTCAAGTAAGGCAGCGATATATGACCTTTCGATATGGCACCAGCTTATAAGAACGAGTCCAGTTGTTCCGCCTCTGCAGATGGCCATGCTCAAATCACCAGCTGCATCATGAACCCATCCTCTACGTTATCACATATTACTGTTGTCAAGGCATATTCTTGAACGGTATTCTGTCATTGCTTTCCTTCCTAGCATTTCTTCCTGGTATATTAGAATACCACGTTAAATATATAGAGTTACTTCACGGGTGCCAAATTTGAACTGTATATCAGCAGCGACACGGAAGGAAGTTACTTCAAGTGTGCTAAACTTGGACTGTATATCAGCGACACGCAAGGAAGTTACTTCAAGCGTGCGAAACTTGGACTGTATATCAGCGACACGCAAGGAAGTTACTTCAAGTGTGCTAAACTTGGACTGTATATCAGAGACACGCAAGGAAGTTACTTCAAGTGTGCGAAACTTGGACTGTATATCAGAGACACGCAAGGAAGGTAACCCACTTTCACACTGCCTCAGAAAATAATGAACATCAAACAGCAGGATATGATCCCAGACACAGAGGTCCTAAAGAGAGTTGTTCTCCCCAGCATCTACACAATCTTGATGCAGTCCCAGACACAGAGGTCCTAAAAAGAGCCGCTCTCCCCAGCATCTATGCAATATTGATGCAGTTCCAGACAAGATGGGCACAGATAAATGTGCTGATACAACAAACATGGACATTCTGGAATGCAGGGTAATGAATGTGCTAATGTCATGACCCAAGCAGACAGAAGTATAGACAGAGCCGATGTCATCAATTGTGGTAGATTTCACTTATATTGTCCAGAAAGTTCACAGACAAAGAAGTAACCTCATTGCAGCGAGTTTCCATATATTGCTCCGTCCCTGTCAGCAGAGATGGTACGCCATCTGCCGAGAGCATTGCACAAAGCACGAACTCCGTACCTCCTGCAAAAATCCGAGGGATCGCGTGAAAATAAATTGCATATATGTCACGGTCCGGATTAGAATCCTTGACCTTCAGTATAACAGGCAAATGACTTAACTACTTCATCAGTGAGACCCACCTTATTGATGTGATATGGTCGAGTCTCAGACATTGGACTGATTGCGAGAATTAGGCATTAAGTTTGGACATGCCAGACAGTGTCGTATTCGTGGTAGAGAGAGAAGATATAGTAATCAACTTCTCATGGGTACGGTGAGTAAATGGACTTTAGGATGGCTGCTGCAGCGAAAGACAGAGCACGAATGGGAATGCCCAATATGCCACAATGTGGATCGTATGACATAAAATATCCACAAGCACTGTTGTTACTTCTTGTAATACCGCTTTTTGGGGCGGTGTGGGACATTAGGGACATGAGCCTGTGGAATTGAATATTACATGGCTACTTCATTAGTTGCGAAACTGTTCAGGTTTTAATGTTTTCTTTTATGCCCTCGACATAAAAAATCTCATTGGCCTTAACATGAATTGAACCCAGGTCTCCCTATAGCGTCTGTAGCTCAAGCGGTAGTGAGCTTGATCACGAACCCAAGCGTACCTGGTTCAAACCCACGGTGGGCAAGTTTGGAAGCAAATTCGTTTCTGTGGGATTTTACAAAAGGTAAAATAGACCTCACCGTTCAGAAAGCAATGGCAAACTACTGAACGTATAAGTGGTGCCTAGAAAATCAACGATTAGTTTACTGTGGTTGATGGCTACGTCCTTTAGGATATGTTACGATTTTCATTCATTCTCTCTATAAGGAGCCGAGGTCTAATCTATTCGGTTATACCCTCCTATCTTATAACATAACATAATTATCATTTCTAAATGAACAACAGACGACGATATATCCCAAACAGTAAAACAACAGTAACAAACAAAACATACAATGCTATTTCTAATCAAGAAAGTACATAAAGGTTATAGCATCACCCACCATCTAGAATCCGAACCCGGGCCGTGTTACTAAGAGCGCTGTACGCTAACACGCCATATGAGCGAACCCAAATGGTATAGGTGCCGCTAGGCATGCTGGGTAGTGTGACACTGTTTGTCAGGTTTCCCAGAATTCTGCGGTTGTAGACCTGCCACTTCCCGTCATGTTGATACTCGATCCTGTACCTGCAAGAAAGTCATTAATACAATGAGAAAATATCATCATCTAGTAGCTTGTCCCTTCCAGAACTTGTCTCCCATGACAGCAGTCCTGATAAACTCTCTGTTCTGTGCAAGTTGACCGGCGTCAGCAGCAGTCATTCTCAGATCGTCAATGACATCTTGCACCCATCATCTTCTAGGTCTTCCTTTCATTCTTCTTCCAGGCACCATTCTCCCCCACAAAAAAAAAATAATTATATGATAAATTTATCAACATCATCACATAGTTTGTCATGAAGAGAACTTTGCCGCAGAAATTATAACAATGAGAAAATATAACAATAAGAAATTATAACTAAAGGGAATATAATGAGAAAATATAACAATCAGAAAATATAACAATGAGAGATATAATAATGGAGGATATAATAATGAGAAAATATAATAAGAGAAAATATAACAATGAGAGATATAATAATGAGAAGATATAACAATGAGAAAATATAAAATGAGAAAATATAACAATGAGAGAGATATAATAATGAGAGAATATAACAATGAGAAATATAACAATGAGAAATATAAAAAGAGGATATAATAATGAAGGATATAGAATAGAAAATATAATAATGAGTGATTATAGCATGAGCGATAGTAATAATGAGAGGATATAATAATGAGGAGGATATAATAATGAGGATATAATAATGAGAGAATAATGTGAGGGATATAATAATGAGAAATATAATGAGAGATATAATAATCAGAGGATATAACATGAGAAAATATAATAATGAGGAAATATAAAATGATAGAATAATATAATAATGAAAATAAAATAAAGAATATGCTATTACAAAATACTTCTTTATTATCCTATTTTGAAACACAGAACAAGGATGTTTGAGTTTGGAATATCTTCATTGCATTCTGGACATGTCCAAAGGTGCTCCGATCTTCTTCGCAATATCTCCAACAGCATCCAGCAACTGACCGTACCAGTTCAGTGTTGATTGATGAGCCTACTAATATACCTGCTATGCTGTTTTTTCTGGTCACTCCAATCTTCAAACCCAACTCCTGCAATCTAGTAGTTGACGTGGATTTGTTGAAATAAAAATCCTCTTTGCGCCACGCTCTATGAGGGCGTTCAAAATGTCAGTTCTATCCATTTGCTGAACCTCTGATATGGTGGCAGAGCCAGCCCTCTCTCATTGCTCTCTCATTGCCAACGACACCCATGTGCCCCGGAACGAAGGTAAGTGTAATTTTGCAATTTTTTTACGCTTGTAGTGATTCAGTCCATTGCCTGTGCACCAAACCAGCCTCCACTTCTCAGATAATACTCAATGAATCACTCAAAATGCATGCATGAGTGTAGTTTTGTGACTCCAGGCAGAGTAGTGCCTTGGTCACCGCCAGTACTTCCATTATCATGCTACTTGTCATACTCAATGAATCACTCAGAATGCACACAAATCACGCAGAATGCACACAAATCACGCAGAATGCACACAAATCACTCAGAATGCAAACAAATCACAAAGAATGCAAACAAATCACTCAGAATGCAAACAAATCACTCAGAATGCACACAAATCACTCAGAATGCACACATATCACTCAGAATGCACACATGAGTGTAGTTGTGTGTGTTGTGAATAATAATTCTTCTCGTATCTGTATACGTTACATAGGGTCTGCAAGCAATTTCTCCATACCGCTCTATCCCGGGCAACTCGCTCAATCTCCTCCATGGAACTGAGACCAATATTTCTTGCCTCTCCCATCTTTCAGGGTCTCATTTGTTCGTCCTCTCTTTCTTGAACCATTTACATCCCATTTCAATGCCGGCTTTGATATTCTTTGATCCGCCTTTGTGTTGACCTGGCTCTCATGGGGAGCAAAGAATAGTAACACAGCGACCTACAAGGCATGTCGTAGAGGCGACTGATGTAGGGACCTAGGAAGCTACCTTAGTAAATAAAAGCGCTGCAGAAATTGGATGTTCTAGCCTCTTGTAGGCGCATAACTCACAAAGCACAATCGCTCTTAGACTCAGATCACTACAAATCACAAAGAGTGGTTTAACAAGTGGTCGTTATGGAGCGTTTGAAGAAGAAGATATTCTTCGATCATTTCTTCTTCAACATATCTCCATCTTCTCTTTTCTTATAACAGTTGTTACTAGTAGTTGACCAGCCATTTCTTCTCAAGGTATGTCAACATATCTCCATCTTCTCCTTCTTATAACAGTTGTTACTAGTGGTTGTCCAGACATTTCTTCTCAAGGTATGTCCAACATATCTCCATCTTCTCTTTCTTATAACAGTTGTTACTAGTGGTTGTCCAGACATTTCTTCTCAAGGTATGCCCAACATATCTCCATCTTCTCTTTTTTTATAACAGTTGTTACTAGTAGTTGACCAGCCATTTCTTCTCAAGGTATGTCCAACATATCTCCATCTTCTCCTTCTTATAACAGTTGTTACTAGTGGTTGTCCAGACATTTCTTCTCAAGGTATGTCCAACATATCTTCATCTTCTCTTTCTTATAACAGTTGTTACTAGTGGTTGTCCAGACATTTCTTCTCAAGGTGTGTCCAACATATCTCCATCTTCTCTTTCTTATAACAGTATTACTAGTGGTTGACCAAACATTTCTCTGATTTCATCACTTCTCCTGAGTTCGTTCCATTCATTATTTTTCGCAGTCATCTATTTTCAAATGCCTTCAACTTGCTTTCTATATCTTTAGATTGATATTATTATTTTTTTGCCTGATCCAGAAGCACTTGAGCTTTCAGCTCTTCGGTTCGTTGTCACGAACACAGTAAATCTGGAGAACCTGTAGCTTTTCTGCCAGCCCGCGGAATTGAACCCGCACTCACAGGAGCTTGTCACCCGTAGTCCAACGCGCTACGAACACGCTGGGCAGGTGGGCATTAGATTGATATAAAAAGTGTTTTGAATAAATATTGATTAATGAGAAGCATTCAATAGACTTACGAGAATATTGGAACTGGGAACTTGAAGGACCCTCCATTTAAGCAAGATGTCTCTGCCCCTGATGGTTGCTGTAAAATTCAAGGGCGCTGCCGCTGGGTTCCTTGCAAAGAAAAATCAGAGTATAATAAAACGCAACATAAAACAGTGGTGGTTCCAGGACCGTGTGGTATATTTTCTCAGTATGATGCAAGTCTTGGAAATTCCGCCCTTAAATGTGTTTCCTTAATATAACCTTCAATTTTAATTTTACTGCTTATGCCAACCTTTTTAAGGTGCCAACCTGATGTGGCCCCCTTCTCTGTATCATAGCACGGCACGCCCCTGGGTGGTTCCCTTAAGAGTAGGAGGTTGTACAGTTCATGATAGTGCATCAACTACAGGATGTTTGTAAAGTTTCACAGCACTTTATATGTAATAATTAGCGTCCATCGCAAGCGATGATGACAACAATCTCAGACGTGTGCTGTTGCACCTCTCTGGTGTGTGAGGAGGTGACTGTAGTCCAATCCTAGAACAGAATCCCCGACCACTTTATATGTAGAACAAATGTGAAAAACAAAGTACATGATGTTCATAACAATTGTGACGCAATATGTAAGTGAATGACTGGTGTCTGCTGGGATAATTCTTGTCACTCAAACCATAATGGTGTTTTCAACTGAAGAAAGAATATTTGACAATATAAAGAAACGTGTACAGACATATCTTGATGTCCGTGGTGGATATTTCCAACATCTGTTATAATAAATATTTAATTTGTTCTTTCTAGTTTACCAAGAACAGCAGTAGACCATAGCAGTAACTATTGTGACTAATTTTACTACTTTGTTTTAGCACATTTTTTAATGATGTCATGTACTTCATTTTTCAAGCTGACCTACATATGAAGTGTTGTGAGACTTTACAAACATTCTGTACTACAACCGTAACTCTTTCTATACTATATTAGGCCATCTGCGATGGTATGACAGGACGACAAACATGGGACTGTGGGATAGAGCTGTACAACGGCAGGTGAAACAAGAGATAAGGAGAAGAAGGTGGCGATGGATAGAATACACACCGTGGAGACCTCCTTACAGCATCAAGAGACAGGTTCTCCGATGGAAACCCTAGAGCAATAGAGGTAAGGGGAATGTCAAGGAACATCTGAGACGGGAGTTAAAGACTGGAGTTGAGACGGGAGTTGGGGACGGGGGTTGGGGACGGAGTTGGAGACGGAGTTGAAGACTGGAGTTGGGGACGGGAGTTGGAGACGGGAGTTGGAGACGGAGTTGAGATGGAAGTTGAGACGGAGTTGGGGACGGAGTTGAGACGGAGTTGAGACGGAGTTGGGGACGGGAGTTGAAGACTGGAGTTGAGACGGAGTTGAGACGGAGTGAGATGAAGTGAGACGGAGTTGAGACGGAGTTGAGAGGATGAGAGAAGTTGAGACGGAGTTGGAGACGGAGTTGAGACGGAGTGGAGATGAAGTTGAGACGGAGTTGAGACGGAGTTGAGACGGAAGTTGAGACGGAGTTGAGACGGAGTTGAGACGGAGTTGGAGACGGAAGTTGAGACGGAGTTGGAGACGGAGTTGAGACGGAGATGGAGACGGAGTTGGAGACGGAGTTGAGACGGAGTTGGAGACGGAGTGGAGACGGATGAGACGGAGTTGAGACGGAGTTGAGACGGAGTGGAGACGAGTTGAGATGGAAGTTGGAGATGGAATGCAAGAAAATGGGGAGAGAGTGGAGAGATCTGGAAAAGATGGCCTTGGATACGCGGGCTTGGAAGACCATGGATAGGCGGGTTTGGATACGCGGGCTTGGAAGACCTTGGATAGCGGGTTGATAGCGGGCTTGCTGGATAGGCGGGCTTGGATAGGCGGGCCTTGGATAGCGGCTGGGCCTTGGATAGGCGGGCTTGGATAGGCGGGCTTGGATAGGCCTTGGTAGGCGGGCTTGATAGCCTAGGCGCTGAGACGGGCGAAGCCTCTAGGCGAAGTAGAGAATACAATATTATTCGGTCTCAGTGGCGTAGAAGTTAGGGCTTAACTCGCGCTCCAAAGGTACACCGTACGCTCCCTTGTGAAGCCATTAAGATATTTTTCCAGAGATCCCTGATCTCAGTGTAGGTGAGATCGGGTCCCTATTCCTATCGGAGACGAACGATACAATGCAAGTCCTGTGTTTATGTTCAGCCTGTAAAAGAACCCTTTGCAGTTTAAAATTGAGAAGAGAAGAATGGAAAGCCTCTGCTTGAGCAAAATCCATTCGAAAGATTAAAAAATGAAATTCCTACTAAATATTTTCTAAATTACAGCGAGGACAATCGTAGATGCTACGGAGTTCCTGCACTGCGTTGAGATCTTCCTTGTAAAAAGATCGGAGCACACATGGTTACTCACCGAAGTGTAATGATGGTAGTCTTCTCAAACAATCAGTTTCTGCCTGTGTAAGAAAGAGATCGGAGTCTACATGGTTATTTGTCGAAGTGCAATCATGATGGTTCAATCAATCAATAAATCAATCAGAACTTACCGTGGTTTTCATGAACCTCTGGGTAGTAAGCAGCGCCATCTTGATCAGTTGGCAGAGAGCTGGCAGCATCAGGGAGTACCTATAGGGTGGGTGAAATAGACAAGAAAATACAGTAAGTGTAAGAAACATGAGTAGACCAGCAGCTGAAAGTTGATTTAATAATAGTCGACCATTGCAAGCGATGATGACAACAGCCTCAGATGTGTGCTGCTGCACCTCTCTGGTGTGCGCAGAGGTGACTGTAGTCCAATCCTAGAACACAAATCTAATACCACAGGTGAGGCATACGTGATCAAGGTTGTGTGTGTAAGCTGATTGTGTGTGTGTGTGTGCACACCAGTGAGAGATGTTCAAATCCCTGTATAGTCGATTCTCCAAGCACCCAGATGAAAAAGGTTAACCGGACTTTATGAGGTTAAGAGGACATTGAGAATCTTCACAGAGACTAGTGGCACATGTTCTACAGCTGATACCTATAGGTGCACATTAAGTGCACATAGGGATAAAAAAGTAAAAGTAAAGGAACCCTTAAATACCTGTGGTTAGGCCTGTATTTTTCATTGACCGTCGGCACACGATGGGTGATGTGATCAGCATCACGCCGGTCGCCTTTACTTTCCCAGAGCATGTCTGGTACCCAGTTGAGGCTGGGTCGACCTGAGAGCCGTCGCGGTCGGGAAAATTCCACGCGCATTGCAGGAGCTGAACCCAGACCACCAGCCTTGCGAAGCGAGTTCACTAACAACTACGCTACAGCGGCTTCACATAGGGATATTAACTGCATATATTTGAGTATTTAGTGTATTTTTTTAATGTGTGTACTGGCACATGTAACATGTGCTGTTTGTCATGGACAGAGACATGTGGGACATGTGGACAACATCCTGAGAAATGGCATGACTGCATGGCTAGTGTAGTTGTCGCGAAGCTGTTCAGGTTAGGATTTTCATTTATACCCACAACAGAAAAAATCCTTTGTCCCACCGTGAATTGAACACGGATCTCTCAGGTGTGAGTGACGCTCTAATCCATCCAGCCAGACGCACTGATCTCACGTGGAGTCACGCTCTAATCAATCCAGCCAGACGCACTGATGCACCATAATTGCATATGTGTGCAATAAGTGTGCATGGGTATACACAAAGTACATATGTGTATGTCGTAGTTGCCACAAACTGAGAGACATACTGAGGAGAGATCGGACACTTATGGACTAATTGGTTCGATGTCAGGATGATGATCTGACAACTAAACTAAATTAATTAATAATTAAACATATTTTTTAATCGAGCTCTTACACAGTAGTGACGCAGTGATGGACCTTTGTGGTTACGTTTTAACGTGGGTGGACCGTATGGTTACGTTTGAAATGTGTGAAACGTAGGTGGACCGTGTGAAAACTCAGAGCTCGTCATTCTTTCGAATAAGAACTGCTCGGAATTTGTTGAAATGTATTTAGTTGCCTTTTGGGTCTATGAAAGCTCTCACCGTTGTCAAATGGCGTTACACTTTGGATTTTAGCCAAAAGGCCTACAAACTAATTAACTTATGTTTGCCAATGTCGATATTGGTAGGCTTTCTACCTAGCTTCTTATTCTTCTTCTTTCGACGCTCCATATCGAAAACTTGTTAAACCACTTTTTGGGATTTGTACGTGATCTGAGCCAAGAGCGATTGTCTTTTAAGTTATGCACCTACAGTAGGTCAGCCTCGATTTCTGAACACTGTTTATTAACTACGGTAGCTCCAAGATCTCTACTCAAGTGCTACGACATGCCTTGTAGATCGCAGTTTCATTACAGCCTTTGCAAACTGTCTCTAGAAGTTCTATCAAGTAACATGTCTCTTGTAGAATGTCACTTTCATTACAGCCTGTTTGTAGATGTTCTTAGTCAATTTGTATCAAGTAACATGTCTCTTGTAGAATGTCACTTTCATTACAGCCTGTTTGTAAGACTGTCTCTAGCAAGTTCTATCAAGTAACATGTCTCTTGTAGAATGTCACTTTCATTACAGCCTGTTTGTAAGACTGTCTCTAGCAAGTTCTCAGCAACATTCTCTTGTAGAATGTCACTTTGATTAACAGACCTGTTGTGTTTCTGCTCTACCAAGAACATGTCTCTTTGAATGTCCTCTCCCCTTTTTTTGGTCTTCCCTCCCACCCTCTACGTCATGTCAAGGTTTCTTTGATGTAATGCTGCCACCTTCGTCTTGGTCTTACCCTGCCTCTACCCCCAAGAACAATGCTCTCCATTCTCTTTGATGTCTGCTGCCACCTTGTTGTGGTCTTCCCTGCCTCTACCCACAGGGAACTATGCCTTCTATTACTGTTCTATCCGAACCACCGTGTTGTTTAACGTGGTCAAAATATGTCATTTTCCAGGACATAATGTTGTTTATGAGCCAATGCGCCATGATATGTGAATCTTGTAATATGTCCTTGTTTTTTTTCTCTTCTCTGTCCAGGGCGTTCCAAGAATGTTTCAGTAGCACCTCATTTCAAACTCTTCAATTCTGTTCCTTAATGTCTGTGTTAAGGTCCAAGTCTCATAATGTTGCCACAGGAAAGATGCATGCTCACAGAAGTTTTAACTTTGTTCATTTGTTGTGTCGAGCCATATATTCTTCATGTTCGTATGGAAAGCCATGGCTAGTCTTTGTCTAACTTCTTTCGTACAATCTCCATTGTTGGTAATTATAGAGCCAAGATATTCAAAATATGTGACGTTCTCAATAGTTCATAGTTCATATGTACGGTTCCAACTTCACTGCAATGTGTCACCCCATAATTGCTCCGTTCCTGTGCCAACGGCGAAAATCACACGAAATGCTATCCTGTGTGAACAAATTCCAGAATGAAACAGCCGTACCGCCAAAAAAAAGCAACCTGCACCGTATAAATGCATATGGTCGTCGCTAAAGTGTCAACACAAAACTTTTCATCACTTGAATTGCAATTCATGTCGAAGGGAACATCAATCGCGACAAAATCCAACTTTCTGCACACGCAATATCACTGCATACAGCAGATTGAGTTGGTTCGTTATAACCGCTGTCCGCCATTTTCTGAATAGCCACAACAAACGCACGGTTGACACAGCAAAAAGCATACCATGTAACATTCATAGCTCACAGTGTTGCTCAAGCACTAACTCAGTAGCTGGGTAAAACGAAACCAGACAATACCAGACCAAACATAGTGGAAATGCACTAGCAAAGTCGTGTCCAGAATCAAACAGTTCTGATCATGCATTCCGCCATTGCTGGCCAGATTTTTCTCAATGCCTGCATTATTGATGCTAATTATAGATTATCATTTTGTTTTGTCGATGGCCATGATTTGTGTTTTGTTTTTGATGGTAATTGAATTATAAACAACAAAAGATATAATTAGCCACATACATAGCGTCATGCACTACTCATGTTAAGGTGTTTACAGTATTCAATTGTTACAACATTTGAACAAATTAACATGCTCAGGGAAAATATAAATCCAACATGACATAGGTATCACAGAAGTCTCTTTAGTGTAGAGCATGGGTTTCCAAAGTGGGTGATACCGCCCCCAGTGGGCGCTGAAGCCTTCCAGTGGGGGGGCGATAGTAGGTTCAGAAGCATTTGATGAGAGTTTTTTTCGTGTTTTTGTGATTGAATAATCATGAAAATTTGAATTCTGCTTTTAATTCATCTTATGCCCGTCTTACACGATCCATTTTTCATCAATTTTCTATTTCATGCATATAATCATTTGAAAATTGGCCATGTAAGACAGAAATTATCAATTTTCTATGTCAAAGTGAGAATAGAGCATGTATATATTTGTGGGGTAAGGGGGCGTTGGCAAACTGTTATAATGGGGAGGGGGCGTTACAAAGCTTATGTCGGGCAAAGTGGGCGGTGGGACGACAATGTTTGGGAATCTATAGTGTAGAGGTTAGGTGCGTGCATCTAGTTCTAAAAATCGCCTGTGTGTTTCCGGGGCCCACAGGAGGTGGGGCAAAGATTAATAACACTGGGATCTACAACGCATGTCGTAAGAGGCGACTGAGGTAGGGGTCTAGGAAGCTACCCTAGTAAATAAAAAGCGTCGCAGAAATCGGATGTGATGGCCTACTTGTATGCGCATAACTGGCACAGCGGACAATTGCTCTTACTCTCAGATCGCATACAAAACACACAAGTGTTCGATATGGAGCGTTCGAAGAAGACGTTCTTAGAACATAATAAGAACATAATAAGAACATAATAAGAACATAATAAGAACATAATAGCAATAAGAACATAATAAGAACATAATAAGAACATAATAAGAACATAATAAACTTAATAAGAACTTATAAACATAAGAACATAATAAACTTAATAAGAACATAATGACATAATAAGAACATAAAAAGAACATAATAGAACATAATAAGAACATAATAGAACATAATAAGAACATAATAAGAACATAATAAGAACATAATAAGAACATAATAAGAACATATAGAACATAATAAGAACATAATAAGAACATAATAAGAACTTAATAAGAACATAATAAGAACATAATAAGAACTTAATAAGAACATAATAAGAACATAATAAGAACATAATAAGAACATAATAAGAACATAATATCCAAACTCCACAGTATACAGTCTTCTACAACAGAACATCGGAAAAGAAGGTAAGAGGAAGACCACGGAAAAGATGGTTAGATGGCGTAGCAGAATCCTGTGAAAGAGCAAAGATAACAATCACACAAGCCACCAGAACAGCGCAAGACAAAAACAGAAAACCACGACACTGGGCAACAACCCGGTAGCAGTGTGACGACAAAAGAAGAAGAAGAAGACGTTCCAAAAGTATTTGGTCCGTCTCCTCATAGAGCCATTTGGGATATTTTTAAAGAGTTTCCAGATCTCGGTGTAGGTGAACTCGAG
The DNA here is from genome assembly GCA_020796225.1 of Arion vulgaris. Classification (NCBI taxonomy): domain Eukaryota; kingdom Metazoa; phylum Mollusca; class Gastropoda; order Stylommatophora; family Arionidae; genus Arion; species Arion vulgaris. The sequence goes on along the minus strand of CM036777.1, from coordinate 20,437,119 downwards.
TTTCTAGTCCTATCAAAGATGGACGATTTAATTTGATTAACTTTGAATAACTTTAATTTGCACACATAAAAGAACAATTGGCAGTACAAAATCGAGAATAGCATGCACAGGCTGGATAGCCGCTGCACTGGCAAAGTTCATTGAAAATCGTGGCATATCTTATACATGACATAGCCATCAATCACAGTAAACGAGTCGGTGATTTTTCTAGGCACCGCTTATACGTTCAGTAGTTTGCCATTGCTTTCTGGATGTTGAGTCTAGTTTTACAATTCGTAAAGTCCCACGGAAACGAACTTGCTTCCAAACTACCTGCCGTGAGTTTGAACCAGGTACGCGTGGTTGTGATCGATCTCACTTCCGCTTAAGCACAGACTTCACTACAACTACAGACTTCACTACAACTACAGACTCTACTACAACTACAGACTCTCACTACAGACTACAGACTCACTACAACTACAGACACTCACTACAACTACAGACTCTCACTACAACTACAGACTCTCACTACAACTACAGACTCTCACTACAACTACAGACTCTCACTACAACTACAGACCCTCACTACAACTACAGACTCTCACTACAACTACAGACTCTCCACTACAGACTCACCACAGACTCTCACTACAACTACAGACTCTCACTACAACAACAGACTCTCACTACAACTACAGACTCTCACTACAACTACAGACTCTCACTACAACTACAGACTCTCACTACAACTACAGACTCTCACTACAACTACAGACTCTCACTACAGCTACAGACTCTCACTACAGCTACAGACTCTCACTACAGCTACAGACTCTCACTACAACTACAGACCTCACTACAACTACAGACTCTCCTACAACTACAGACTCTCACTACAACTACAGACTCTCACTACAACTACAGACTCTCACTACAACTACAGACTCTCACTACAACTACAGACACTCACTACAACTACAGACTCTCACTACAACTACAGACTCTCACTACAACTACAGACTCTCACTACAACTACAGACTCTCACTACAACTACAGACTCTCACTACAACTACAGACTCTCACTACAACTACAGACTATCACTACAACTACAGACTCTCACTACAACTACAGACTCTCACTACAACTACAGACTCTCACTACAACTACAGACTCTCACTACAACTACAGACTCTCACTACAACTACAGACCCTCACTACAACTACAGACTCTCACTACAACTACAGACTCTCACTACAACTACAGACTCTCACTACAACTACAGACTCTCACTACAACTACAGACTCTCACTACAACTACAGACTCTCACTACAACTACAGACACTCACTACAACTACAGACTCTCACTACAACTACAGACTCTCACTACAACTACAGACTCTCACTACAACTACAGACCCTCACTACAACTACAGACTCTCACTACAACTACAGACTCTCACTACAACTACAGACTCTCACTACAGCTACAGACTCTCACTACAACTACAGACTCTCACTACAGCTACAGACTCCTCACTACAGACTCACAGACTCTCACTACAACTACAGACTCTCACTCACCAGACTCCACACTCAGACTCTCAGTACAGCTACAGACTCTCACTACAGCTACAGACTCTCACTACATCTACAGACTCTCACTACAACTACAGACTCTCACTACAGCTACAGTCTCTCACTACAGCTACAGACTCTCACTACAGCTACAGACTCTCACTACAGCTACAGACTCTCACTACAGCTACAGACTCTCACTACAACTACAGACTCTCACTACAACTACAGACTCTCACTACAACTACAGACTCTCACTACAACTACAGACTCTCACTACAACTACAGACTCTCACTACAACTACAGACTCTCACTACAACTACAGACTCTCACTACAACTACAGATTTCCACTACAACTACAGACTCTCACTACAACTACAGACTCTCACTACAACTACAGACTCTCACTACAACTACAGACTCTCACTACAACTACAGACTCTCACTGCAACTACAGACTCTCACTACAACTACAGACTCTCACTACAACTACAGACTCTCACTACAGCTACAGACTCTCACTACAGCTACAGACTCTCACTACAGCTACAGACTCTCACTACAACTACAGACCCTCACTACAACTACAGACACTCACTACAACTACAGACTCACACTACAACTACAGACTCTCACTACAACTACAGACTCTCACTACAACTACAGACTCTCACTACAACTACAGACTCACACTACAACTACAGACTCACACTACAACTACAGTTTGCCAACTGTATAAATATCAAAGCAGACCACTGGCCATCTCCGTACGCTCACCAAAATTTTACGAAATATTTTCACCATTAAAAAAAATTACATCGGAGACCCTCGCCAGTGCTACGGAGCTCGTGCACTGCCGCTGAGATCTTCCTGTGTAAGAAAGAGATCGGAGCACAGATGGTTACTCAGTGAACTACAATTGATGGTCCAATCAATCAATCAATCAATCAGGTATCTCCAGCTCACATACACATATGCAGGAACAAACATGCAAACATGCCTACACACAAAATCTCTCTCATAAAATAAACTCTTGTAGGAATAGTGTGCAGTTCTTCTTTATGACTAGTCACATGTCACCCTATGCTACAGTATAAGCTAGTGGATGTGGTAGTATAGCGTACGGGTTGGTTTATGTTCTTAAACTATGATGTAGTTACGTAAATACTAGCGGCATTCTAGTGGATGTGGTAGTATAACGTAAGGGTTGGTTTATGTTCTTAAACTAGGACGTAGTTATGTAAATACTAGCGGCATTCTAGTGGATGTGGTAGTATAGCGTAAGGGTTGGTTTATGTTCTTAAACTAGGACGTAGTTATGTAAATACTAGCGGCATTCTAGTGGATGTGGTAGTATAACGTAAGGGTTGGTTTATGTTCTTAAACTAGGACGTAGTTATGTAAATACTAGCGGCATTCTAGTGGATGTGGTAGTATAACGTACGGGTTGGTTTATGTTCTTAAACTAGGACGTAGTTATGTAAATACTAGCGGCATTCTAGTGGATGTGGTAGTATAACGTTCGGGTTGGTTTATGTTCTTAAACTATGATGTAGTTACTAGCGGCATCATTTTCCTCATGCATATCTTAGAGAGAACGGTAATTGAAGGCATGGTTCTTGGAGCACGAGACGAGGCAGGGGGACGACCAAGACCAAGGTAGCAGCAGGACATTAAAAACATTAAACATGATGCTGAAAGAGGCGGGAGAACAGGCTAGAGACAGAGAGCTTTTAAAGGCGGAATGTAGCCCGTCTGCCCAGCGTGTTCGTAGCGCGTTGGACTACGGGTGACTATCCCTCTGTGTGTGCGGGTTCAATTCCGCGGGATGGCAGAAAAAGCCACAGATTCCCAGATTTACGGTGTTCGTGGCACCGAACCGAAGGGTTACGATGTCCATGGCACCGAGCCGAAGAGCTCAAGTGCTTCTGGATCGGAAAAAAAGGCGGAATGTAATGAAAACGACGTTACACAAGAGACATGAAGTACAATGATGATGGTTCTATCAATCAATCAATCAATCAATCAATCAATCATAATGCAAACTAAAATAGTAATAAAATAAACATTCAAACACAAATGCAACATAAACAACATACAGAACTGGTTAGGGGACTATCTGAAGACAACTAAAATCAGGTGGATTAAAGGGGAGGAGGCTATAGGCAAACTGTACCCATATGTGGAGGTGTTGTGTTTTCTTGGCAGCCATGTTTCCTGATACAAAGTAAACTATTACATTTGTAATACAAGTCAGGAAATATAATTTAAAATATAATAATTAAAGTAACTGAAATATGAATTAGTTAAAATTATAACAAAATCAAATTAATATATCGTTATTTTTCTATATTTTAGAATATAAATGTTACAGAAGAGTCATTCGTATAACATAGACAGAGAAGAGAACAAATAGATCTATCCAGAAAGAACTCAAAATCAAAGAAAACTGGTTGATGCTACAAATAAGAATGAGAAAATTGAAGTATTTTGGACATATAAAAAGACACGAAGGGCTAGAGAAGACCATTATGGAAGGAGGTCTCCCGGGAAAAAGGAGAAGAGGAAGACCACGGAGAAGATGGATTCAGGATGTAACTGATGATTTGAGCATGACGGCTGCAGAGGCGGGATATCTGGCTACGAGAGGGGGAGAAATTCACAAGCTATTGGATGATGAATACAACCATTGACCCATCAATCCATAGAACCCAACATCCATAGAATCCAACACTCATGAACCCAATCCATAGAACCAACAGCCATGAATCAACATCCATAGAATCCAACAGCCCATAGAATCCAACATCCCAAAATCCAACATCCATAGAATCCAACATCCATAGAATCCAACAGCCCATAGAATCCAACAGCCAAGTCAACAGCCCCTGACCGAGCATCCTATAGAATCCAAATCCTAGGACAAGCTACCCTAGTAAATAAAATTCTGACGAAATCGGTTCTGCTGGCCTAGTCACCATAGGCGCATAATTGGCACAACGTAAAAACGTTCTTGGCAAAGGCATGATCACAACTAGAGTGATCAAAATGCTGAAATGAACGATCGAAGAAGAAGAAGAAGAATCCAACAGCTCATAGAATAAAACAGCACATAGAACCCAATGGCCCAAAGAACCCAACAGCACAAAGAACCCAAAAGCCCCAAAAACCCACACAGCCCATATAATCCAACAACCCAACAACCCATAGAACGGAAACAAGCCAAAGACGCAGAATCTACAAAAAATAATTTACCCACTGTACGTTGCCTCACAACGTCACTTGACGATCCATTTCCCAAGGAGTTTCTAGACGAGATCTTGAACTCATATTCTGTATCAGGCTATTGCAGAGTTTTTTGTAGGCCTTACACAGTTTTTTAAGAATCAATGTTTTAAACTCATTGCTGATCCACTCATTCCATCTTTCTATCCTGAATCAATGAACTATATTTATTCTCTTCTTCTATCTCTTTTCTTTCTATCTCTCTTCTTTTCTATCTCTTCTTGCTATCTCTTTTCTTGCTATCTCTCTCTTTCTATCTCTTTCTTTCTCTCTCTTTCTATCTCTTCTTCTATCTCTCTTCTTGCTATCTCTTCTTCTATCTCTTTCTTTCTATCTCTTTCTTCTCTCTCTTCTTCATCTCTTCTTTCTATCTCTTTCTTCTATCTCTTCTTGCTATCTCTTTCTTTCTATCTCTTCTTGCTATCTCTTTTTTCTATCTCTTTTTTCTATCTCTTTTCTTTCTATCTCTCTTCTTGCATCTCTCTTCTTGCTATCTCTTCTTTCTATTCTCTTTTCCCATCTCTTTCTTTCTATCTCTCTTCTTTCTTCTCTCGTCTTTTCTTTTTCTTGCTATCTCTTCTTTCTATCCTCTTCTTTCTATCTCTTCTTGTTCTCTTTTCTTTCTATCTCTCTCTTTCTATCTCTTCTTCTATTCTTCTCTCTCTTTCTATGTCTCTTCTTGCTATCTCTTTTCTATTTCTTCTCTCTCTTTTTTTTATCTCTCTTCTATCTCTTCTTCTTTCTTTCATCTCTTCTTGCTATCTCTCTTTTTTCTATCTCTTTTCTTTCTATCTCTTTTCTTTCTATCTCTCTTCTTGCTATCTCTCTTCTATCTCTCTTCTTGCTATCTCTGTTCTTGCTATCTCTCTTCTTTCTATCTTTCTCTCTATCTCTTTTCTTGCTATCTCTCTTCTTGCTATCTCTCTTCTTTCTATCTCTCTTCTTGCTATCTCTTTTCTTGCTATCTCTTTTCTTTCTATCTCTCTTCTTGCTATCTCTTTTCTTTCTATCTCTCTTCTTTCTATCTCTTTTCTTTCTATCTCTTTTCTTGCTATCTCTCTTCTTGCTATCTCTTTTCTTGCTATCTCTTTTCTTGCTATCTCTCTTCTTGCTTCTTTTCTTGCTATCTCTCTCTTGCTATTCTCTTCTTGCTATCTCTCTTCTTTCTATCTCTCTTCTTGCTATCTCTCTTCTTGCTATCTCTTTTCTTTCTATCTCTCATCTTGCTATCTCTCATCTTGCTATCTCTCTTCTTTCTATCTCTCTTCTTTCTATCTCTCTTCTTGCTATCTCTCTTCTGCATATCTCTTCTTTTCTATCTCTTTTCTTTCTATCTCTCTTCTTGCTATCTCTCTTCTTTCTATCTCTCTTCTTTCTATCTCTTTTCTTTCTATCTCTCTTCTTGCTATCTCTCTTCTTTCTATCTCTCGTCTTGTTCTCTTGTCTTTCTATCTCTCTTCTTGCTATCTCTCTTCTTTCTATCTCTTTTCTTTCTTCTCTTCTTTCTATCTCTCTTCTTTCTATCTTCTCTTGCTATCTCTTTTCTTTCTATCTCTCTACTTGCTATCTCTCTCTTTCTGTCTCTTTCTTGCTATCTCTTCTTTCTATCTCTTTTCTTTCTATCTCTCTCTGCTATCTCTTTCTTTCTATACTCTCTTCTGCTACTCTCTTCTTTCTATCCCTCCTTCTTGCATCTCTTCTTATTTCTATCTCTTTTCTTTCATCTCTTCTTTCTATCTCTTTTCTTTCTATTCTCTTGCTATCTCTCTCTTCTATCTCTTTCTTCTATCTCTCTTCTTTCTACATCTCTTCCTTCTATCTCTTACTTTCTACTCTCTCTATGCTACACTTCTTTCTATCTCTTTTCTTTCTATCTCCTTCTTGCTATCCTCTTCTTTCTATCTCTTTCTTTCTATCTCTTTTCTTCATCCTCTTCTTTTCATCTCTCTTCTTTCTTTCTCTTCTTTCTATCTCTTTTTTTCTATTCTCTTCTTTCATTCTCTTCTATCTCTCTTTCTTCTCTCTTCTTTCTATCTCTTTCTTTCTATCTCTCTCTTTCTATCTCTCTTCTTGTTCTCTTGTCTTTCTATCTCTCTTCTTTCTATCTCTCTTCTTGCTATCTCTCTTCTTTCTATCTCTTTTCTTTCTATCTCTTTCTTTCTTCTTCTCTTCTTTCTATGTCTTTTCTTCTATCTCTTTCTTTCTATCTCTACTTTCTATCTCTTTTCTTTCTATCTCTTTTCTTTCTATCTCTCGTCTTGTTCTCTTGTCTTTCTATCTCTCTTCTTTCTATCTCTCTTCTTGTTGTCTTGTCTTTCTATCTCTCTTCTTTCTATCTCTCTTCTTGTTGTCTTATTTTAGAGGTCTCTGTGGTCGAGAAGTTAGGTGCTCGCCTCTCTATCCAAAGATACTCGGTTCGCTCCCTCGTGGAGCCAGCTAAATATTTTCCAGAGATCCCTGATCTCAGTGTAGGTGAGATAGATTTTTGTCCTATCGGAGACGGACGATAAAACATAAGTCCTGTGTTCAATTTGAGCACGTAAAAGAACCCATGGCAGTTCCAAATTGAAAATATCAGGCCGGAAAGCCGCTGCCTGGTAAAAAAAAATGCAGTAGAATAGCTTAAAAATTAAATTCCTACAAAATACGAGTTCACCATCTTCTAAATTACATCGAGGACCCTCGCCTGTGCTACGGAGTTCGTGCACTGCCGCTGAGATCTTCCTGTGTAAGAAAGATATTGAAGCACACATTGTTACTTACCAAATTGCAATGATGAAGGTCCTATCAAGCAATTTTATCTATCGGAACCTGGCAAGGAAACAAGGTGGACCACAGAAATAACAGAGACAGTGAAAGACACCATGCAATAAGTGCACACAAAAACTCGTTCTAGAAATCTCTTCTAATCCTGACGCTGTAAGACAAAATAGGATTAGGGGAATGAAAGAGAGAAGAGCAGGTTTGAGTCTCAAACAGGTTGTACCACAGTAAAGATTCTGTCAATTTTGTGTGTTTTTCCTTTCATTCGTCCGCTATCAATTTAGGCATAGTAATGGCACAAGAGGAACTCGCATAGATGAGAATCGTCATGCCGTTGAGGCACAGAGAAAACGAGCTGCGTGAAAAGACAGAACACACAACACTCACATGTCTAACCTTCATCATGTGGTAGGGGATTGTGTTCTAGGAATGGACTCTACAATCACCCCCGCACACACCAGAGATGTGCATCAGCACATGTCTGAGGATGTTGTCATCATCATTTGCGATGGACGGCTATTATATACATATGGAGTGATGTGAGACTTTACAAACATTTTTTTTATATCTCTGCGTTCTACTACAACAGCCACAATTACTTACCACAGAATAAAGTATTGAGGATGTCCACCATCGTTCTACAACAGCAGCCACAATTACTTACCACAGAATAAAGTATTGAGGATGTTCACCATCGTTCTACAACAGCAGCCACAATTACTTACCACAGAATAAAGTATTGAGGATGTCCCCCATCGTATGCAGCCTCCCAAGAAATGGTAACGTTGAACAGACCAGGAACTACAGTCACGTTGACGGGAGCATGTGGTGTTGTATCTGTGGATCCAGAAAATGTATGAAATATACCACATAATGCCATATAGAAAATTGACTGATGCTTTCTTTCTTTCTCGAATAATGTTTGCCTCACAGCGTCAGGTCAGGAAGAGATTTCTAAAACGGGCCCTAGTATGCGCTTCGTAGATAGTCTCTTTCGTCGCCTCTGTTATCTCTGAGGTCCATCTTTTGCGTGGCCAGCCTTTTGCTTTGTACCCATTGTATCGGAGCAGCATTGCTCTTTGGGGTGCACTGTCTGTTGGTAATCTGCTTACGTGACCGAACCATTTAATTTGTTGTTTCTTGATGAAGTCTAGTACTGATGTTGTACCCACTTTTTCCTGATGTCTTCATTTCTCAACGGTCTCTTCTTGTTACACCCAGCATTCTGCGTAGACACTTCATCTCTGTTGTGACTAGTTTTCTTCTATCGTTTGTTGTCAGCGTCCAGGTTTGGCACTGTAACATAATGTGGGAGAAATATTGTGTTGAACATTGCTCTTTTTGTGTTCATGGTGACATATTTGCATTCTAAAACTGATGCTACAAATAAGAAAGAGAAAATTGTAGTATTTTGAACATATAAAAAGACACGAAGGCCATCATGGAGAAGACCATCATGGAAGGAGGCATACCGGCAAAGAAAAGAAGAGGAAGACCACAGAGAAGATGGATTCAGGATGTAACTTATGGTTTGAACATGGCGGCTGCAGAGGCAGGATGTCTGGCCTATCGGAGAGAGAAATTCCGGAGGACTGTTGGGGTGGTAAAGTTCTGCTCAGAGCAAGATATTGGATGGTGAATGTCACATATGACAGAGTTGCAAACACAGACATGTGGACAAGAACGGGACAGAAACCCCTGATGACCCAGGTCAGGAGGAGAAAATGGGGATAGGTTGGGAAGACAATGTCGAGTGTCACTAACAAGCACTTGAGTGGAACCCGCAAGGAAAACGAAAAATAAGATGCCCTAAACAGACCTGGAAACGAAGTCTTCTTGAGGAACTGAAGAATGCTCAACTATCCTGGGAGATCATCAAGAAAACAGCCAGAGACATAGAGAAGAGTGGCAAACAACTGTTGATGTACCTATGCTCCACGAGGCGAGGAGCGTAGAGGAATAAGTAAGTAATGCCACAGGTTGTGTCTAAATTTAGAAGCTGCACCATTATTCAGACTAGACTGAGAAAGAAAATTGTGGACAGCCTGACTTCATGGCACGGAAGAACGTCAACGTCTGAGATTATAGCAAACACCAAGGACAGAGATTTGTGGAGATCCATCATGGCCTGAGCCAGCCGGTGCGGCACCTGATGACACAGTTACTGGTTACTGAACTGATGCCCCATCACACCTGGCAGACCCATAGGTGCTCAGTCTCTCCCAACAGATGTCAAAGGCTATGCAGCATACTGATGGTTCCTGTTACTCGCTGGTTAAACAAACTCATCTGTCCCTCAAGTACTAGTGTCCTCATCCAACAGTAGGTTGCCAAGAGACCGAAAAACTTCCCCCTTATCCATCCTCAACACTCCAACAATCGATGCTTTCGATGCAAGCCTGCCCGCTCTCTCGTTGCCAGTCGACAGCCCAATATTTGTCTTCAGAAATCTTCGAGTTGCTTCAGAAATCTTCGAGTTGCTTCAGAAATCTTCGAGTTGCTTCAGAAATCTTCGAGTTGCTTCAGAAATCTTCGAGTTGTTTCAGAAATCTTCGAGTTGCTTCAGAAATCTTCAGGGTGCTTCATGAGTCCTTCCTTTGGGGTCCTTCTTCCACTTCAGGTGGCGAGTTATGAATTTCCTTGGTTGTTGGTTCTGTAGCTATCTAGGTTTTTTTAACGGGGTGAGGTAGCCATCGCCATTTCCAACCTCCTGAGTCACCTCTTACGACATGCGAGGCAGATAACAGTGGTTCTATTATTTACACCCATAAGTTGGGCCCCGGTAACCACTCGTTCTCAATTCTCACTTCACTTGTTCTCAATTCTCCCTTCACTCACTCTCAACCCTCACTTCACTCGCTCTCAACCCTCACTTCACTCACTCTCAACTCTCACTTCACTAACTCTCACTTCACTCGCTCTCAATCCTCAATTGACTCGCTCTCAATTCTCACTTCGCTCGCTCTCAATTCTTGCTCCCCGCTCTCAATTCTCACTTCCTACTCTCAAATCTCCTTCACTCCTCTCAACCCTGAGTTCACTTACTCTTAACTCTGAGTTCAGTAGCACTAACAACTGTAGCAACTGCGCTCACTCTCAACCCTGACTTCACTTACTCTTAACTCTGAGTTCAGTAGCACTAACAACTGTAGCAACTGCGCTTGATTCTCAACCTGATTTCCTGATCCTCTTTCTAACTTTCTAATTCAGTGTCTGTTATTACTGTGATCGTCATTGGTCCTGTTTACTGCCGTCAACCTGAAACAGAGTACCCTATAACTCTACATTCAGTATGCACTAACAATCTGTGCAACATGCGTCATTCAACCTGACCACAAATGATGGGACAAATGGTGTCAATTTTAAAATTCAAACATGTCACCATGAACACAAAAAGAGCATTGTTCAACATAATCTTTATCCCGACATTATGCTATCAGTGCCAAACATGGACGCTGACATCAAATGATAGAAAAAAACTAGTCACGACAGAGATGAAATGTCTACACGGAATACTGGGTGTATCAAGAAGAGACCAGCTTAAATATGAAGACAACAGGAACAAATTGGGTACAACATTAGTGATGTACTTCATCAAGAAACAACAACAGATCAGAGGAAGCTGCCATGGATCGAAATGACATTCTTCACGCATTGAGAGAGTCTTTATGAACACAGGAGTTTCAGGGCTGTGAATCCCACTCGCTGATCAGACTAAGAGAGATGGGTGTCAATATTGGTGTAGCCCGAAAAGAACGACATACCAAATATGCAAAGAGATTGATTAGTCTACATCGAACTGGCGTGTTGGGTCGCTGGACGCTGCTGGATTTGTTGAGGCGGAGATCGGAGCACCTATGAACATGTCCGGAGTGCTATGATGATAGTCCTCATATAACTGATAACTGACAACAAATTAAATGGTTCAAGCACATAAGCAGATTACCAACAAAACCCGTGAGTGCACCTCAAAGAGCAATGCTACTCCGATATAGTGGATACAAAGCAAAAGACCGTCCATGCAAAAGGTGAACCTCAGAGATACCAGATGCGACGAAAGACACTCTTTATGAAGTGCACACAAAAGCTCGTTCTAGAAATATCTTTTTATCCTAACGATGTCAGTCAAAACAGGATTAGAGAATGGCAAAAACGAAAAACAGCCTAGATTCGAACCCCTACCTTCACCCACTGAATCGATACAGTTGGTATTCCTGTAGCTTCGCAGTTCATCTCTAGGAGTCTCCACATTTCTCATGAACAGTGGTTCTGGGCTGATCGTGATCAGAGGCGGCTCTGTAGACGGCAGTATGGATGATTGGTTAGTCAATAATTAGTGATGAATATAAAGGATGATTTTGTCAACAATTGTGGATGAATATAAAGGATGATTTTGTCAACAATTATGGAGGAATATAAAGGATGATTTTGTCAACAATTGTGGATGAATATAAAGGATGATTTTGTCAACAATTATGGAGGAATATAAGGCTGATTTTGTAAACAATTATGGGGAAATATAAAGGATGATTTTGTCATTTACAAAATCTGGTCATTGAAACAAAGATATGAGACAACACAACACGAATAAAAAAACAAAAGGAACGAGTAAAAAGAAAAGAAAGAAACTGAGATAATGAAAGAAAAAAAGAAACTGAGTAATGAAAAAAAAAATAAGATGCATAGATAACGGCAGAAAAGAAAAAGAGAGAAATTGAGATAATGAAAGAAAAGAAGAAGAAAAGAGAAAGCAGGAATAAAACACACAAAAAAGAAAGAGAAGATAGTCAAAGACAGAATCATTGAATAATGAGTAAATGAAGAAGAATGTGGAAATGTATAAAAAAAATATAAAAGAATGACAGAAGGGAAGGCGTAACAAGAAGCAGAAGATGAGAAGGACAAGGTAGGTTTAACTGACAATGATGTGTGTGTGTGCGTGTGTGAGAGTATGTGTGTGTGTGTGTCTGTGCGTATGTATCTGTGTGTGCCTGCATGTTTGTCTGTGTGTGTGTGTGTGTGTGTGTCTGTACGTGTGTGTAGTCTGTGCGCGTTTGTGTGTCTGTCTGTATATGGCTTCATGTGTGTCTTTGTGTGTCTGTTTGTTTGTATGTGTGTGTGTCTGCATGTGTGACTGTGCATGTGTGTCTGTGCATGTGTGTCTGTGCATGTGTGTCTGTGCTTGTGTATGTGTCTGTATGTGTGCCTCAGTGTGTGTATGTATGTATGACTGTGTGTGTGTATGTGTGTGTGTCTGTGTCTGCATGTTTGTGTGTGTCTGTATGTATGAATGTGTGTGTGTCTGCGTGTGTGACTGTGTGTATAACTGCGTGTGTGTCTGCATTTGTGTCTGTATGTATGCGTGTCTGCATATCTGTATGCAACAGGTAAGCCTCACCTGGTTTATCTGAGCCACCCAACCGTCAGCAAATGATGGAAAAAATGTCATCAAACATCATAAAAATAATGATAATAATTACAGAGATACAAATCACAACTTAGCCAGGACATCAAAGTTAACATTGACATAACTTTAGTTGTTAACAAATAGTTACAGAAGTTGAACACAACAATCATTGTTAACTAGTTTAGTTCACCCGTGTAGTGCCGGGGCCCGTAATGGAAGCAAAGAATAGTACCACTGCAACCTACAAGGTATGTCGTAGGAGGCGACTGATGTAGGAGCTAGGGAAGCTACCATAGTTTTTAAAAAAAACATCGCAGAAATCGGATGTGCTGATCTACGTGTAGGCGTATAACTGGCACGACGTACAATCGCTCTTAGGCTCAGATCCCAAACAAATCACAAGTGGTTAATATGTGGTCGATATTGAGCGTTTGAAGAAGAAGAAGAACTAATTTAATTTGATTTAGTTTCAGTTATATGAGGACTATCATCATAGCAATCCGGACATGACCATAGCTGCTCCGATCTCCGCCTCAACAAATCCAGCAGAATACAGCAGAATACAGCGGCCCAACATGCCAGTTCGATGTTCATTATTCAATCTTTTGGCATATTTGAGATGTCGTTCTTTTCGGGCTGTACCAATATCGACATCCATCTTTCATAATCTGGTCAGCGACTGGAATTCACTACCCTGAAACTCCTCTGTTCGGAAAGACTCTCAATGCGTTAGTTTGGTTTCGTTTTTAGCGTAGTTTAGTCGTCAGATCATTATCACTGCACATTGAACCAATTACTCCATAAGTGTTCCCATCTCCTTCTCAGTATGTCTCTCAGTTTAGTTTAGTGGTCAGATCATCATGACTGCACATCGAACCAGTTAGTCTATAAGTGCTCCGATCTCCTCCTCAGTATGTCTCTCAGCGTGTAGCAACTAACGACCCCGGTTCTCTGTTGCTTTACTATTATTCTGTAACTGAAAATCGAGCGTCTGTAGCTTAAGCGGTAGTAAGCTCTAAGCGGTAGTAAGCTCTAAGCGGTAGTAAACTCGAGCACAACCCAAGTGTAACTGGAAAGGAAAGCCGTTGCCCGGGACAAAATTCATTAGAAAGGTTCAATTATCACAATTCCTACAACATATTTTCACCATCTTCTAAATTACATCGGGGACCCGATGGAACACGGCACTGCAACTGAGATCTTCTTGTGTAAGAAATAGATTGGAGCACACATGGTTACTCACCGAAGTGCAATGATGATGGTATCAATCAATCAATCAATCAATCAATCAATCAATATTTACATTACAAATAAAACAATGACATGAGAAGTTGAGAACAAACGGATGATATTTTACTTGTATCAAATCAAAAACCACTAACTCACAACATCAAAAATATATCAAAGGAACATTGCAGGGTGGACAAAAGAATATTCTTGACATGCACAGCTACTTTTCTAAATCGTTGCCTCCGATAGCATAAGGCCGTCGAGCTCAGGTAAAAACTCTAAGAAATCATACCACAACCGTCGCGTGACCTCGTATTCCAGTATCGTTAGATATAGATAACACAGCATACTAAATCAAGGTTACATTATGTTACAAGTTCAGTTTAATTATAAGGAAAAACAATATTATTAACATTTGTCATCAAGAAATAAACATGTACTCTTGAATTGAGTAAAATTGCAAAGAACCCTTACATTGTTCTATCAAACACTTATAAAAAACCAGCCCCCATTAAGCAGGAATTTTGGTTTTCCCGTCTGAGCGAATCGGTCTTATGCTGCCAGAGGTCACATATAAACGTGGGATGGGATGTAAGAAAATGAACAACAGCAAAGAATAATACAATAAAGTGTTTATAAAGTCACTGTGCAGTAAATTGTGAAAATATATTGAGTAATTACGACAAGAATGATGAAAATTTCAGTCATGATATTCTGAGTTTCATGATTCTGTGTGCAGCAGCAGTACACAACAAGACGTTGTTATATTCGTGATTTTATTGTATTATAGGAAATGGTGTTGGCCATTGAATGCGGTAGGCTATCATTTATGTGATCGCCCGAGTGGTTACAGTGGCCCAAATTTGGGGAATAAAGAATAGAACCACTGTTACCTGCCATGCATATCGTAAGAGGTGAGTGAGGAGGTTTGGCTGAAATCGGATGGATGTGTCCTAAACGTGTAGAAGTCTATACGTTTAGGGCCTACCAAACCAATGTGCAACGTATACACGTTTGTGGCAAAGATCAAGCATATCACAAAGAGTGATTAAAATTGGTTGTAAAGAACGAACGTAATGAAGAAAAAAGAAGATTTATGTGATATGGGTAAGTCTTAGACACTGGAACGAATGCGAGAATTCGGAGTTAAGTTTGGACATACCAGATAGTGTCGTCTACGTGGTAGAGAGAGAAGATATACTAATCAACTTCTCATGGGTACATGGGCAAGTGAACTTTGGGATTGCTGTTGCAGCGAAGGACAGAGCACGAATGAGAATGTACAATGTGTCATGACGTCGATCGCATAACATAACATAACATAACATTGAAACCAGGGTATTCATGATGAAAAATATGCAGAGGCGTGTCAAAACGTGTCTTGAGGTCCATGGTGGATATTTTCAACATCGTCGTGCTCACAGTCACTTTACCCAATACAAGCTAGCCAATAGCAGTAGTATCTTGATGAACAATAACACTTTACCCAATACAAGCTAGCCAATAGCAGTAGTATCTTGATGAACAATACCACTTTACCCAATACAAGCTAGCCAATAGCAGTAGTATCTTGATGAACAATAACACTTTACCCAATACAAGCTAGCCAATAGCAGTAGTATCTTGATGAACAATAACACTTTACCCAATACAAGCTAGCCAATAGCAGTAGTATCTTGATGAACAATAACACTTTACCCAATACAAGCTAGCCAATAGCAGTAGTATCTTGATGAACAATAACACTTTACCCAATACAAGCTAGTCAATAGCAGTAGTATCTTGATGAACAATAACACTTTACCCAATACAAGCTAGCCAATAGCAGTATTATCTTGATGAACAATAATACTTTACCCAATACAAGCTAGCCAAGAGCAGTAGTATCTTGATGAACAATAACACTTTACTCAATACAAGCTAGCCAAGAGCAGTAGTATCTTGATGAACAATAACACTTTACCCAATACAAGCTAGCCAATAGCAGTAGTATCTTGATGAACAATAACACTTTACCCAATACAAGCTAGCCAATAGCAGTAGTATCTTGATGAACAATAACACTTTACCCAATACAAGCTAGCCAATAGCAGTAGTATCTTGATGAACAATAACACTTTACCCAATACAAGCTAGCCAATAGCAGTAGTATCTTGATGAACAATAACACTTTACCCAATACAAGCCAGCCAATAGCAGTAGTATCTTGATGAACAATAACACTTTACTCAATACAAGCTAGTCAAGAGCAGTAGTATCTTGATGAACAATAACACTTTACCCAATACAAGCTAGCCAAGAGCAGTAGTATCTTGATGAAAATTAACACTTTACCCAATACAAGCTAGCCAATAGCAGTAGTATCTTGATGAACAATAACACTTTACCCAATACAAGCTAGCCAAGAGCAGTAGTATCTTGATGAACAATAACACTTTACCCAATACAAGCTAGCCAATAGCAGTAGTATCTTGATGAACAATAACACTTTACCCAATACAAGCTAGCCAATAGCAGTAGTATCTTGATGAACAATAACACTTTACCCAATACAAGCTAGCCAATAGCAGTAGTATCTTGATGAACAATAACACTTAACCCAATACAAGCTAGCCAATAGCAGTAGTATCTTGATGAACAATAACACTTTACCCAATACAAGCTAGCCAATAGCAGTAGTATCTTGATGAACAATAACACTTTACCCAATACAAGCTAGCCAATAGCAGTAGTATCTTGATGAACAATAACACTTTACCCAATACAAGCTAGCCAATAGCAGTAGTATCTTGATGAACAATAACACTTTACCCAATACAAGCTAGCCAATAGCAGTAGTATCTTGATGAACAATAACACTTTACCCAATACAAGCTAGCCAATAGCAGTAGTATCTTGATGAACAATAACACTTTACCCAATACAAGCTAGCCAATAGCAGTAGTATCTTGATGAACAATAACACTTTACCCAATACAAGCTAGCCAATAGCAGTAGTATCTTGATGAACAATAACACTTAACCCAATACAAGCTAGCCAATAGCAGTAGTATCTTGATGAACAATAACACTTTACCCAATACAAGCTAGCCAATAGCAGTAGTATCTTGATGACAATAACACTTACCCAATACAAGCTAGCCAATAGCAGTAGTATCTTGATGTACAATAACACTTTACCCAATACAAGCTAGCCAATAGCAGTAGTATCTTGATGAACAATAACAATCTACGTTATAATTTTTCTGCCTCTTTAAAGTGCCAATTGAAAGCCACATTTCTCGTGACGTAGTCTTGCACGGGAGTAAATGTCACTGCACAGTGACTCTACAAACACCCTGTTTAACGTTAGTTATGACACGTAATGAATATTTTATTTATATTCTATGTCATTATCAATTCATGACCTTGCAGTCATATATATGACTTAAGTCAGAAATTGATTGTGTACTTGAATAGTAGATAGGATGAAACTGAAGGATCTAAACAAATATTTAAAGCCGAAGGATTGACATGTACTCTTCAATACGCCGTGGTTTACTCCATATTGCTAGGTCCCTCTCCGCAGAAATGGCATGCCAGCTGCCGAAAGTATATCACAAATCTCGAACTCTGTAGCTCCGGTAACGAGGATAGGAATCACTGGGGGGAAAATGCACTCGTGAACATAATGGCGTGGTCCGGATTCGAACCCACGACCCCCATGTCGGTGTTCATAAGGGGAGAAAAGAACAGTAACACAGCGACCTACAAGGTCAGAGGTGACTTAGGTAGGCGCTTAGGGAAGCTACCCTAGTAAATAAAAAGCCTCGTAGAAATCGGATGTGCTGGTTTACTTGTCGGCGCATAACTGGCACAACGTACAATTGATCTTAGGGTCAGATCACATACAAATCCCAAAGAGTGGTTTAACAAGTGGTTGATATTTGGAGAGTTAGAAGAAATGGAGAGTTAGAAGAAATGGAGAGTTAGAAGAAATGGAGAGTTAGAAAAAATGGAGAGTTAGAAGAAATGGAGAGTTTGAAGAAATGGAGGTTGAAGAAATGGAGTGTTAGAAGAAATGGAGAGAAGAAATGGAGAGTTAGAAGAAATGGAGAGTTAGAAGAAATGGAGAGTTAGAAGAAATGGAGAGTTTGAAGAAATGGAGGTTAGAAGAAATGGAGAGTTTGAAGAAATGGAGGTTAGAAGAAATGGAGGTTGAAGAAATGGAGTGTTAGAAGAAATGGAGAGTTAGAAGAAATGGAGAGTTAGAAGAAATGGAGTGTTAGAAGAAATGGAGAGTTTGAAGAAATGGAGTGTTAGAAGAAATGGAGAGTTTGAAGAAATGGAGAGTTAGAAGAAATGGAGAGTTAGAAGAAATGAAGAGTTAGAAGAAATGGAGAGTTTGAAGAAATGGAGTGTTTGAAGAAATGGAGTGTTTGAAGAAATGGAGAGTTAGAAGAAATGGAGAGTTAGAAGAAATGGAGAGTTAGAAGAAATGGAGAGTTAGAAGAGAGAGAGTTGAAGAAATGGAGTGTTAGAAGAAATGGAGAGTTTGAAGAAATGGAGTGTTAGAAGAAATGGAGAGTTAGAAGAAATGGAGAGTTTGAAGAAATGGAGTGTTAGAAGAAATGGAGAGTTAGAAGAAATGGAGAGTTAGAAGAAATGGAGTGTTAGAAGAAATGGAGAGTTTGAAGAAATGGAGTGTTAGAAGAAATGGAGTGTTAGAAGAAATGGAGTGTTAGAAGAAATGGAGAGTTTGAAGAAATGGAGTGTTAGAAGAAATGGAGAGAAGAAATGGAGAGTTAGAAGAAATGGAGAGTTAGAAGAAATGGAGAGTTAGAAGAAATGGAGAGTTTGAAGAAATGGAGAGTTAGAAGAAATGGAGAGTTAGAAGAAATGGAGAGAAGAAATGGAGAGTTAAAAGAAATGGAGAGTTAGAAGAAATGGAGAGAAGAAATGGAGAGTTAGAAGAAATGGAGAGTTAGAAGAAATAGAGTTAGAAGAAATGGAGAGTTAGAAGAAATGGAGAGAAGAAATGGAGAGTTAGAAGAAATGGAGAGTTAGAAGAAATGGAGAGTTAGAAGAAATGGAGAGTTAGAAGAAATGGAGAGTTAGAAGAAATGGAGTGTTAGAAGAAATGGAGAGAAGAAATGGAGAGAAGAAATGGAGAGTTAGAAGAAATGGAGAGTTAGAAGAAATGGAGTGTTAGAAGAAATGGAGAGTTAGAAGAAATGGAGAGAATAAATGGAGAGTTAGAAGAAATGAAGAGTTAGAAGAAATGGAGAGAAGAAATGGAGAGTTAGAAGAAATGGAGAGAATGTTAGAAGAAATGGAGAGTTAGAAGAAATGAGAGAGAAGAAATGGAGAGTTAGAAGAAATGGAGAGTTAGAAGAAATTGAGAGTTAGAAGAAATGGAGTGTTAGAAGAAATGGAGAGTTAGAAGAAATGGAGAGAAGAAATGGAGAGTTAGAAGAAATGGAGAGTTAGAAGAAATGGAGAGAAGAAATGGAGAGTTAAAAGAAATGGAGAGTTAGAAGAAATGGAGAGTTAGAAGAAATGGAGTGTTAGAAGAAATGGAGAGTTAGAAGAAATGGAGAGAAGAAATGGAGAGTTAGAAGAAATGGAGAGTTAGAAGAAATGGAGTGTTAGAAGAAATGGAGAGTTAGAAGAAATGGAGAGAAGAAATGGAGAGTTAGAAGAAATGAGAGTTAGAAGAAATGGAGGTTAGAAGAAATGGAGAGTTAGAAGAAATGGAGAGAAATGGAAGTTAGAAGAAATGGAGAGTTAGAAGAAATGGAAGTTAGAAGAAATGGAGAGTTTGAAGAAATGAAAGCTTAGAAGAAGAACCTACAACCTTCAGAGCAAGGAAGGCGCTAACCACAAATGCCACAGAGAAGTCTATATCATAAATGAACTCTAGAATTAGTTTGGTTTATTGTTGGTTTGAATTATTATAAATACAACTGACCTCTGACCAGTACTTGAACTCTGTTGGAGCTAAGGCCTTGACCCATTGTGTTTTCTGGTGTGCAGCTGTAGCTACCAGCATCGGACTCTGTGACGTCACTGACCTGAAATAGTGTTTACATCTCTATATAAAGCATTACAGTATGTCGTATTATACAGGGTGTTCAACTTAAAAGCAGCCTGTGAATGGAGCTAATCTGGCATATATGTATGGAAATGGGAAGGTTCAGTTATGACGTAGTATAGGTCAAGGTTGTGTGATGGTATGTAATTGTAGTGCGGAAGGGGCGATGAACAAATGTGACGTAGGACAAGCTAGTCAGAACCGGTTTAAATAGTAAATAGACGAGATGCTATGCGTACCTGGCAAATTTCTATCAACCAGATCTGTCTTGAACAATCCAGCTTAGCTCATTCCAGGTCTTTCCTACCTACTCTCTTGTCTCTGGCTACAGTTTATCTTCATGTCTCTCTAGGTCGCCCGCTACTTTCTCTCTTCTTGTGTCTGTTCGCTCACAGTCACTATCTTCATCTCTCTCTGGTTCCCTCGTTTATACTTCTCTTGTGTCTGGCTTTGATTTATCTTTGAATGTCTCTCTAGGCTGCCATCGTACTTCTCTTGTGTCCTAGAATCATTTCAAAGTGTCTGGTGCTCTGCATTCTCAATGCAGTCCAACTACTTCCATCTTCTCTTTTTTTGTTTCCTCGTTGATATTTCCTCGGGTGAACTCAGCATTTGGTAGTTTCAGTTTCAGTTTGGAATATCTTCATTGCACATGTCCATCGAGTATTTGGTAGTCTCTGGTCCCAGCAAATCGGAGAATTATTCTGAGACATCTTCCAACTATCACTCTTGGAAATTGTTTTCCAAGCCTCCGAATCACAACCCAACAACCATAATATCCACCCAAAAGTAATCTCTACCTCGACAACTTCCACAGCCATCACAATTTCCACTAGCCATCACAACTTCCACAGCCATCACAACAACATCTATACCGACAACTTCACAGCCATCACAACAACATTACTACCTCAGCCAACCTCACACCCAATCACAGACCACATCCTAGTACCTCGACAGACTTCCACAGCCATCACAACCACATCTACTACCGACAACTCCACAACCATCACAACCACATCTACTACCACAACTCCACAAACCATCACAACACAGCCATCACAACTTCACAGCCATCACAACACATCTTACTACACAGACTTCACAACCATCACAACCACATTTACTACCACAGACCTTCACAGCCATCACAATCCACAAGCTAAACACTCGACAATTCACTTCCACAACCATCTACTACCCTCGACAACTTCACAGCCATCACAACCACATCTATACCACAACTTCACAGCCATCACAACCACATGCATCCCAACTTCACAGCCATCACAACCACAGCTAGTCCCCATACTTCACACCATCTACCAGACTTCCACAGCACCTGCTTTCCACCTTCATCGATTAACTCACAGCCATCCAAATTCACAAGAATCCAAACCCGCCATAGAACAAGACTTTACTACCTACACGAGTTCTTGCCCCTGCAACTGAATTCCTGTAAAGGCTCAACAACTTCCACAAACCATATGACCTATCAATACTAAACTCACAACTCCACACATCACAACTACAGCAATCCACTGAACTTCCACAGCCATCACACCACATCTACTACTCACATACTGAACTTCCACACAGCCATCACAACCATCTACTACCACAACTCCACACCATCACAACCACAACTACAACCATCACAACTCCACAGCATCACAACCACACATCCACAGACCTACACGCATCCTACCTGAACTTCCACACCATCACAACACATCACACATCCACTGAACTTCCACAACATCACAACGCATCTCACTGCAACTTCCACAGCCTCACACAACATTTTACACCTCACAACTTAACACCAAAAGCCACATCTACTAGAACTCAAACGCGCTTCATCACAACCATTACTCCTGTCAACCCACAGCCATTCAATCCACTCATCTATCTGTCACCTTCCAAGCCATCACAACCCCAGCTACTACCTGGACAACTTCCAAAGCCATCACAACGAATCATATGAAAGCTTACATGCCATATCAACCATCTAATGCCTGAGGATTCAGCCAGCCATACAGCAACATCTACTACCTTAAAGTAGTCCACAGCCATACAACAGCATCTACTACCTCGACACTTCACAGCCATCACCCACATCTACTACCTCGACACTTCACAGCCATCACAACAACATCTACACCTCGACAACTTCCACAGCCATCACAACCACATCTACTACCTCAACAACTTCCACAGCCATCACAACCACATCTACTACCTCGACAACTTCCACAGCCATCACAACCACATCTACTACCTCGACAACTCCACAGCCATCACACCACATCTACTACCACGACAACTTCACAGCCATCACAACCACATCTACTACCTCGACAACTTCCACAGCCATCACAACCACATCTACTACCTCGACAACTTCCACAGCCATCACAACCACATCTACTACCTCGACAACTTCCACAGCCATCACAACCACATCTACTACCTCGACAACTTCCACAGCCATCACAACCGCATCTACTACCACAGCCATCACAACCACATCTACTACCACAGCCATCACAACAACATCTACTACCTCGACAACTTCCACAGCCATCACAACCACATTTACTACCTCGACAACTTCCACAGCCATCACAACCACATCTAGTACCTCGACAACTTCCACAGCCATCACAACCACATCTACTACCTCGACAACTTCCACAGCATTCACAACTTCCACAGCCATCACAACTTCCACAGCCATCACAACTTCCACAGCCATCACAACTTCCACAGCCATCACAACTTCCACAGCCATCACAACTTCCACAGCCATCACAACTTCCACAGCCATCACAACCACAGCCATCACAACCACATCTACTACCTCGACAACTTCCACAGCCATCACAACCACATCTACTACCTCGACAACTTCCACAGCCATCACAACCACATCTACTACCTCGACAACTTCCACAGCCATCACAACAACATCTACTACCTCGACAACTTCCACAGCCATCACAACTTCCACAGCCATCACAACTTCCACAGCCATCACAACCACATCTACTACCACGACAACTCACAGCCATCACAACCACATCTACTACCTCGACAACTTCCACAGCCATCACAACCACATCTACTACCTCGACAACTTCCACAGCCATCACAACTTCCACAGCCATCACAACAACATCTACTACCTTGACAACTTCCACAGCCATCACAACCACATCTACTACCTCGACAACTTCCACAGCCATCACAACCACATCTTCTACCTCAACAACTTCCACAGCCATCACAACCACATCTACTACCCGACAACTTCACAGCCATCACAACCACATCTACTACCTCGACAACTTCCACAGCCATCACAACCACATCTACTCCCTCGACAACTTCCACAGCCATCACAACCACATCTACTACCTCGACAACTCACAGCCATCACAACAACATCTACTACCACAGCCATCACAACAACATCTACTACCACAGCCATCACAACCACATCTACTACCACAGCCATCACAAACGCATCTACTACCACAGCCATCACAACAACATCTACTACCACAGCCATCACAACAACATCTACTACCACAGCCATCACAACAACATCTACTACCTCGACAACTCCACAGCCATCACAACCGCATCTACTACCACAGCCATCACAACAACATCTACTACCTCGACAACTCCACAGCCATCACAACCGCATCTACTACCACAGCCATCACAACAACATCTACTACCACAGCCATCACAATCGCATCTACTACCACAGCCATCACAACCACATCTACTACCACAGCCATCACAACCACATCTACTACCACAGCCATCACAACAACATCTACTACCACAGCCATCACAACCACATCTACTACCACAGTCATCACAACCACATCTACTACCACAGCCATCACAACAACATCTACTACCACAGCCATCACAACAACATCTACTACCTCGACAACTACCACAGCCATCACAACACCATCTACTACCACAGCCATCACAACAACATCTACTACACAGCCATCACAACCACATCTACTACCACAGCCATCACAACAACATCTACTACCTCGACAACTCCACAGCCATCACAACCGCATCTACTACCACAGTCATCACAACAACATCTACTACCACAGTCATCACAACAACATCTACTACCTCGACAACTTCCACAGCCATCACAACCGCATCTACTACCACAGTCATCACAACAACATCTACTACCACAGCCATCACAACAACATCTACTACCTCGACAACTTCCACAGCCATCACAAACGCATCTACTACCACAGCCATCACAACAACATCTACTACCACAGCCATCACAACAACATCTACTACCTCGACAACTTCCACAGCCATCACAACCGCATCTACTACCACAGCCATCACAACCACATCTACTACTACAGCCATCACAACAACATCTACTACCACAGTCATCACAACAACATCTACTACCACAGCCATCACAACAACATCTACTACCACAGCCATCACAACAACATCTACTACCTCGACAACTTCCACAGCCATCACAACCACATCTACTACTACAGCCATCACAACAACATCTACTACCACAGTCATCACAACAACATCTACTACCACAACCATCACAACCACATCTACTACCACAACCATCACAACAACATCTACTACCACAACCATCACAACCACATCTACTACCGTAGACTCACAACGTCCGCAACAGCAACAATCTCGACAATTGCAACTTCCACAGCCATCACAACAACATCTACTACCACAGACTTCACAACCACAGACTTCACAACCATAGACTTCACTACCATCTACTGAATGAATTTTTTTACCCAGGTACCTGCTTTCCAGCCTCTTCTTCTGGATTTGAAATGCACAGGGTTCTTTTATGTGCTCAAATTCAACAAGAGACCTAAGTTTTATCGTCCGTCTCCGATAGAACTAAGAACTCGATCTCACCTACACTGAGATCAGGGATCTTTGGAAAAATATCCAGATGGCTCCACGAGGGAGCGAACCTGGTACATTTGACATAAGAGACCAGCACCTAACCTCTACGCCACAGATATTCATTAAAAGATTAAAAATAAAATTCATACAAAAATGTCACCATCTTCAAAATTACATGGGGGACCCTCGCTGGTGCTACGGAGTTCGTGAACTGCAACTGAGATTTCCTTTGTAAGAAAGAGGTTGAAACACACATGGCTACTCACCGAAGTGCAATGATGATGATTCCATCAGTCAATTAATCAATCACAACCATCACAACATTCACAACTACAGCAATCAATTAAACGTACCAAAAGTGTCCCATTACTTAGAACTTCCAAACGGCCTTCACTCTCAACCTCTTCCTTGTCTTTAACCCAGATTGTATTCACAAGGGGTGGGTTCGAATCCACTCGGCAGTCTATGTGCTGGTCATATCCTTTGGCCCAAATGAGTTGAGAAGGTAACAGCAGAGCGACTGGTTTATCTGGAGAAGAATTGTAACATCAGAAAATGCAACTATGTTACAAAATGAAATCATATAGAAAGGTTAAGATGTTGTATATCTGGTTAATTAATGCGCAAGGTAGGGTTGTTGCAGACCGAAGTGGAGCATACAGGACAACTACTTCTACTTAAAAGCAGTCCCAGTGATAAATAGAAATTTGCCAATTATGCATTGCATCTCGTCTATTTACTATTTAAACCGGTTCTGACCAGCTTGTCCTACGTCACATTTGTTCATCGCCCCTTCCGCACTACAATTACACACCATCACACAACCTTGACCTATACTACGTCCTAACTGAACCTTCTCATTTCCATACATATATGCCAGATTAGCTCCATTCACAATCTGCTTTTAAGTTGAACACAGTTTCGTTTCAGTTTGGAATAATTTCATTGCACTCCGGACATGTCCATAGGTGCTCTGATCTCCTTCGCAATATCTCCAACAGCTCCAGCGACTGACCGTACAGTTCGATGTTGATTGATGAGCCTACCATGTACCTGTTGTGCTGTTCTTTTCTTGCCACTCCAATCTTTAATCCAAACTCTTGCAATCTAGTAGTTGATGTGGATTGGTTTAAATAAAAATTCTCTTTGTGGCCAAACTCTATGAGGGCATTCAAAATGTCGGCTCTATCCATTGGCTGCCCTGATATAGAGGCAGAACCAGCCATGTCGTATTTTGAGTATGAGGATGGAGGTTGAGGCCACTACTGCTGCCCTCTAGGTCTCCATTTACTGGGGCTGTTGTTGTATCTGACTCTCAGTCGATGCTTCACAAGATCCCAAAAGGGCAGGTTTCTGTATGAGTGGATGTCGTCTATAGAAGTCTCTAACCTCCAGAGGCTTACGTGGATATACTGTCCTGGGCTTGCGGGTGTTCGCGGTAATGAGAGAGCGGACAGGCTTGCATCAACAGCATCGATTGTTGGGGAGTTGAAGATGGATAAGGGGATATTCTTGGTCTCTTCACGACTGCTGTTGATGAGGACACTAACATCGATGTTGAATCGATCCAGCGATTTACGCAGTTTGGGGAGTTACCGTTGTCAAGTAGAACTGGATGCCTGAAGGGCAGAGTGAGTAGTTTGTTTAACCAGCGAGTCACGGGAACCATCAGTATGTATACGCTTCGATATCTGTTGGGGGAGACTGAGCACCTATGGGTCTGCCCGGAGTTCAGCGACGTCAGTTTAGTAACCAATAACAACTAACATTGAACAATCTTTACTAATCCTCTGGCATAGATGTCGATAACTGGGAAAATATTTCTTAGACTCGACAGATTAGTCTGAGGCACACTTTACTATCCTCTGGCATAGAATCGATAACTGGAAAATGTTTGAACTACAGATCAATCTGAGGACACTTATAATCCTCTGTATAGATGTCGACAACTGAGAAATGTTCATACCTGCGACAGCAGAACTTTTCACCGCTCGGAGAACTCACGATAGAACATAAACGAACACAAAGCAGAAAACTTCCACAAGTGTGCACATATCCTTGCCACACTGTAAAAAATTTAAGCCTGCATCAGGCTCACTAGTATCTAGAACAAGACAAACATAATGCACTACATGGTGTCTAACTTAAAAGCATCCATGAATGGAGTAACTGGCATACTTAGACAGAATGAGATAGCGTATGCTTATCTGGTCCAGTTGTGTGATTGGTTAATGTATCGAAAGGGCTTGATGAACAATTGACTAGGACGAGCTAGTAGAACGGTTTAGAAGAAATAAACAACGCAATAGGTTATCTGGCAACTTCGATTTGTAAATGGGGCTGCAAAATCTGAATACTGACATTCCAATGATGAAAAGGTGATCATCATCACCTGTGATGGATAACATTATACCTTGATGAAATCATTCTTGATGACAGTCATCATCCCTGTATGGAAACCATCATCACCTTTGTGGACATCATCACCTGTGATGGATCAGCATCATTAACTTGATGGACATCATTCACCTGTGATGGACAATCATCATCATCATTACCAACTCTAATGCCGCAGAAGTACCTGATAACTTACAGACACTGAGAGCCGATTTCATCTGTCCAGTCTTTGGTCTGATGTATACATGCCCTTGTGGATTGATGAGTCTCTATTTTTGACTAGAGTCCCATAGGCAGCAAACTCAGGAACAAACATGGCAATCTAGAACTTCATAGAAAGTCTATTAGATATAAATAACTTGTTCTCTTGATCGCTCCAATACGCCACTGTTAACCGATTTCTAGAGCTTTGTGTGATCTAGCCTAGAGGGTAACTCATGCCTTCCATTCTTTCTCTCCAAACAACTGTGACGTTTAACATGGCCAAAATATTTCTTCTTCCGGGACATGATGTTATTTATGAGCCAATGCTTCTTGATATGCAGGTCTTGTAGGATGTCTTTGTTTTTTCTCTTCTCTGTCCAGGATGTTCTAATGACAACATTTTTCACAGAAAACATTGTATGTATGGCCTTTTTCGTCTTTACAGACGGTGAATTGGCAGGTGTTTTACTGTGACAACCTCTGAGTTTTCGCTTTTTTCTCTTGTCGTTCAGCTCATGAACAAGTCTCTTCTCAAAATATTGCTTTCCACACAACTCTGTCATCAGTTAGTTTTTCACATGTGCTGGGACATATAGAAAAGTTATTCATTGGGGCCTTGCAAACATTTTTATATCTGAACAGTGGTCTGCCCTGGTGCCTCATCCCTTCCGAAAGTTCACAGAACAACATTTGTTTTGGTATGCGACAAGCTTCCATTCTCCTCACGTGCCCCAACCATCTTAGTCGTCTACTGCTGAGCATGCTCATGATGGAAGGCAGAGTTGGTTATCTTGTCGTACCACCTGATGTTCATAATCTTGCGGAGATATCGAAGGTGAAAGATGTTAAGTCTCTCTCGTGTCTTGAGTAGGCTGTCCATGTTTCTGAGCCATATAGTAAAGAGCTAATTACACAGGCTCGATCCTCTCCCTTTGTGCCTAGCTTGGACAGCTGATAAATAGAGAACATGCCTTGCCATATTACAATTAAGAAAACATTACAAACACAAAAATAGAAAATGGCGTCACATTGTAGAAGTGAAACAGCAAGTATGTGCTTTTAAAAATAAACCAAAAGTGTGTGTCTCACGTGATACGTCCGGCCTTGAAGCTGTCAATCATTCTGACGTCAATCAAATCTCGGTACCAGGTGTAAACGATGGTGTTGGGGTACCCTTCTGTTCCACATGGGAACACCACTCTCTGACCTTCTAGTACTGTCAGGTTGCCTGGCTGTGTCATAATGTAGGGTCCTCCTGTTGAGAGAGTAGGCATAATGTAGGGGCCTCCTGTTGAGAGAGTAGGCATAATATAGGGGCCTCCTGTTGAGAGAGTAGGCATAATAAAGGGGCCTCTGATAAAGAGATATTTATCATAATATAGGGGATATATTATTAATAATGTAGGGGCATCCTATTTTTTTTTTCCTGATCCAGAAGCACTTGAGCTGAAAACCCTTCTGCTCGGTGCCACGAACACCGTAAATCTGGGGAACCTGTAGCTTTTCTGCCAGTCTGCGGAGTTGAACCCGCACTTACAGAGGACTAGTCACCCGTAGTCCAACGCGCTACGAACACGCTGGGCACGCGGAAAGGGGCCTCCTATTGAAAGATATTTATCATAATGTATGGACCTCTTGTATAGATATTAGTCATAATATCGGGCCTCATATTGAAAGATATTTATCATAATACAAGGGCCTCTACATACATATTTATCATAATGCAGGGTCCTTCTATAAAGAGGTTCATCATATTCTAAGGGGCCTCGCATAAAGATATTAATTATAATAAAAGGGCCTCCTGTCCTGTAGAACTGTTAGTATATACAAGCATACATACTCTTTCCATGCTTTGTAATCTATATGGGTGTATGTTGCATGTATTCAAGTTATATATTTACTAGATGTTTCATTGTTTCTTTTCCTTTCTATTTCTAGTTTTATGTGTGTTTTTTGTGTTACATTTATTTCGTTATTCGTTTTTATTCCAGATTTTCCTTAGATACGTTTGTATTTGGTCGTCCATTTGTGTTTCATTTTAATTTGTCACTCCTGTTTGTTCGTTTGCTTGATAAAGGCCTTGTTGGTCGAAACGTTGCTGTATTTTGTCATTGTTTTTGTAATTTGTAAAACTACAGTACTTTGTAATTACGTGTTTTGCCAATCAAATAGTTTTACTGTAGTTCCATATATATATATACTACATATATATATATGAATACTATAGCAAGCCATGCCTTATTCTGGAACACACAGGGAAAGAGTAACAAGAGGATCAAAACAATTCACGTAGACTACATTTTAAAAGATATATTGGAAGCAGGAGCGGCTCGTCATTAAGGGCCAGTGGTGCACGGCCCCACCAAAAATATTGAGTAACGTGTACTTATTATTTTAGACATTATTTGTTCATAATTATTACTTTCAACGAGATACTGATTAGCTTTGAAAGTTGATATATAACGCTAAAATATCACACACACGGTCTGAAATCTTAAATTTAGCTTCTTTCCTCCCTAATTAGTATACGCCCCTGGTCATTAGGGGCCAGTAAGAATAGGCCTACCAAACCAAAAATAATTAACCTGTACTTATTATTTTAGAAATTATTTTTCGTAACTATTACTTTTAACTTGACACTGATTAGCTTTGAAAGTTAAATATATAACACTAAAATATAAATATCAGAATAATATAACAACTATATTAATATATAACATATTCTTATTTCAAAATATTATAAAGACAACTCATCATTTTCCATCTAATGCTTCCGCTCATTGTGCCACGCACTATTTCTGGGGAGAGTTTTAAATTTCCTATCTAAGATGTAACATTGCGACCTCTGACCTTTGATCGCTATTGCAATGATAGTTGCCAAAACAATTATGTCATTTTCATTCAGACGGAAGATATATTCATTCTTACGCGGCCAAACTACTTCTCAGATAAACAAGGACATAGTCCGTTTAATTATCGATTGAATCCCAAATATGATATAAAAACAGTATAAAATTATAGAAAATAATAGTAATAAATAACAAACCATCCTAGAATAATATTCGTTTTAGGGAATTGTCCCTTGCATTAATACATCTTGTCTACAGAGTGAGTTATTATCTTGTAGTGGTGGGGAGCTTGCGTACCTCCATGATCGGGAATGCTATGCTGACAGGAGATTTGCTCCTAGTAGGGACACCCATGTCAGAAAGGTTTAAGAATAGAGGGGAGACGAAATGTGGTCTCCTGGTCCTCCAGGTTGGGGGTTAGGCAATGGGTTAACAACCAATTCCTTTTAAAAAACATGGTGTTACAGAAACAGAAGTAAGAGATACCATTGTTACAACGGGTGAAGGGAGCGAGGTCAATCGGGCAACTGATTTCATGAAGGAAGGGGGAGACCAAACTCTTGAGGAAGTCTCCACCAAAAAGACTAACTTTCTTACAAGACATTGTTTAGGTCAGCTCTCAGGTGGACTGCGGATGGGAAGAGAAGATCTGGTCATCCAAAGGAAGCATGGAGAAG
Source organism: Arion vulgaris (assembly GCA_020796225.1). Lineage (NCBI taxonomy): Eukaryota > Metazoa > Mollusca > Gastropoda > Stylommatophora > Arionidae > Arion > Arion vulgaris. The sequence continues at coordinate 20,405,697 of CM036777.1, read as the reverse complement.
AACGGTGGAGAGAGAGTTGAAGGAGTGTGGCCTGATGTGGGAGACGGTTGGTAGAAAGGCAGCAGAACGGCAACAGTGGAAGTCTCTAGTGGAAGCTTTATGTGTCAATCGGGACACGAATAGGATATAGATATAGATAGACTCTCTACATATAGCATGTTTTTTTTCTCTCGCTAGGAACCCCCTCTTCTTCTTCTTCTGTGATCAAATTCTGCTACGCGACTACTCCGGTATGTGTCATAAACAGGGCGGTGCGCTTGAGGTCTTCACCGGTCCCTTATAATTTGTTTTGTAGTGTTGTTTCTGTTGACCAAATTTCCAATCTTTCACTAATCAGACTGGGGCAGTCTTGCAGGATGTGCTCTGGTGCTCCACATGTGCAGGCAGCCGAGTCCCTGAGACCCATTCTATGGTACTGTGCTCTGAGACTGCAGTGTCCCGTCTAAGTCTGAAGACTGTGACCTGTGTTTTTCTGTTTAGTGTATTTATACTGTCGTGCTCTGGCTTGTATCCTCCATTTGTTTTCTCTCCACATCATTTTCCTGGGTTGTTTCAGGAGAGTCTTTGCTTCTGTATAGCTTTGTGTTAGGTAGTGTTGTGTTAGGTAGTGTTGTGTTAGGTAGTGTTGTGTTAGGTAGTGTTGTGTTGGGTAGTGTTGTGTTAGGTAGTGTTGTGTTGGGTAGTGTTGTGTTAGGTGGTGTTGTGTTGGGTAGTGTTGTGTTAGGTAGTGTGTGTTAGGTAGTGTTGTGTTGGGTAGTGTTGTGTTAGGTAGTGTTGTGTTAGGTAGTGTTGTGTTAGGTAGTGTTGTGTTAGGTAGTGTTGTGTTAGGTAGTGTTGTGTTAGGTAGTGTTGTGTTAGGTAGTGTTGTGTTGGGTAGTGTTGTGTTGGGTAGTGTTGTGTTAGGTAGTGTTGTGTTAGGTAGTGTTGTGTTAGGTAGTGTTGTGTTGGGTAGTGTTGTGTTGGGTAGTGTTGTGTTAGGTAGTGTTGGGTAGTGTTGTGTTAGGTAGTGTTGGAGTGTTGTGTTAGGTAGTGTTGTGTTAGGTAGTGTTGTGTTAGGTAGTGTTGTGTTGGGTAGTGTTGTGTTAGGTAGTGTTGTGTTAGGTAGTGTTGTGTTATGCTCCTAGGAACCCCCTAATACTTGTTCATTATCTATTTATTGAACATAGTCATTGGCATCGTTGCTTCCCTGGGGTTCTTAAAACTCATTATTCTCTTCCTACAATAAACATCAAGCTACATATGAATGATTGATTGATTGATTGATTGATTGATTGATTGAATGATAGGACCATCATCATTGCACTTCGGTGTGCTCCGATCTCTTTCTTACACAAGAAGATCTCAGCTGCAATGCACGAACTTCGTAGCACCGGCGAGGATCACCGATGTAATTTAGAAGGTGGTGAAAATATTTTGTTGGAATTGTTATTTAATCTTTCTAATTAATTTTGCCAAGGCAGCGGTTTTCCAGCCTGCTCTTCTCGATGTTAAACTGCCGATAGTTCTTTTACGTTCTCAACTTAAATACGGGATCTATGTTTTATCTTCCATCTCCGATAGGACTAGGAGCTCGATGCAGTTCGCCATGCTCTTTTTACAAATACACTTCGATATAACCAAAAAGACTCGTTCTTAAGTTGAAAGGCGTACCTCCTTTAACTCCTATTTAACACCAAAAAAAAGATTAACTCATTTCACACCATTCATCACTACAGCGGGGTACAAGTGAGTGAAAATCCCACCACCAGCCCTTATAGCGGCATAAAACATTGTCACCGCCAACTCGCCTCCAATCACAACACAGTCCCCGCCTACTCACTTCCAATCATTACACTATCCCCGCCTACTCATCTCCAATTACAATATAGTTCTCGTCTACTCACCTTCAATCACAACTCAGTCCCCGCCCACTCACCTTCATTCACAACACTATCCCCGTCTACTTACCTTCAATAACTAACTTGATTGGCTGACTCCTATCCCCGCCTACTCACCTTCAATAACTCACTTGATTGGCTGACTCCTATCCCCGCCTACTTACCTTCAATAACTAACTTGATTGGCTGTCTCCTATCCCCGCCTACTTACCTTCAATAACTAACTTGATTGGCTGACTCCTATCCCCGACCATGTTGGAAAACGTACAGGTATAAATCCCGCCATCTTCTCGCTGCACATTTGCAATACGAACTTCAGTCTTGTCTACAGTTGTTCGAGCACTGTTGTTTAACACTTGTCCGTCTTTCGTCCATGTCATTTTCGGCTCAGGTGAACCTTTACCCTCACAGAACAATCTGGCAGACTCGCCCCTGAGCACATTCAGTAAAGTTCCTGTACTTTTGGTGATATGAGGTGGAGCTGTGAGAAAGAAAAAGATGAGATATTCATAAGAGTGTCACAAATGGGGTATGTACCTGGATAATTATTTTTAATTTAGTAGTTATCATGAATCCCTCATATGGACACCAGAGGGAAAAGAAAACGAGGAAGACCAAGAGAGACTCTGCGTAGAACCATCATCAGAGAAGGCTCAACGATGGGCCTAGCAAACATTAAAGACCTAAAACAGATATCAACGAACCGCGAGGCATGGAGAGCTATGACCTCTGCCCTATGCGCCGCCCACAGGCCCAAGAGGAAAGACTAACTAAGTTATCATGCACGGTATAGCGTCAACATCTTAGATGTTAGCAAACACCAAAGACAGAGATTTGTTTGGGTATACCCTACGAAAGACACAGTCGAGTGTCACTAGACAAACACTTGAGTGGAACCCGCAAGGAAAACGAAAAAGAGGACGCCCTAAACAGACTGGAGACGAAGTCTTTTTGAGGAACTGAAGAGTGCTCGACTATCCTGGGAGACTATAAAGAAAACCGCCAGAGACCGAGAAAAGTGGTGAACAACTGTTGAGACACTATGCTCCACGAGGAGCAGAGAGGAATACGTCAAGTAAAGTAATAATCGCCTACGCCAGCCGACACGGCACCTGATGATGATGATGAGCTATATTATATTATAATAAAGAATATAAAATGGGATGGATTCAGGAAAAAATGATGAAATCAGAGAAATGTCAGGTCAACTACTAGTAACAAATGTTATAAGAAGGAGAAGATGGAGATATGTTGGGCACACTCTGAGAAGAAATGTCTGGCCAACCACTAGTAACAACTGTTATAAGAAGGAGAAGATGGAGATATGTTTGGCATACCTTGAGAAGAAATGTCTGGTCAACCACTAGTGACAACTGTTATAAGAAGGAGAAGATGGAGATATGTTGGGCATACTCTGAGAAGAAATGTCTGGCCAACCACTAGTAACAACTGTTATAAGAAGGAGAAGATGGAGATATGTTTGGCATACCTTGAGAAGAAATGTCTGTCAAAGCAAGTGACAACTGTTATAAGAAGGAGAGATGAGATATGTTGACACACTATTAGAAGAAATGATCTAAGGAATCCCGAAAGCAGGTATTACTGAGGAGTAGATAGCGTAAAGTTCAGAAAAATGGCATCTTATGGAAATAGAAACGAGTTTACTAAGAGATGTGAGAAATCAGACTGACTCGTTCTATAGATGAGATTGAACAACAGTTGATCAGGATGATGTTGGATATGTGTTGGAAGCCACTATGTAACATTCAGCTCTATAAAAGGAATATTATGTATGATAATTTATATTTGTATGTTGAGATGTGATGTTGAACACTTGTATGTTGGATACACTTGTATGTTGAAAATTGTATGTTGATACATTGATGTTGGGTACACTGATGTTGGAGATGTGTATGTTGGAGATTGTATTGAGATGTGTGTTAAGATTTGTATGTTGAATCTGTATTTGGAGATTTGTAATTTGAGATTTGTAATTTGATATTAACAAGGTCAGATCAGATGTTTCATCTGCTACCGTATGACAGTAGAAGTTACCATATGTAACTGTTAAACCCACTGTCAGATTAGAAGTTTCATCTGCTACCATATGACAGTAGACGGTACCATCTGCAACTGTTAAATCTACTGCCTTATCGAGGGACGGAAGGGGGGAAGCTCAGGAAAGCTAAAGGCTAGTGGAGTAAATCCTGAAAGAAAATCCACATTGTCTAGTGGAACAACATAGTTACACAGAAGGTTAGAGAAGTAAATAGCTACAAGCGGGATCTAACTTCAGGCATGCTCGCCTGCCCAGCGTGTTTGTAGCGTGTTGGACGACGGGTGATAAGCCCCAGATGAGTGCGGTTCAATTCCGCGGGCTGGTAGAAAAGCCAAATGTTCTCCAGATTTACGGTGTTCGTGGCACCGAACCGAAGGGCTACGATGTCAATGGCACCGAGCCGAAGAGCTGAAAGCTCAAGTACTTCTGGATCGAAAAAAAAGTTCCGTGCAGCATAGACAAAGAAAATTGGGAGCGGCTGACCAAAGTCATGCAAGCATGGCGAGAGGCAAGCATGGCGAGAGGCAAGCATGGCGAGAGGCAGTGAGGGGTGGCTCAAAAATAAAAAGAAAGCACTATCACATATGAAAGCAAAAGAGAACGCAGAGGGCAGAGAGACCATCCTACGTATCCTCTCCAGTTTTCCCTGCAGCAACTGTAGCAAGGATTGCCACTCCATAATAGGCCATTACAGCTACAAGAAACGTTGTGATTCAGCGCAGAACAAATTACGTGGCACAAGACCTATTGTCTCTTGAGACAAATAGGCACATGATGATGTTGTAGAGTAGTAAACATTGACGACAAATCCGTATGGAGGGACCATAAGGCAGTTCATGGTTATGTGTGTGTTCCATTTCATCTTCTTGCATCCCCTGCATGATTCGAAATGTATTGATCTTGGCGGGCGTTTATCTGTTTATCTGGTTATATATATATATATATATATACATCATCTTCATACCCACTCTATGTTACCAAAGCCAAACATGGACAATGAATAAGACACATGCACATAAAATAGCAACATGCGAAATGAGATGTCTCCACAAAGTCACCAACAGCACAAGAATCGACAAAGTTACGAATACCAGCATTACAGAAGAGGTTTGAACAAGACCGTGCTTGAATTATATAGCAAAACACAGAATGAAGTGGTTTGGCCACTTAGTAAAAATGCGAACAGACCAAACTGCCTATGAAGCTGTCCACAACAGAATATCAGGAAGGAAGGCGAGAGGAAAACCGAGGAAAAGGTGGATAGATAACGTAGTTGAATTCTGCCAGGGGAACTAAGAAAACCATCACACAAGTCACAAGAGAAGCGCAAGACAAATACATAAAATCACGACACTGTGATAACAACTCGGTAACAGTGTGATGACAACCCGGTAACAGTGTGATGACAACCCGGTAACAGTGTGATAACACCCCGGTAACAGTGTGATGACAACCCGGTAACAGTGTGATAACAACCCGGTAACACTGTGATAACAACCCGGTAATACTGTGATAACAACCCGGTAACACTGTGATAACAACCCGGTAATACTGTGATAACAACCCGGTAACACTGTGATAACAACCCGGTAATACTGTGATAACAACCCGGTAACACTGTGATAACAACCCGGTAACAGTGTGATAACAACCCGGTAATACTGTGATAACAACCCGGTAACAGTGTGATAACAACCCGGTAACAGTGTGATAACAACCCGGTAACAGTGTGATAACAACCCGGTAACAGTGTGATAACAACCCGGTAACAGTGTGATAACAACCCGGTAACACTGTGATAACAACCCGGTAACACTGTGATAACAACCCGGTAACAGTGTGATAACAACCCGGTAACAGTGTGATAACAACCCGGTAACAGTGGGCTGACAAAAGAAGAAGATATATGTATCAGCGGGCGCGTAATTTGTTTACTATCTCTCAGATCGATCCAGCTTCAATTGGTTGAAAAAATCACTGGAAAGTAAAGGCGGTCAGCGTGATTTTGACCACATCATCCATCGTGTGCCGTCGGATACTGAAAAATACAGGCATAACCGTGTATTATATTGATCCTATACACCACGGGTAATAAACTGGTTTCTTTATTATATATATATATATATATATATATATATATATATATATATATGTACAGAGCGACAGAGAAGATCATTAATGCATTTGAATGCAAATGCTACAGAAGAGAACTTAGAATATCTTGGACAGAGAAAAGAACAAATGCTTCTGTTCTACAACAGCTTAATATTAAAGAGAGTTGGTTATTAAAGAATATAAAATCAAAGAACATTAAATATCTCGGACACATTAAACGACATGAGTGCCTAGAGAAGATTATTTTGGAGGGGATGATGCCTGGAAGAAGAATGAGAAGAAGATCTAGAAAACGATGGGTGCAAGATGTCATTGATGATCTGAGAATGACTGCTGCTGATGTCGGTTAACTTTCACAGAACAGGGAGTTTTTAAAGGACTAATTTCACAGGAGCCAAGTTTCGGAAGGGACAAGCTACTTGATGATGATGACGATACACAGACAGATCAACTAAACAAGGGAAACAATCACAGAAGGTTTTTTTGAGATAGCATTTATTTAGTTATTTCCCTTCTATTGCTGAAAAACGGGAACAGCCGAAACAAAAAAGATGACATTCGGATGTACCAGTGCTACATGCGGTAGGCGCGTACTGGTAGTGTAGTGTCTGATGTTCTTGGCGCAAACCACATATATCACAAATAGTGGCTATTGGTTAATGAACTGACATCACAGCACTCCAGGCAGACCCATAGGTGCTCAATCAGACCCATAGGTGCTCAATCAACCCCAACATATTTAGAAGGGTATGCATACTGATGGTTCCCGTGGCTCGCTGGTTAAACACACTTTTCTCTCTCTGCCTCTTTGGAGTTACCAGTTCGACTTATACAACGGGTAACTCCAAACTGCTTAAATCGCTGGATCGATTCAACATCTATTTTAGTGTCCTCATCCAACAAACAGTCGCGAAGAGACCGAAGAACAACCCGTATATCCATCTTCAACTCCCCGAAAATCGATGTTGTTGATGCAAACCTGTCCGCCCTCTCATTACTGCAAACACCCGCATACCCAGGACAGTATAACCACGTACCCTCTGGAGGCTAGAAACTTCTATAGACGACATCCACTCATACCGAAACCTGCCCTTTGGGATCGTGAAGCATCGACTGAGAGTCAGATACAACAACGGCCCCAGTAAATGGAGAACCAGAGAGCAAATAGGGGGCAGCAGTAACGGCCTCAACCTCCATCCTCATACTGGAAATAGCAGACATTGGGGCTGGCTCTGCCACTATATCAGGGTATACGAAACCTGCCCTTCTGGAACTTGTGAAACACAGACTAAACAAAATTTCAGGCACAACTTTTTTTTAAATTAAAAAAAAACAATTTCAAACCAGCCAAAACAATCCTCTGGGCAATCATTAAAACTGTTGGTACATCACCCTTTCTCGCCCGCCCCTTCTCCCACCCCTCAGGTCATGAGATATGTTTGCTATTTCAACATAACACAATTTCTCAAACTAATCCGACTTTAGTTCGGTTGCGAAATTATGTGACTCCGATTTCATATTTCAAGTAATTACGTCGGCGGCGATGTCGTCTAGTCTTTAGAACTTCTTCTTCTTCAAACGCTCCGTATCGACCACTTTCTAAACCATTCTTTGTGCTCTGTATGTGAGCTGAGCCTAAGAGAGATTGTATGTTGTGTCAGTTATACGGCTACAAGTAGGCCTGCACATCCGATTTCTGTGACACTTTTTATTTACTAAGGTAGCTTCACTAGGCCCTTATCTCAGTGACCTCTTACGACAGGTCTTATATATATAGCAGTGTGACTATTCTTTTCTCCCCATGGGGGCCCTGGCAACACACGGGCGATATGGGGGTACATATGAGGTCATTACATCCGGGATTAGGAAAGCCAAACAAGACTTTGCTATCCTGTACACAGTGTGGACATCTACTATTCTGTACACAGTGTGGACATCTATTATCCTGTACACAGTGTGGACATCTATTATCCTGTACACAGTGTGGACATCTACTATCCTGTACACAGTGTGGACATCTACTATCCTGTACACAGTGTGGACATCTACTATCCTGCACACAGTGTGGACATCTACTATCCTGCACATAGTGTGGACATCTACTATCCTGTACACAGTGTGGACATCTGCTATTCTGTACACAGTGTGGACATCTGCTATCCTGTACACAGTGTGGACATCTACTATCCTGTACACAGTGTGGACATCTACTGTACACACACAGTGTGGACATCTACTATCCTGTACACAGTGTGGACATCTACTATCCTGTACACAGTGTGGACATCTACTATCCTGTACACAGTGTGGACATCTACTATCCTGTACACAGTGTGGACATATACTATCCTGTACACAGTGTGGACATCTATTATCCTGTACACAGTGTGGACATCTACTATCCTGTACACAGTGTGGACATCTACTATCCTGTACACAGTGTGGACATCTACTATCCTGTACACAGTGTGGACATCTACTGTACACACACAGTGTGGACATCTACTATCCTGTACACAGTGTGGACATCTACTATCCTATACACAGTGTGGACATCTACTTTCCTGTACACAGTGTGGACATCTATTATCCTGTACACAGTGTGGACATCTACTATCCTGTACACAGTGTGGACATCTACTATCCTGTACACAGTGTGGACATCTACTATCCTGCACACAGTGGGGACATCTACTATCCTGCACATAGTGTGGACATCTACTATCCTGTACACAGTGTGGACATCTGCTATTCTGTACACAGTGTGGACATCTGCTATCCTGTACACAGTGTGGACATCTACTATCCTGTACACAGTGTGGACATCTACTGTACACACACAGTGTGGACATCTACTATCCTGTACACAGTGTGGACATCTACTATCCTGTACACAGTGTGGACATCTACTATCCTGTACACAGTGTGGACATCTACTATCCTGTACACAGTGTGGACATCTACTATCCTGTACACAGTGTGGACATCTATTATCCTGTACACAGTGTGGACATCTACTATCCTGTACACAGTGTGGACATCTACTATCCTGTACACAGTGTGGACATCTACTATCCTGTACACAGTGTGGACATCTACTATCCTGTACACAGTGTGGACATCTACTATCATGTACACAGTGTGGACATCTACTATCCTGTACACAGTGTGGACATCTACTATCCTGTACACACACAGTGTGGACATCTACTATCCTGTACACAGTGTGGATATCTACTATCCTGTACACAATGTGGACATCTACTATCCTGTACACACACAGTGTGGACATCTACTATCCTGTACACAGTGTGGACATCTACTATCCTGTACACAGTGTGGACATCTACTATCCTGTACACAGTGTGGACATCTACTATCCTGTACACACACAGTGTGGACATCTACTATCCTGTACACAGTGTGGAAGTCCACTGCCATCTCCACGAAAACAAAGCTCAGGATATTCATCTCAAATGTGAAATCTGTGTTGCTGTATGGCTCGGAAACGTAGCGAGTCACCAAGTTAAATACAAATAAGATTCAGACCTTTGTCAACCGATGTCTTCGACGGATTCTCAGACTGTGATGGATTGACAGTTGCAAACACAGATCTGTGGGTAAGAACTGGACAGGAACCCATGATGAATCAGGCCACGAGGAAAATATAACCATGGGTCGGGCATACCCTTCGGAAGGCACAGTCGAGAGTCACTAGTCGCGTGTATTGCTGGGGCTTGCAATGGGAGCAACGATTAGTAGCACTGCAACCTACAAGGCATGTTGTAAGAGGTGACTGAGGTAGGCGACTAGAGAAGCTACTCTAGTAAATAAAAGCATCGCAGAAATGAGATGTGCTGGCCTACTTGTAGGAGCATAACTGGCACAACGTACAATCGCTCTTAGGTTCAGATCACATACAAATCACAAAGAGTGGTTAACAAATGGTCGATGTGGAGCTCTCGAAGAAGAAGAGTGAAACCCGCAAGGAAAACGGAAAAGGGTGCGTCCTAAACAGACCTGGAGATGAAGTCTTCTTGAGGAACTGAAGAGTGCTGGACTATCCAGGGAGACAATAAAGAGAACAGCCAGAGACCGGAGAAAATGGCGGAGACCGGGGAAAATGGCGGAGACCGGGGAAAATGGCGGAGACCGGGTAAAATGGCGGAGCCCGGGGAAAAAATGGCGAAGAAAGGGGAAAAAGCAGAGACCGGAAAAATGGCAGAGATCGGGAAAAATGGTAGAGATCGGGAAAATGGCGGAGATCGGGGAAAATGGCAGACAACTGTTGAGGCCCTAAGCGCCACGAGTAGTGGAGAGAAATAAGTCAGACTACGAGGCTGCCCAAACTTCACAATACTAAGCCATTATGTGCTATTTAGTTACCTTTACCTTACATTCCGTCAAGATCATACATTTTTCAAATTTCGACACTAACAAAAAAATGATGTATAATCCAGATTTAAGTTCATTTTTCGAAATTCCCTTACGGATAATTACCAACAAACTGGCAGTTCAAAATTTGCGCCTTATCCCCAGATAACATACGCCCCTGGCTACGGTGTGTCAGATCGATCATATTAGCACTGAGAAGCTGGATTTGATAACAAATTGCTTAGGAAGGTTCTCAAATTGCTAGAGACAAGGGCACAAATTCAATTGTAAGGGAATACAAGTTTGTCAGAATTCAAGGGGAAGCCCCGAAATCAATCTATTGATTCTTCTTCTTCGAACTTGATTCTTCCATATCGATCACTTGTTAACCACTCTTTATGATTTGTATGTGATCCGAGCCTAAGAGCGATTGTATGGTGTGTCATTTCTGCGCCTACAAGTAGGCCAGCACATCGGATTTCTGCGACGCTTTTTATTTACTAGGGTTGCTTCCCTAGCCCCTACCTCAGTCGTCTCTTATGATATGTCTTGTAGGTTGCAGTGTTTCTATTCTTTGCTCCCCTTGAGGGCTTCGGCAGATCACGGACGATGACTGACTGATTGATTGATTGATTGATTGATTTCACCATTATCATTGCACTTCGGTGAATAACCATGTGTGTTTCGATCTCTTTCTTGCACAGAAAGATCTCAGCTACATTGCACGAACTCTGTAGCACCGGCGAGGGTCCAAGATGTAATTTTTGCGGATGGTAGACACTTTCTAGGAATAGTAATTTTATCTATTTTGTTATTAATTTTGCACAGGCAGCGGCTTTACAGCTTACTCATATCGATTTTCAACTGCCAAGGGTATTTTTGCGTGCTAAATTTGAATACGTGACCTACGTTTTATCATCAGTCTCACTTAATACTAGGAACTTGACCTCACCTACACTGAGAGCAAATATCTCGATGTCTCCACGTGGGAGCGAACCAAGTACTTTTGGAACGAGGAGCGAACACCTTACCTCTACACCACAAAGACGCTCAAGGATAAGACACGGCCTATGATTCCCGACCATGTGCATCTCATCATCATCTAGTAGCTTGTCCCTTCCAGAACTTAACTCCCATGACAGACGTCCTGAAAAAACTCTCTATTCTGTGCAAGTTGACCGGCGTCCGCAGCAGTCATTCTCTGATCGTCAATGACATCTTGCATCCATCATCTTCTAGGTCTTCCTCTCAGTCTTCTTCCAGACATAATTCCCTCCAAACGTATCTTCTCTAGGCACTCATGTCGTTTGATGTGTCTGAAATATTTAATTTCCCTTGATGTTATGTTCTTTAATAGCCAACTCTCTTTAATATCAAGTTGTTGCAGAACAGAAGCATTTATTTCTTTCTCTGTCCATGATATTCTAAGTACTCTTCTGTAGCATTTGCATTCAAAGACATTAATGATCTTCTCCGCTGCCTTGTCAATGTTCCATGTCTGACAATCATATGTTGTCAAGGGAAAACCACATGTGCAACTGAATCAACTGAAATGAAAATCGTGGAATATATCCTTTACGGGACGTACCCATCAACCACAGCAAACGAGTCGTTGATTTTCTAGGCATTACTTATACGTTCAGTAGTTTGACAATGCCTTATGGACGGTGAGGTCTATTTTTACCATTCGTAAAATCCCACGGAAACGAATTTGCTTCCAAACTACCCGCCGTGGAGTTTGAACCAGATACGTTTGGGTTGTGATCGAGCTCACTACAATTTAAGCTAAAAATAGCTCACTACAACTTAAGCTAAAAATAGCTCACTACAACTAAAGTTTGCCAATTGCATAAACATCAAAGCAGACCACTAGCCATCTCGGTATTCCTAGTACGCCTCTCGTTTACTCTACTCCTGCTTCCAAGCACATCATTATACAGGGTATTCAAGATAAAAGTGGCCCGATTGACACATCAAAGCTTGCCACCCATGAGCAACTACAGTTTGTCAATTGCATAAATATTAAAGCAGACCACTAGCCATCTCCGTATTCCTAGTACGCTTCCCGTTTACCCCCTACTCCTGTCTGCAAACACATCATTATATAAAGGCTTGAGAAAGTTTGGTAAATAATTCTACAAAGTCAAAAAGTCACACATTGAAAAAAGAAGAGAAAGAGGTAAAAGAGGAAATTGATTTCATTAATCACACAGAAACCGCTTAAATGATTCAATGCACTTTCTATAATTGGAATTGCGTGTTCCACATATATCGTAATCGGATAATTGGCAGCCTTTTGAATATACCAGACGATTAGCGTAGCAGAAGTGAATATATCAATAGAATATCATTGTCGATATGATAGATATCGAGAAGAAAGATATTTGTCGGCCAGTATCGATTATCAAGAAATCCCAAGGGCTGCGGCGATGCTGTGTGTATTGATGAGCAAGAGTTCAGTTCTCTTGATGTGATGCACTATTTTGAAGCTGAGAAATTATTTCACTTAGGCAGATTCGTTGTCGATCCCCTGTCAGTCATTAGATCACAGTCTCAGTAGATTTAATAAACTGTGTGATTCACTTCTGTTTCTTAGTTCGTCTGTTAAAAATTAGATCAACAGACGACAGGCGTCTGTGAACTGTATCATTCGATTTGTTTTCTTCTTTTTTATTCTGTCCATCATCAGAACACATCAGTAGATACCCACTCACTGTGGAATACCAGGAAATGAAACAGCAGACCGATTGGCCAAGGAAGGTGCTGCGGGAGAGCAACCGGATGTGTCAGTTACCTACCATCAAAAGAAAAGGATGATTAAATCAATGAGAAAGCCGCACATACCAACACAAGATGATTACTATAATATGGGCAGATTGGAACAAGTTGTCATTCTGCGTCTTAGAACAGGACACAATTGACTCTGCAGCCACATGTGGACAGGCACATCAGACTGCAGAGCACATACTTCAAGATTGCTCCAAGTATGATATACTGAGGGAAACTCACTGATCTAATGAAACAAAACTGGAAACATAACTACACGGACCTCTGTGTGAGCTACAAAAGACAGTGAAGTTTATACAATAGACAACATTGAATATATAACAATATTTCAAGTGAACGAAAGGAAGGAAGGATACAGAGACAACATTGAATATATAGACAATATTTCAAGTGAACGAAAGGAAGGAAGGATACAAGAGACAACATTGAATATATAGACAATATTTCAAGTGAACGAAAGGAAGGAAGGATACAAGAGACAACATTGAATATATAGACAATATTTCAAGTGAACGAAAGGAAGGAAGGATACAAGAGACAACATTGAATATATAGACAATATTTCAAGTGAACGAAAGGAAGGAAGGATACAAGAGACAACATTGAATATATAGACAATATTTCAAGTGAACGAAGAAGAAGGATAAGGACAACATTGCATATAGACATATTTCAAGGAACGAAGAAGGAAGGATCAAGAGACAACATTGAAATATAGACAATATTTCAAGCGAACGAAAGGAAGGAAGGATACAAGAGACAACATTGAATATATAGACAATATTTCAAGTGAACGAAAAGAAGGAAGGATACAAGAGACAACATTGAATATATAGACAATATTTCAAGTGAACGAAAGGAAGGAAGGATACAAGAGACAACATTGAATATATAGACAATATTTCAAGCGAACGAAAGGAAGGAAGGATACAAGAGACAACATTGAATATATAGACAATATTTCAAGCGAACGAAAGGAAGGAAGGATACAAGAGACAACATTGAATATATAGACAATATTTCAAGCGAACGAAAGTAAGGAAGGATCTCCCAGAATCAATATCTTTTATGATCTGTATCCTTCAAATTGCCCATAGAGCATCTAGAGCCAGGTTGTTCTTCTGCCAGTAATCATTTCCCAGCATTAGTATCTTTATCTTTCTACTTCTTCAGAGATCAACTTCTGCTATGCAACTACTCCGGTATGTGTCATAAACAGGGCGATGCGCTTGAGGTCTTCACCGGTTCCCCATAGTTTGTTTCGTAAGGTTGTTTCTGTTAGCCAGATTTTCATTCTCACACTGCTCAGGCTGGGGAAGTCTTACAGGATTCGCTTTGGGGACTGTTTTGGTGATCCATAGCTGCAGGCACCCTAGTCCCTGAGACCCATTCTATGGATGTGTGCTCTATACGATGAAGTGTCTACATAGAATGATGGGAGAATCAAGAAGAGGCCGGTTGAGAAATGCAAACACGTCACCATGAACACAAAAAGTACAATTTGCAACACAATCTTTATCTCAACATTATGCTACCAGTGCCAAACCTGGACGCTGACATCAAATGATAGAAGAAAACTAGTCACAACAGAGATGAAGTGTTACACGAATGCTGGGAGTATCAAGAAGAGACCGGTTGAGAAATGAAGACATCAGAGAAAAAGTGGGTACAACATCAGTACTAGACTTCATCAAGAAACAACAAATTAAATGATTCGGCCACATAAGCAGATTACCAACAGACCAGTGCAACTCTCAACAGTGACTATGTGACATCGATAGAGTGCAGACAGTGCACCTCAAAGTGCTATGTGACATCGATAGAGTGCAACACCAAAGCAAAAAGACTGGACACAACAAAACGTATACATCAGATATAACAGAGGATACGAAAAACACTATTTATGAAGTGCATACAAACTTGTTTCCCAGACATCTCTTCTTCTCCTGACGCTGTGAGACAAAACAAGATTAGAGAAGTGTACACAGACTTGTTCTAGAAATCTCATATTATCCTGACGCTGTGAGACAAACAGGATTAGAGAATAGACGAAGAAGAAGATGTGTCCATCCTTTAAGCGTTTGTTAAATTCAATCTACAATTTTCAGATTTTTTCTGTCGATTTTACTTGACGATATCACATTTTACTGACCGTCTGTAAAGATGAAAAAGGGCCGTACATACAGGTACCGTATTGTACTGTGTTATAACAAGCCTATAACGATATCACATTTTGTAGGTACCGTATTGTACTGTGTTATAACAAGCCTATAACGATATCACATTTTGTAGGTACCGTATTGTACTGTGTTATAACAAGCCTATAACGTTATCACATTTTGTAGGTACCGTATTGTACTGTGTTATAACAAGCCTATAACGATATCACATTTTGTAGGTACCGTATTGTACTGTGTTATAACAAGCCTATAACGTTATCACATTTTGTAGGTACCGTATTGTACTGTGTTATAACAAGCCTATAACGATATCACATTTTGTAGGTACCGTATTGTACTGTGTTATAACAAGCCTATAACGATATCACATTTTGTAGGTACCGTATTGTACTGTGTTATAACAAGCCTATAACGATATCACATTTTGTAGGTACCGTATTGTACTGTGTTATATCTTTCTTTTCTTTCTTTCTCGAATCCTGTATGCCTCCCAGCGTCAGGTCAGGAAGAGATTTCTAAAACGGGTCCTAGTATGCGCTTCGTAGATAGTCTCTTTCGTCGCCTCTGTTATCTCTGAGGTCCATCTTTTGCGTGGCCGGCCTTTTGCTTTGTACCCATTGTATCGGAGCAGCATTGCTCTTTGGGGTGCACTGTCTGATGGTAATCTGCTTACGTGACCGAACCATTTAATTTGTTGTTTCTTGATGAAGTCTAGTACTGATGTTGTACCCACTTTTTCCTGATGTCTTCATTTCTCAACCGGTCTCTTCTTGTTACACCCAGCTTTCTGTGTAGACACTTCATCTCTGTTGTGACTAGTTTTTGTGACTGTGTTATAACAAGCCTATAACGATATCACATTTTGTAGGTACCGTATTGTATTGTGTTATAACAAGCCTATTTCTTCTGCATGTTCTAACGCTTCATATTGACCACTTGTTAATTCACTCTTTGTGATTTGTATGTGATCTAAGCCTAAGACCGAATGTACGTTGTGCCAGTTATGCGCCTACAAGTAGGTCACATCCGATTGTTGCGACGCTTGTTATTTACTAGAGTAGCTTCCCTAGGCTCCTACCTCAGTCGCCTCTTACGACATGCCTTGTAGGTCGCAGTGTTGCTATTATTTGCTCTCCTTATGAACACCGGCAACACAAGGGCGGATCTGAATCTAGGAGCGATTGTACATTGTGCCAGTTATGCGCCTACAAGTAGGCCACACATCCTATTTCTGCGACACTTTTTATTTACTAAGGTAGCTTCCTTAGGCCCTTACCTCAGTCGCCTCTTACGACGTGCCATGTAGGTCTGAGTGTTACTATTCTTCGTTTGTCTTGTAGGCCCTGGCAACACACGGACAAAAGAGCGACAGACTACTGCTAGTTTGAGCGACCCACCACTACTAGACTTCACAACCAGCAACTACCAGTTTTCGCGACCAGCAACTACCAGTTTTCACAACCAGCAACTACCAGTTTTCGCAACCAGCAACTACCAGTTTTCGCAACCGCAACTACCAGTTTCCGCGACCACCTACTTCTATAATTCACGACCCACCACTGTTACTTAAAGTGCTAAGGGAATATAACTCTAAAATTTCATTGACAAGAACGACTACTCCTCATTTACCTATTCCTCATATATTTATAGACATTTGAGAAGCTTTCAAAAATGATTACCTCCCTTTCTGCTTTCTAATTTCTCAAGTGTTTGCCTGCGGTTAAGTTCTGCTCTATTTCCTCTCCGTCAAGTGGTTACATAAATAGATCCTTCCCTGCCGGTTCCAAATGAAGCCACATCTTTCTTCAATAATTACTGCATAATTAATGGTGGTTCTGTCGAAGCCAGCATATAGGCTCGATCATTATTGTGAGCAGGCGAGCGTTCCGGGCAAGATATCCTCATGAGAAATATTCAACATTCAATTAGGTTTTCCCAATTTTTGAACTGCACATTCTTAAAATGTTATATCTTCTTTTTATTTTACATCTATTTCGTTTCGTCGCCTCTTCTTCTTCTTCTTCTTCCAACGGTTTGAACTGTCGATTTGTATACGTTTGTATAGTCGTCGGATTGTCATCCCTGCACATCGAACCATTTAGTCCATAATTGTTCCCATCTCTTCCTCAGTATGTCTCTCAGTTTAGTTTAGTCGTCAGATCATCATCATTGCACATTGAACCAATTAGTCTCCGTAAGTGCTCTGATCTCAGTATGTCTCTTCTTCTTCTTCTTCTTCTTCTTTTGCGTTCGTTCTTTACGACCAATTTTAATCACTCTTTGTGATATGTTTGATCTTTGCCAAGAAAGTGTACACGTTGCACATTGGTTTGTAGGCCCCTAAACGCATAGACTTCTACACGTTTAGGACATGTGCATCCGATTTCAGCCAAACCTCCTCCTTAGTCGCCTCTTACGACATGCGTGGCAGGTTACAGTGGTTCTATTCTTTACACCCCAAATTTGGGCCCCGGTAATCACTCGGGCAAGTATGTCTCTCAGTTTAATTTAGACGTCGGATCATCATCATGGGTCGCAGGCGCATGGAGACAACGTCGCGCCAGGATTAGTGAGCTAGCACTAATCAAGACCCTGCCGCACCTTCTCGTGGTGACCCTCGAAACAGACAGTTGTTCCGGTCTGGCTAAGTCCGATAAAAATTGCCCGAATTTTGCAGAAACGTAAGAAAACAGCAGTGCACGAGTCGTCAGAGAACGAATGCTAACTTCCCTGGAGTAAATGACAGCACCACAGTTGCCACCTACGGGCCAAAAGTTCATAAGCACGAAAATAAACATGAAGGGATGAGAGGTGCATCCCAAAGTAGAGATGTGGGCTCACAAGGAGCGAAACTCTGCGCCCGAGTCGAGCTGCAGTCATGGCAGTCTCGAGACACGGTAAATGTGAGCACGATGATGAACCTGAAAAACACGGTGGGGCAGGCACCAAAGAGGAGCGAATGCGCATACGGACGATACACAGGCGAGCCCAAAGGTGGGGCAGTGTTGAGTTGCACGCGGCGAAACTCTGAGTACTGTGAGGGGAGCCCGAACAAATAAACATATAGGATGAGAGGTGCATCCAGCGAAGAGACGTGGGCCCACAAACGGCGAAACTCGGACACCCATCTCAGGGTGGGGCCCGAGTTGAGCCCCAGGTTCGGACAGCCTAGAGGCAAATGTGAGCACAGTTAGAACTGACGGAGATGGTGAGGCAGGCACCAGGGCAGAGCGAGCATGTATGCGGACGATGCAACGGTGGGCCCACCGGTGGGCAAGCGCGCACGGCGCAGATAGTGCAGAGAAGAGAAGGCGAGGCAGGCGTGAGGGTGATCGGATCACCCAGGTGTGCAGAGAACTGGAGGACCCAGCAGAGGTTGAATCCAGTGCACGCTTCTGCTCGCAGGGAACTATTACTGCCTTGTAGTGTGATTGGGGACAATCAAAGGCTAGCGGAGCAAACCGTACACAAATCTGGACTGAAGGCAAACCAAGTTGTCCATAAAAAGACGGGTTAGCTGGGCAGATGACGGTCATCAACCCGGGATGGCAGGTCATCTAAAGGGTCGTTACACTAAAAGAAAATAGCAGCCTGTTGTCTTGTAGGTTTGGCTGGGGACTACACGCTGTCTTGTAGGTTTGGCTGGGGACTACACGCTGTCTTGTAGGTTTGGCTGGGGACTACACGCTGTCTTGTAGGTTTGGCTGGGGACTACACGCTGTCTTGTAGGTTGGCTGGGGACTACACGCTGTCTTGTAGGTTGGCTGGGGACTACACGCTGTCTTGTAGGTTTGGCTGGGGACTACACGCTGTCTTGTAGGTTGGCTGGGGACTACACGCTGTCTTGTAGGTTTGGCTGGGGACTACACGCTGTCTTGTAGGTTTGGCTGGGGACTACACGCTGTCTTGTAGGTTGGCTGGGGACTACACGCTGTCTTGTAGGTTTGGCTGGGGACTACACGCTGTCTTGTAGGTTTGGCTGGGGACTACACGCTGTCTTGTAGGTTGGCTGGGGACTACACGCTGTCTTGTAGGTTTGGCTGGGGACTACACGCTGTCTTGTAGGTTTGGCTGGGGACTACACGCTGTCTTGTAGGTTTGGCTGGGGACTACACGCTGTCTTGTAGGTTTGGCTGGGGACTACACGCTGTCTTGTAGGTTGGCTGGGGACTACACGCTGTCTTGTAGGTTTGGCTGGGGACTACACGCTGTCTTGTAGGTTTGGCTGGGGACTACACGCTGTCTTGTAGGTTGGCTGGGGACTACACGCTGTCTTGTAGGTTTGGCTGGGGACTACACGCTGTCTTGTAGGTTTGGCTGGGGACTACACGCTGTCTTGTAGGTTTGGCTGGGGACTACACGCTGTCTTGTAGGTTTGGCTGGGGACTACACGCTGTCTTGTAGGTTGGCTGGGGACTACACGCTGTCTTGTAGGTTTGGCTGGGGACTACACGCTGTCTTGTAGGTTTGGCTGGGGACTACACGCTGTCTTGTAGGTTTGGCTGGGGACTACACGCTGTCTTGTAGGTTTGGCTGGGGACTACACGCTGTCTTGTAGGTTTGGCTGGGGACTACACGCTGTCTTGTAGGTTTGGCTGGGGACTACACGCTGTCTTGTAGGTTTGGCTGGGGACTACACGCTGTCTTGTAGGTTTGGCTGGGGACTACACGCTGTCTTGTAGGTTGGCTGGGGACTACACGCTGTCTTGTAGGTTTGGCTGGGGACTACACGCTGTCTTGTAGGTTTGGCTGGGGACTACACGCTGTCTTGTAGGTTTGGCTGGGGACTACACGCTGTCTTGTAGGTTTGGCTGGGGACTACACGCTGTCTTGTAGGTTGGCTGGACATCAGCTGTCTTGTAGGTTTGGCTGGGACTACACGCTGTCTTGTAGGTTGGCTGACTAACGCTGTCTTGTAGGTTGGCTGGGACTACAGCTGTCTTGTAGGTTTGGCTGGACTGCAAAACACTAACGGAGGCGAACCCAGTAAACGCTGGTTGAAGATGGACACATCACCGAAGGATAAGCACTAGAGCTCCAAATGGTACTGAACGTTGTGACGTAAAATTACGTTCTTGGCAAAGGCTGTGTATATATCACAATTAGAATGATAAACATGGTCGAACAAGAACGAACGAGAGAGAGAGAGAGAGAGATCATCACTGCACATCAACCAATTACTCCACAAGTGCTCGACTACTCCTCAGTATGTTCTTGTTTAGTTTAGTCGTCAGATCATCATCACTGCACATTGAACCAATTACTCTAGTTCTAATATCTCCTTCAGCGGTGGCAACTAACAACCGGTTCTTTGTTGGTTACTACCTCTTTGGCTACCAGTACAGTGCTCTTGTCTAGCTACACCACATTTGACTTGGAATTCTTGCAGTCTGGTTAGTGTTGTAGATTCACTATTACTTGAATCATGTACACGTCCTCTCTTCCTTAGAGAATTTATAATATCAGCCTGGTCCATTGCTCACCCACTTTTTACAGCAGCCATACCTGTAATCCTATCCGCACGTTCATTTCCTCTTACACCAGCATGCCCTGGCACAAAAATAAAACTGATTTTTGTCAGCCTTTCATCTCATAGACTCCAGCCATTGTCTCCGAGCCCAGTCTGTATCAATATTCCTAAGCATACTCATTGAGTCACTAAGAAAACATGCATGGATACAAGTCTGTGACTCCAACTAGACTAGTTAGTGGTTAATACAAGTCTGTGACTTCAACTAGACTAGTTAGTGGTTAATACAAGTCTGTGACTTCAACTAGACTAGTTAGTGGTTAATACAAGTCTGTGACTTCAACTAGACTAGTTAGTGGTTAGACTAGTTAGTGGCTAGACTAGTTAGTGGTTAGACTAGTTAGTGGTTAGACTAGTTAGTGGTTAACTGGAGACAAAGATGTGATTTTAATGGTCTCTATGAAGCATTGCCAAACAAAGTTCAGACAATGAGAAGCATTATATGCAACAAAGTCATTGTCAATTGAGATCAGAATGAGAGTCATATAGGGTTACATAGAACCAATACTGACATTTGGATACGAGTCATGGACAGTAGACAAACAGATAGACAATTAAGATCAGAATGAGAGTTATACAGTGCTACATAGAAACCAATACTGACATACGGATGCGAGTCATGGACAATAAACAAACAGATAGACAATTGAGATCAGAATGAGAGTTATACAGTGCTACATAGAACCAATACTGACATATGGATACGAGTCATGGTCAGTGAACACACAGATCAAAAATATATCTGAGGCCACAGAGATGTAGTTTTACAGAAGAATGATGAGAATCCCATGGACTGCTAAAATGACAAAAGTGGAGGTGTGGAATGAGATCAAGACACAGAGAAAGCTTATCATCAATATAAGAAAGAGGCATCATTTTTCGGACATGTGATGAGGAAGGGAAGTTTAGAACACATTGTAACAACTGGTAAAATCGAGGAGAGATGAGACAGAGAGAAGAAGAGAGAGAGAGAGACAGACAGAGGAAGACAGACAGAGAGAGAGTTACGAACAGTCTAACTTCATGGCACAGAAGAATGTGAACAATGGAACTGATAGTCAGCATTAATGACAAACGTTTATTAAGACCCATGATCGCCTACGCCAGCATGAACGGCAGATGATGATGAAGAACAGTCAATCGTCGACTCGAAGACGGTACAACATCTCCAGCTAAATGGAAAAATGGAATCGAACTGAAAATGGTATCTCTGGTGTAGGAGTTAAGGCGCTCACTTCTCGATTTAAAGGTACTCGGTTCGTTCCGCGCTTGAAGCGATCGGGATATTTTCCCAGAGATCCCTGATCTCAGTGTAGGTGAGATCGAGTTCCTAGTCCTATCGGAGACGGACGATAACATGTAGATCCAGTGTTCAATTTGAGCATGTAAAAGAACTATTGGCAGTTCCAAATCGAGAAGAGTAGGCAGGAAAACCGCTGCCCGACAAAATTCGTTAAAAATTGAAGATAAAATTGCGTAGAAAATTTCTATCAATTAAAAAAAATATATCGGGTACCTTCGTCAGTGCTATGGAGTTCGTGTACTGCCGCTGAGATCTTGCTGTGTAAGAAAATGCATTGGAACACACATGGTTACTCACAGAAGTGAAATGATGATGGTTCAATCAACTTCAACACAAGTTTTATTTTGTTTAATCTGGCAAATATAGATAGGGAAATGTGGACGGACAGACAGATGGACAGACAGACAGACAGACAGAGAGGTAGGTATGTGGGTGGGTGGGTGGGTGGAGAGAGGGAACGAGGGAGGGAGGGACGAACGGACGGACGGGCGGATGGACGGACAGACGGACGGACGGACAGACAGAGGGACAGACATACAGACAGACGGACAGACAGACCGACATACAGACATACAGACAGACAGAGAGACAGACATACAGACAGACCGACCGACAGACAGACATACAGACAGACAGACAAGACAGACAACAGACCGACCGACAGACATACATACAGACCGACCGACAGACATACATACAGACAGACATACATACAGACAGACATACAGACAGACAGACCGACCGACCGACAGACATACATACAGACGGACATACATCAGATGACAGATAGACAGAAAGATTTATCACTATTTATATGTATCGCTTGACGGCCGTAATTCAATTTGAATGCGGTTGCCAGTTTGGGTGTCTCATCTTCCCCCATTTTGTGTTCTAGTGCGCGCGCATACACGCACACACATGCGCGCACATCGCTGTGAACAAACCAGACAAGTCTGGCATCAGGAACAGAGACTTGGGACAACTAGAGACGGAGACGATGAGGTCTGTTAAGCTTGTAATAACTAATTTACTCCACAGATTGGCAGCAGCGAGTCTGTTTTTGAAGATGAAGGAAGGGGTAGGGAAGTGGTCTCTGTGGCGAAGTCGTTTATCTGGCGTTCTGAAGGGTTCGAGGTTCGAATCTGAACCGTGTATTGTGATTCTTCATCCTTCGCCCTAGAGAGTATAGTTCCGCAACCAAGGCCTTTCCTCCTTTTTTTCGCTCTATATCGACCACTTGTTAACCACTCTTTGTGATTTGTATGTGATCTGAGTCTAAGAGCGATTGTATGTTGTGCCAGTTATACGCCTAAGTGTAGGCAAGCACATCCGATTTCTGCGACGCTTTTTATTTACTAGGGTAGCTTCCCTACACACCTACCTCAGTCGCCTCTTAGACATGCCTTGTAGGTAGCAGTGTTACTATTCTTTGCTTCCGTTACGGGACCCGGCAACACACGGGGCGGGTTCGAATCTGAACCGCGTCGTTCAGTTCTTCTTCATCCTTCGTCCCTAGAGAATATGTCCACAACAAGGCCTTCGTCCTAGAGAGCATATGTCCACAACCAAGGCCTTCGTCCCTAGAGAGACATATGTCACAACCAAGGTCTTCGTCCTAGAGAAATATGTCAAACCAAGGTCTTCGTCCTAGAGATATGTCCACAACCAAGGCCTTCGCCCTAAGAGACATATGTCACACCAGGCCTTCGTCCTAGAGAGAAATATGTCACAACCAAGGTCTTCGTCCCTAGAGAGACATATGTCACAACCAAGGTCTTCGTCCCTAGAGACATATGTCACAACCAGGCCTTCGTCCTAGAGAGATATGTCACAACCAAGGTCTTCGTCCCTAGAGAGACATATGTCCACAACCAAGGCCTTCGTCCCTAGAGAGACATATGTCCACAACCAAGGCCTTCGCCCCTAGAGAGACATATGTCCACAACCAAGGCCTTCCAACCCAAGGCCTTATTTTCCAGATTTTTCCATTCTCTTCTCATTTTCTTGCATTCCGTCTCCAACTCTCGTTTCCATGTGTTCCTGTGTCTTTCCTTACCTCTAATACCCTGTTGGTTCCATCAGAGGGCCTGTCTAGTGATGCTGTCAGGAGGTCTCTTCATTGTGTGTCATATCCATCGCCGCATTCTGCTCCTTACCTCTATTACCCTGAGTGTTCCATCGGAAGGCCTGTCTCGTTATACTGTCAGGGTCTCCTCAGTGTGTGTCCTATCCATCGCCACATTCTGCCCTTATCTCTATTACACTGTGGGCTCCATCGGAGGGCCTGTCTAGTGATACTATCAACTCAGATGTTGACGCTCTACCGTGCCATGATGTTGCTGTCCAAAATTGTATCTCTCTGTCTTCCTCTGTCTCGTCTACCCTTGATTTTACCAGTTGTCACAATGTGTTCTAAGCCTCCCCTCCTCATCACATGCCCGACATGGTGACCTGTTTGTATTTTAAAATTGGTGCCATTTGTCATATCATTTGATTTGCTTTGTTGCATCTATGTTGGATTTCGTTAGTTATTCTTTCATTTGCTGAAGAAAAAACTATGATGATTGTTCTAACAATCAATCAATCAATTTTGTGATTGATTAGTGTTAGTGGTAACTTTCTGATTGATTGATAGGACCATCATCATTGCACTTTTGGAATAACTATTTGTGATCGGATCTTTCTTACACACGAAGATGTCAGTGGCATTGCAGAACTCCGTAGCACCGGCGAGGGTTCCCTTATGTAATTTTGAAAATGGTGAACATTTTTGTAGGAATATTGTTTTTTCTAATCTTTCTAATGAATATTGCATGGGCAGCGGCTTCTCGGCCTTCTTCTTCATCTTTCAACTCCCAATGGAGCACCGGTCTTCAACAAACTTCTTCCAGCTCTTCCTCTCTCTTGTCATCCCTTCCAATTCTTTCCATGTTTTACCGATCCTTTTAATATCAGTCTCCAGCTCTCTTCTCCAGATCTATCTAGGCCGTCCCTTGCTCCTCTTTCCTGCGGGTTCCAAAACAGTGCATGTCTTGCAATGCTTCCGGTCAGTCTTCTCAATGTATGTCCTATCCATCGCCAGCATCTCTTCCTGAGCTCTTTCTCCACTGATATCTGCTTAGTTCTTTCTCCACTGGTATCTGCTTAGTTCTTTCTCTGAGTTCCTCGTTCGTAATCTTATCATATCATCTCAGACCCTCTATTCTACGTAAACATCCATTTACGAAGGTCTGCAGTTTTCTGATGGTTTCCTTTGTTGTCTTCCATGTTTCCGAGCCATAGAACAGCACTGACTTCACATTTGATTGAAAGATTCTCAGTTTTGTGTTTGTTTTGATTTCCTTTGACTTCCATATCTTACTCAATGCAATAAAGTTCCCCCTTGCTTTTGTATCCTATCTTTACATCTTTGTTGTTCTTCTTCTGTGTCTATGTTGCTCAATATGTGTTGATTCTACATCTGTAGGCTGTGTCTATCTTGCTACCAAGTATGTGTTTGATTCTACATCCTGTAGAGCTGTGTCTATTTGCTACAAAGTATGTGTATGATTCTACATCTTGTAGAGCTGTGCTATGTTGCTCAGTATGTCTATGATTCTACATCTTGTAAGCTGTTCTATGTTGCTACCAAGTATGTGATTTCACATCTTGTAGAGCTGTGTCTATGTTGCTACCAAGGTATGTGTATGATTCTACATCTTGTGAGCTGTGTCTATGTTGCTACAAGTATGTGATGATTCACATCTTGTAGAGCTGTGTCTATGTTGCTACCAAGGTATGTGTATGATTCTACATCTTGTAGAGCTGTGTCTATGTTGCTACCAAGGTATGTCTATGATTCTACATCTTGTAGAGCTGTGTCTATGTTGCTACCAAAGTATGTGTATGATTCTACATCTTGTAGAGCTGTGTCTATGTTGCTACCAAGGTATGTGTATGATTCTACATCTTGTAGAGCTGTGTCTATGTTGCTACAAGGTTGCTATGATTCTACATCTTGTAGAGCTGTGTCTATGTTGCTACCAAGGTATGTGTATGATTCTACATCTTGTAGAGCCGTTTCCTCCAGCATAATCTGATTTACATTTACTGCATTTATTCTCATGACCTTGGTCTTGTCCTTGTGTATTTTCAAACCTAGTTGCTGAGACTTATTATTTAGGGTAATTATTGGTTTCTCAGTCAGCTCGTCTCAGTCAGCTCGTCTCAGTCAGCTCGTCTCAGTCAGCTCGTTTCAGTCAGCTCGTCTCAGTCAGCTCGTTTCAGTCAGCTCGTCTCTGTCTGCTCGTCTCAGTCAGCTCGTCTCAGTCAGCTCGTCTCAGTCAGCTCGTCTCAGTCAGCTCGTTTCAGTCAGCTCGTCTCAGTCAGCGTCTCAGTCAGCTCGTTTCAGTCAGCTCGTCTAGTCAGCTGTCTCAGTGCTGTCTCAGTCAGCTCGTTTCAGTCAGCTCGTCTCAGTCAGCTCGTCTCAGTCAGCTCGTCTCAGTCAGCTCGTCTCTGCCTGCTTTTCTCGAGTTTGAACTGACAATTGTCTGTTACCTGCTCAACTTGAAAAATGTAACTACGTTTTATCGTCCATCTCCGATAGGACTAGTAACTCGATTTCTCCTGCATCATGGATCTCTGAAAAAATATCCCGATAGCTCCACGAGGAAGCGAACCGATTACCTTTGTAATGAGATGTGAACATCTAACCACTACGCCACAGAGACCATATACAAGGGTCTAAATGTCATGGATTGTCTTCAATGTACCGGGTTTCCCTATATGGCCCCGTCCCTGTCGGCAGAGATCGCATGCCATCTGCCGAGAGTGTGCACAAAGTATAAAACTACGTACTTCGTCAACAATTCCAAGGAACTCATTAAAAAAATGTCACATATGTCTCGGTCGATTCGAACCCCAACCATCAGAACAACAGACAAACAACTTAACCACTAGACCATTGAGATCGTCTATGTGTTGCCGGGGCTCACAAGGGGAGCAAAGGTACCACTGCAACCTACAAGGCATGTCGTAAGAGGCGACTAAGATAGTGGCCTAGGAAGCTACCTAGTAAATAAAAAAACGTTGCAGAAATCGGATGCGCTGGCCTACTTGTAGGCGCATAACTGGCACAACGTATAATCGCTCTTAGGCTCGGATCACATACAAATCACAAAGAGTGGTTTAACAAGTGGTCGATATGGAGTGTTTGAAGAAGAAGCCATTGAGACACATACAAGATGATAGTTAATGTCACAATAAAAACAACAGATAGACACCACAAATACTGAATTTCAAAATGACTTAACACAACAGACTGACCTTCCCCCATATCTGGAGAGCGACTTAACGACACAATAACCACCAGACATCATTAAACAATAGTTCTGTTTTAAACTTAGAATGTAAAAACTGCCCACACGTCTCAAATACTGGTTCCGGTAGCACTCAGACCTCTGAGACTTCAATTGCCGTTAATGCAAATACAAACAGTTTGTCAGACTTAACATTAATTTTTGATTGTTTAGTCTCTCTGATTCTTGTCTTTGTTGCGTATGTTTGAGAGCTTCTTTCTTTGCCAAGCAAAACGTCAATGCATTGTTAATTTCACGGTCCGACATTTTGTTTGTGTTAGTTCTCTTGTTCATAAATTGAAGAGTTCTACAGGAAAAACAAATGGGATAGGATTACGTGTCTACGCCATTGCAAATGGGATATGATTAGGTGTCTACGCCTCTGCAAGTGGGATAGGGGTATGTGTCTACGCCTCTGCAAGTGGGAAAGGATTAAATGTCTACGCTTCTAGAAATAGGAGATTATTTGTCTAGTCTCTTATAGGAGATTATTTGCCCACGTCTCTTCAAATCAGGGATAAAATTATGAGTCTACGCCTCTGAAAATGGGATAGGATTATGTGTCTACGCCTGTAGAAATGGGATTGGATTATGTGTCTACTTCTCCTAGAAATGATATAAGATTATGTGTCTATGCCTCTGCAAATGGGATAGGATTAAGTAATTTGAACACCACCGATTCTGACATTGCCGCACGCCCACACCTATATAAATACATCAGGTATCAGTTATATGAGGACTATCATCATAGTACTCCGGAGATGTCCATATGTGCTTCGATCTTCGCCTCAACAAATCCAGCAGCGTCCTGCGGCCCAACATACCAGTTCGATGTTGATTAATCAGTTTCTCTGGTATATCGTTTTTTCGGGCTGCCCCAAAATCGACCCATCCAATCTCATTTCATCTCTTTTTCAATCTGGTCAGTGAGTGGGATTCACAATCCTGAAACTCCTCTGTTCGGAAAGATTCTCTCAATCTGGTCAGCGAGTGGGATTCACAAACCTGAAACTCCTCTGTTCGGAAAGACTCTCTCAATCTGGTCAGTGAGTGGGATTCACAATCCTGAAACTCCTCTGTTCGGAAAGATTCTCTCAATCTGGTCAGTGAGTGGGATTCACAATCCTGAAACTCCTCTGTTCGGAAAGACTCTCTCAATCTGGTCAGTGAGTGGGATTCACAACCCTGAAACTCCTCTGTTCGGAAAGACTCTCTCAATCTGGTCAGTGAGTGAGATTCACAACCCTGAAACTCCTCTGTTCGGAAAGCCTCAATGTGTTATAATGTCATTTCGGTCCATGGCAGATTCCTCTGATATTGTAGTCATGCCAGCTAATATATCAGCTTCTTCCTTACCATTGACTCCTGCGTGCCATAGAGACAAAAATTAAGGTGATTTCTTTTATCCTGCCTGTACCAGTACCTCCACCCAGTTATATATATAAATACATACATGCATGCAATAATCCATATACACCCACACACATAAGCAGGCACATACACAAACTTATAAGCATTGCTCATGAACACAAGAAAGAACATTTTTCAACACAATCTATCTTCCAACATTATGCTATCAGTGCCAAACCTGGACGCTGACAACAAATGATAGAAGAAAATTAGTCACGACAGAGATGAAATGTATATGCAGAATTCTGGGAGTATCAAGAAGAGACTGGTTTAGAAATGAAGACATCAGGAAAAAAGTGGTACAACATCAGTACTGACTTCATCAAGAAACAACAAAAATGTTTCAAGCAACATAAGCAGATTACCAACAGACAGTGCACTCAAGAGCTATGTTTCTCCAGATGCAATGGATACAAAGCAAAAGGCCGACCAAGCAAAAGATGAACCTCAGAGATAACAGAGGCGACGAAAGACACTATTTATGAAGCGCACATAAGGGCTCGTTCTAGAAATCTCTTCTTATCCTAACGCTGTGAGACGAAACAGGATTTGAGAAAAGAAAAGAAAGAAAGGTACACACGCACGCACACAGACTCACGCACACATACACACACGTACATCCGTATACACAGACGCACACACGTACACCCAACAGACAACAAAATATCGTAACAATGAACAACCAGCCATGTTGACATCTTCCGAACAAACCAAACAACTGACTTGTCCAACAATAATACAAAAATAATTGATGAAACGGCTGAACATAAATGACATACCCTGTACTTCAATAGTTCAACTAATGTTAATGTTTACTTAACGTCGGTTATCTCTCAGCTGTCGATCTGTACTCATTTTATCCTCTTCCACAAACATGTAGTAATCAATGGAAGAGTTAGGTCAGATATATATGTATATATATATGTTATAGGGAGGGACTAAGTGAGGTTTGAAATTGTGGAAGATTGAAATAACGTGGTATTACGTGTGGGACAATAGCAGGAGTAGTTTAAAGGGTTTTAAAGCCGAAGGATTGATTCATTGCACCGGGTTTTACCCATATTGCTCGGTCCCTCTCCGCAGAAATGGCACGCCACCTGCCGAGAGTATTGCACAAAGCACGAACTCCGTATCTCCGGCAACAATGCTAGGGGTCTCTGGAAAAACTGCACTCGTGAACAGAAGGCCGCGATCCGGATTCGAACCCACGACCTTCGACTCGCAAGGCAAGGGCTTAACCTTTAGCCACAGAGACCCCAGGAGTAGTTACTAGGTATTGGACATCAGGATAAGTAGAAGTGTTTCACATGTGTGTGTGTGTGCTGTTGTTTCTTCTAAAATTTACAACATAATGAGCTTATTATAGCATGTGTTTGTGCAAACACTGTTCGATCGAACCGTACCTGATTATTCTGTGTTTTACAAAGGAAGCGTTTATGAAAGACCTCCTCAGTAAAGCTAGTAATGCTAGCTTTTGTTTTAATCGACATATTGAGTACTAGTCAATGGTTACCGTAAACGTTTAAATGCGCTCGTGTTGTAGTACTAGTCAATGGTTACCGTAAACGTTTAAATGCGTCGTGTTGTAGATAGTCAATGTTACCGTAACGTTTAAATGCTCGTGTTGTAGTACTAGTCAATGGTTACCGTAAACGTTTAAATGCGCTCGTGTTGTAGTACTAGTCAATGGTTACCGTAAACGTTTAAATGCGCTCGTGTTGTAGTACTAGTAATGGTTACCGTAACGTTTAAATGCGTCGTTGAGTACTAGTCAATGGTACCGTAAACGTTTAAATGCGCTCGTGTTGTAGTACTAGTCAATGGTTACCGTAAACGTTTAAGCGCTCGTGTTATACATCAATGGCGTAAGTTAATCGCTCGTGTTGTAGTACTAGTCATGTTACGTAAACGTTTAATGCTCGTGTGTAGTACTAGTCAATGGTTACCGTAAACGTTTAAATGCGCTCGTGTTTAGTACTAGTATGTTACCGTAAACGTTTAAATGCGCTCGTGTTGTAGTACTAGTCAATGGTTACCGTAAACGTTTAAATGCGCTCGTGTTGTAGTACTAGTCAATGGTTACCGTAAACGTTTAAATGCGCTCGTGTTGTAGTACTAGTCAATGGTTACCGTAAACGTTTAAATGCGCTCGTGTTGTAGTACTAGTCAATGGTTACCGTAAACGTTTAAATGCGCTCGTGTTGTAGTACTAGTCAATGGTTACCGTAAACGTTTAAATGCGCTCGTGTTGTAGTACTAGTCAATGGTTACCGTAAAGTTAAATGCGCTTCGTGTTGTAGACTAGTCAATGTTACCGTAAACGTTTAAATGCGTCTGTTGTAGTACTAGTCAATGGTTACCGTAAACGTTTAATGCGCTCGTGTTGTAGTCTAGTCGGTTACCGTAAACGTTTAATGCGCTCGTGTTGTAGTACTGATGGTTACCGTAAACGTTTAAATGCGTCGTGTTGTAGTCTGTCATGGTTACGTAACGTTTAATGCGCTCGTGTTAGTACTAGTCAATGGTTCCCGAAACGTTTAAATGCCTCGTGTTGTAGTACTGTCAATGGTTACAAACGTTAAATGCGCTCGTTGTAGTACGTAATGGTTACCGAAACGTTAAATGCGCTCGTGTTAGACTAGTCAATGGTTACAAACGTTAAATGCGCTCGTGTTGTAGTATAGTCAATGGTTACCGTAAACGTTTAATGTCGTAGTCTAGTCAATGCCGTAACGTTTAACGCGTTTGTAGTATGTAGTTACTAAACGTTTAACGCTCGTTGAACTATCAATGGTTAGAAGAATAGGGATGTGGTTAAACCTATGTTTGTATATTTTGATCCTAATATTTGCGCTGTCTTATTGATGTTTAACAACTAATGCTGTGTTTAGGCAAGAGAGGGGACAGGCTTGCATTGGCATCGATTGTGGATTAAGATGGAGTTGATGTCTGGTCTCTTCACGACTGTCTGTTGGATGAAGACACTAAAATAGACATTGAATTGATCCAGAGATTTAAGCAGTTTAGGGTTACCTTTTGTACAAGTAGAACTGGATGCAT
This sequence comes from Arion vulgaris, assembly GCA_020796225.1. Classification (NCBI taxonomy): domain Eukaryota; kingdom Metazoa; phylum Mollusca; class Gastropoda; order Stylommatophora; family Arionidae; genus Arion; species Arion vulgaris. Next base: position 20,373,666 of record CM036777.1, on the reverse strand, counting down.
GGGGAGCAGAGTGAGGTGTGTTTTTAACTGTGGCCTCCGATAATATAGGACCGGCGGGCTCAGGTAACAATTCTAGGAAATAAGACCAGAATTGTCGCGGGGTCCTCGCAATCCATTATTGTTGGATAAAGCAAATTCATTTAAAAACAACTACAGCATGTTAAATCAAGGTTATATTATATTACAAGTTTAACAATAAGGAATATCAGTATTATTAATAGTTTTCATCAATAAATAACCATCGACTCATAGAATTGAGCAAAATTGCAAAGAAGTTTACAGTGTTCTATCAAACATATACAAAACCCAGCCCACATTAAACATGAATCTTCGATTTTCCGTCTGAGCTATTCGGTCTTATGTTTCGGTAGCACGTTTTAACCAGCGAGCCAAAGGAACCATCAGCATGCAAACTCTTCGACATCTGTTGGGGGAGATTGAGCACCTATGGGTCTGCCCAGAATGCAATGACGTCAGTTTAGTAACCATTGTTCCTTGTTCATTGGAGGATCATCTTCATCGCACTCGGACATGTCATAATTGACTCCGATCTCCTCCCAACATTATTTCAGTATGTTTAAACTAACAACTCCCATTCTGTGTTGGTTGATGTATCTACTTGGGTTTCTCTCATGGTTTTCCCGTCTTGTCGCACCTATCGGTATACACAACTTGCGCAACGGAGATAGAGAATACCCTTTATCTCCTTCTTGAAATCTTCAGAGCGTATGTTTTCTCTTAGAGCGTTGATGATGTCGCTTGCGTCCATAAAAGAACATTCTCGGTCGTAGCATTGCCCGCCAGTACATCTGCTCTCTCATTGTCCTTCATTCCAGGATGACCTTGGCAATAACCAATAAGCAATGAATTAAGTACATCACGCGCATGAACTGGGCACATTTTGAACAAACAGACTATTTCAAATTGAGTTCCCACAATAATAATCAATGCTTCCATGATGCATGCCAATCTATGAAGATGGCTAACATAAATATTCACGGCTGTCAGTTCTCAGAACTTTAGCATAATCTCAAGAAATATCACAGCAGGGGCGATTTCCTGCTGTCATTAAACTCTCTGAAGCAAAACAGACGTTTCGGTGATGTCGTATTGATAAAATATTATCTTTTTCCATGGCTTCAATAAAATCTGGGTTTTCTTTATTTTATTTTTGGTGACCAGACAATAGCGCACATGACAATTACGCACATTCAATTGCTCACAATTGTTGCATCGTGTCAGAAGTGATATTTTTATCATCTTGATAAGTGTAAACATGAAAACATTTAACAAAATGGCTACTGCTAATGATTGACAATAGCTACTATCTGCAGCTCAATCCTCACAGCTGATTTATTCGTGATTTTATAATGATGAATCTAGTTCTTCTTCTTCTTCTATCCCAGGAATTATGAATTTTCACTTTTTTTTCATATAGTGCAGTGGGCTCGTTGACCCCTCTGTATGACCTTTGTGTGATATTCGCCAGAGGGAGTAATGAGCGATAACCTGTACGGACAGATGTTTGCATTCAGTAGGAACAATCAATTTTTGGCTGTTAATTTGCCATTTTGATCTGAGCATGCAAGAGTACGCATTTCTTGGACGTCGTTCTACAATTGTTGGCGATCGCGTTCGAAAAGTGCCGGCCCTTTTCAATGATTAGGCTTGTACGACAAGACAAACTCTTGCATTATCGGCCTTACTTTTCTAGCCACGGTGAGTTTATTCCGGGAGGAATATTCTAAGCCGTTTTGAGACGCATGTTGGCACTTGGTAAATTTGTAATTTCTGCTTTGTATTTTACCTGGGCCTGGGAAACACTGGACTGAGGTCTCACAAAGATAATCCAGAAGGTCGTTGCATTCGGCGCTATCGACGCAGCTTTTTGAGGATGTTGCGCTCGCCAGCATCACCCACCCCAGTTCTTCCGGGGATGTTAGCTTTTACCCGGCACTAAAATGCAACCTTATATTTTGCACTCGTGCAACAGTACCTTGCACGGTTGTCCCAGGGAGGGCAGTTTCGTTAGACACAAGAACACAGCGGTTTTGTGCTCGATCAACCTTATCCAATAGATAAATCCGGGCTTGACCTCCGATACGAAGTTTACTGCAACTTTCCCTTGTGTCGACACGCTACGTAACAGTATTCCCTTGAACACTTGCCAAGAGCTGACAATTGGGGTGCGACCGTTGACTCGTTATACATAGTTCCAATGGGTTCTTTCCCGACAGCTGGCAATTTTAGTGCGGCCATTGACTCAGAGTGAGTTGGTTTTCGTTCATAGACGGTTCGTACGCTACTATTTCTTACGTTTGTCTTTTCATCGGACATCGACCAGGAGATACGTGCATTTATTCAAGGTTTTGGACCTGTATTTAGTTTATGTGCCTGCACTACTACCACTACCTGTAGCTCTCCCTCGATACCTACTCGCTTAGCCAGACAGGATCCTCTATCTGTTTTCAGGGTCACCACGTTGAGGTGAAGTCGGCATAATCCTGGCGCACGTCGTCCTATGCGCCCTTGATCCCATGAATCTAGTTCAGTGCAACAATGTTCGGGGATAGTTTTGCTACATTTTCCATCTCCGCTCCAGATTTTGTCATCTTCTGATGAATATCATTCTTCCAATGGCCAAGTGTTTAATGTTACTTGTCTATTTATCCTACTTCATTTTATTTAAGATTAACCCACAATAATATTTGTCTCTGTTCAGTTTTCTCAGTGTGCAATTGTCATGGAGCCGAGATTTTCTATAATTTCTTTAAAGATAATTCGCCTGTGGGTACCGGGGCCGCAAAGGAAGAAAGAATAGTAATACTGCGACTTACAAAGCATGTCGTAGGAGATGAATGATGTAGGGGCCTAGGGAAGCTGCCAGTGGCGTAGCCTGATAATGCGAGATAGGTGTAAGTAAAAAGTAAATGAACCGTTTTTATACCACGAGGTATACAGAGTAATACGGTGTTAAGCCTGTATTTTTCATTGTCTGTCGGCACACGATGAGTGATGTGGTCAACATTACACCGGACGCCTCTAACTACCTCCTAGTGCTTTTCATGGTACCGAAATGAGGATGGGTTGACCTAAGAGCCGTTACGGTAGTGAAAAATTCCACTTCTACTTGTGGAATTGAACCCGGACCACAAGTCTAAGAAGCGAGTTCACTAACAACTACGTCACTGGGGCTCTCGTGAGATCAATGTGCTGCTACTTCAAATGAAAATGTGCCCCTCCTATTTAACCTCTTTTCCCTTTTAATTGAAAAACTAACTATATTCAATTAGACACCGATAGTTATTCAACTGGGAACCAGTGGCGGCTCGTTATTAAAGGCCACTGGGGCCGGGCCCTACAAAAATAAAGTGTAACGTGTACTTATTACTTTATAAATTAAAATATAACCTAACCCAAAACCATGATTTTCCGAAAATTTGTGTCTGGCCCCACCAATAAAAATGAGCACGAGACGCCACTGCTGGGAACAATAGATTTGTTAAATAGTACAGATTTCCACTTACATGTTTGACCTTTTTTCCGATCCAGAAGCACTTGAGCTGAAAGCTCTTCGGCTCGGCGTCATGGAAATCGTAACCCTTCGGCTCGGTGCCATGAACACCGTAAATCTGGGAACCTGTAGCTTTTCTGCCAGTCCGCGGAGTTGAACCCGCACTTATAGAGGACTAGTCACCCGTAGTCCAACGCGCTACGAACACGCTGGGCACGCGGGCCATGTTTGACTTGAAGATCAGATCCACTCTTCTTTTCTTTTGGAGAAACTTCTCTGTGACGGCATCGTTAAATGTCGTCTTTATTCTAACCTTGCTCAAAGGTTTCTTTTCAATAGACGAAAGTCTCACCCGTTTGTTGCCGGAGCTCTCATAGGGAGCAAAGAATAGTACCACTGCGACCTACAAGGCATGTAAGAGGCGACTGATGTAGGGGTCTTTCTCTCGCTCGATCACCGCCCAGACCGATGTACCAGGCTTCCCATAAATTCTATTCATGTAGAAATCTGATTCATGCAGCCTTAGCATCGGTATGTTTTACGTCACATCTTCAGCATCATTTGGAGCTCTGGTGCTTATCCTTCAGCGATGTGTTCGGTTTCAGTCAGCGTTTACTCGGTTCGCTCTCCGTTCTGTAGCCATCTAGTGTTTTTACGGTGTGGGGTAGCTAGCCCCACTCCCAACCTCCTTAGTCGCCTCTTACGACATGCATGGCAGGTAATAGTGGTTCTATTCTTTACACCTCAATTTAGGTCCCCGGTAACCACTTGGGCATATGTAGGGGTCTAGGAAGCTACCCTAGTAAATGAAGCGCGTCGCAGAAATCGGTGGTGTTGGCCTACTTGTAGGCGCATAACTGGCACAATGTACAATCGCTCTTAGGCTCAGATCACATATAAATCACACAGAGTGGTTAACAAGTTATCGATATGGAGAGTTCAAAGAAGAAGAGGAAGCAAGATAATTTGTTGATATGCACTCATTTATATATTTGTAACGTTGTCGTATAGAAGTCAAGCATGGACATTTAATAAGGCAGTGGAAAAACATATAGTGCTTTTGAATATAAGTGTTACAGAAGAGTCCTTCGTATATCATAGACAGAGAAGAGAACAAATAGATCTACCCAGAAAGAACTCAAAATCAAAGAAAACTGGCTGACGCTACAAATAAGAAAGAGAAAATTGAAGTATTTTGGACAAATAAAAAGATACGAAGGGCTGGAGAAGACCATCATGGAAGGAAGCACCCCGGCAAAGAGAAGAAGAGGAAAACCACGGATACGATGGATTCAGGATGTAACTAATGGTTTGAGCATGATGGCTGCAGATACGGGACATCTGGTTTATGAGAGAGAGAGAGAAATTCTGAAGGACTGATGGGGTGGCAACGTTCTGCTCAGAACAAGTTATTTGATGATGATGATGATGATGATGATGATCAGTTGCATAAAATACAACATACAACATACAACATGAATACAAGAGGCGTGTCATTTTACCATTAGAAGATAAATTCTACGTATGATAAAAACCCACATAACAAGAACAGGGAAAAACGCCACTGATAACTTACAATGCACAGTAAGGTATATCCAAGTGTTGTTCATAAGTATCTCCTTATTCCCGTTGGTAAACAAGATGGAACACTCATACCAGTCCTGATCCTTGGCTTCTATGTGAGAGATCTGTGGATTTGCATGGAGAGTTGAGGGGAGAGTGAATAAACAGTAATGTTGACTACACATTTATATATTGGTTATTGAATATTTGATCTCAGTGTAGGTGAGATCGAGTTCCTAGTTCTAATGGAGACGGGCCATAAAACTCAGGTCCCGTGTTTGAGTTAAGCATGTAAACGAACCCTTTGCGGTTCGAAATCGAGAAGAGCAGGCTGGAAAACCGCTGCCTGGGCAAAATTCATGGAAAATGTCCCACAAAATATTTTCACCGTCTTCTGAATTACATCGGGACCCTCGCCGATGCTACGAGGTTCGTGCACTGTAGTAGAGATCTTCCTGTGTAAGAAAGACATCGAGGCACACATGATTAATCACTGAAGTGCAATGATGAGGGTAATATCAATCAATATAGTGTTTTTATATATAGGAAGTCTTTGTAACGTAGGGGTTAAACCCTCGCCGTGCGTTCCCAAACTCGTGGGTTCGAATCTGGACCGTGTCGTTCTGTTCACGAGTGAACTTTTTCCAGAAGCCTATAGAATTGATGAGAGCCGCTGTATCGTAGTTGTTAGTGAACTCGCTTCGCAAGGCTGGTAGTCTGGGTTCAGCTCCTGCAATGCCGTGGATTTTTCCGACCACGACGGCTCTCAGGTCGACCAGCCTCAACTGGGTACCAGACATGCTCTGGGAAGTAAGGCGGCCGGCGTGATGCGAACCACATCACCCATCGTGTGCCGACGGTCAATGAAAAATACAGGTCTAACACTGTATTGACCTAATACTACAGGTATGAAAGGGTTCCTTTTTTATAGAATTGATGCCGGAGCTAGGTTCCTGCTTTCCAATACTCTCGGCAGGTGGCTGTCATTTCTGTGAGAGGACCGAGCATATGGGAAAACTAGTACAATATGTCCGACACTCTCCGCAGAAATGTCCCACTGCAGACCTAAAGCATGAAAACGTAGCTCCTCGCAATATCTATTCATATCTGTAAATAAAAAATTGCTCGTGACAGAACAGGGCGGTCGGATTAGGACACGACCTTCAAGCGCAATCATATGGCAGCTCCATGTTGTTAACTATATAAACGTTGTGTATGAATACGAAGAGATCTCCCGTGTGGTGCCGAGGCTTGCAGGGGAGCAAGAATAGTAACACTGCGATATACAAGGTATGACGTAAGTGGCGACTGAGGTAGGGCCTAGGAAGCTACCTAGTAAATAGAAAGCATCGCAGAAATCGGATGTGCTGGCCTACTTGTAGGAGCATAACTGGCACAACGTACAATCACTCTTATGCTCAGATCGCATACAAATCACACAGAATGGTTAACAAGTGGTCGATATGGAGGTTCAAGGAAGAAGAAGAAGAAGAAGAAGAATACGAGGAGACAATGTCCTACCTGCAGCGATGCTTTATTGACGATATGTAGCCTTTCCTTATACTCAATCTCAGTTGTAGGACTGTAACCATCCACTTTTGTCAGCAGGACATCGCTACAACACACACAAAATATATCACATGAGTTAAATATACACAATTTTCCCATTCATCATTAAAAGTTGTACAGATTTAGCAGCCAAACAAAATGTGTTTAAGAAATGAGTTTCTAATTTATATATATATGGCTTTTTTCGTCTTTAAAGATGGTCAATTGGCAAGTGTTTTACTGTGACAACTTCTGAGTTTCGCTTTTCTCTCTTGTCTTTCAGCTCATACATAAGTCACTTCTCAAAAGACTCTGCACCCTTGCGCAATATGGCTTTCCACACAACTCTGTCATTAGTTAGTTTTTCCCATGTGCTGGGATCTATAGAAAAGTTTTTCATTGAGGCTTTGTCTACATCTTTATATCTGAGCAGTGGTCTGCCCTGATGCCTCTTCCTCGAAAGTTCACAGAACAACATTTGTTTTGGTATGCGACAAGTTTCCATTCTTCTTAATGTCCCAGCCTCTTAGTCGTCTACTGCTGAGCATGCCCATGATGGAAGGCAAGTTTGCACGTTTCAGTACTTCAGAGTTGGTTATCTTGTCACCATCTGGTGTTCATAATCTTCGGAACATCGAGTGAAAGATGTCAAGTCTCCTCTCGTGTCTTGAGTAGGCTGTCCATGTTTCTGAGCCATATAGTAAAACTAATTCACAGGCTCGATATATTCAATCTTCGTCTGCAATGTTATAGTGCTTTGTAATAAGAGTACTTAGAATGTCATGGACAGAGAAAAAAACAAATGCATCTGTTCTGTAACAGCTTGATATTAAAGAGAGTTGGCTATTAAAGAGCATTATCGATATAAGGGAAGACTACAGTAAAACTATGTAGCAACGGTGAAAACGTAAAATCAAAGACTGTAGTTTTACAAAATCAAATCAATAACAATAAGCAACGTTTCGACCAAAAGGCTATTTGGTCGAAACGTTGCTTCTGATATCGTTGTTTTTTTAAAACTACAGTACTTTGTTTTTACGTGTTTCAGTATTAAAAAGCATAATATCAAGGAAAAATTAATAACATCAAGGAAAAATTAATAATATCAAGGAAAAATTAATATCAAGGAAAAATTAATAACATCAAGGAAAAATTAATAACATCAAGGAAAAATTAATAATATCAAGGAAAAATTAATAAATCAGGAAAATTAATAATATCAAGGAAAAATTAATACATCAGGAAAATTAATCATCAAGGAAAAATTAATAACATCAGGAAAAATTAATAATATCAGGAAAATTAATAACATCAGGAAAAATAATAATATCAAGGAAAATTAACATCAGGAAAAATTAATAATCATCAAGGAAAATTAATATCAAGGAAAAATTAATAATATCAAGGAAAATTAATATATCATGGAAAAATTAATAATATCAAGGAAAAATTAATAATATCAAGGAAAAATTAAATCAAGGAAAATTAATAATCAGGACAAATTAATAACATCAAGGAAAATTATACATCAGGACAATTAATAACATCAAGGAAAAATTAATAATATCAAGGAAAAATTAATACATCAGGAAAATTAATAATATCAAGGAAGAATTATATCAAGGAAAAATTAATAATATCAAGGAAAAATTAATAATCAAGGAAAAATTAATAATATCAGGAAAAATTAATAATATCAAGGAAAGATTAAATCAGGAAGAAATTATACATCAAGGACAAATTAATAACAACAAGGAAAAATTAATAACATCAAGGAACAATTAATAACATCAAGGAAAAATTAATAATATCAAGGAAAATTAATATATCAGAAAAATTAATAATATCAAGGAAAAGTTAATAATATCAGGAAAAATTAAATCAAGGAAAATTAATACATCAGGACAAATTAATAACATCAAGGAAAAATTAATAACATCAAGGAACAATTAATAACATCAAGAAAAATTAATAACATCAAGGAAATAATAATAACATCGAAAAATTAATATACTCAAGGAAAAATTAATAACATCGGAAAATTAATAACTCAAGGAAAAATTAATAATATCAAGGAAAAATTAATAACATCAAGGAAAATTGTAATATCAGAGGAAAAATTAATATCAAGGAAAATTAATATATCAAGGAAAAATTAATAATATCAGGAAAATTAATAATATCAAGGAAAATTAATAATATCAGGAAGAAATTAAATCAAGGAAAAATTAAAACATAAGGACAATTCATAACATCAAGGAAAAATTAATAACATCAAGGAACAATTAATAACATCAAGGAAAAATTAATAACATCAAGGAAAAATTAATAACATCAAGGAAAATTAATAATATCAGGAAAAATTAATAACATCAAGGAAAATTAATAACATCAAAGAAAATTAAACATCAGGAAAATTAATAATATCAGGAAAATTAATAATATCAAGGAAATTAATAATATCAGGAAAATTAATAATATCAGGAAAAATTAAACATCAAGGAAAATTAATAATATCAAGGAAAATTATAACATCAAGGAAAAATTAATAATATCAAGGAAAATTAATAACATCAGGAAAATTAATAACATCAGGAAAATTAATAATATCAAGGAAAAATTATATATAAGGAAAAATTAATAATATCAAGAAAATTAATAATATAGGAAAATTAATAATATCAAGGAAAAATTAAATCAGGAAAAATTAATAATATCAGGATCAAATTAATAACATCAAGGAAAAATTAATAACATCAAGGAACAATTAATAACATCAAGGAAAAATTAATAACATCAAGGAAAAATTAATAACATCAAGGAAAAATTAATAACATCAAGGAAAAATTAATAACATCAAGGAAAAATTAATAACATCAAGGAAAAATTAATAACATCAAGGAAAAATTAATAATATCAAGGAAAATTAATAATATCAAGGAAAAATTAATAAATCAAGGAAAATTAATAATATCAAGGAAAAATTAATAATATCAAGGAAAAATTAATAACATCAAGGAAAAATTAATAATATCAAGGAAAAATTAATAACATCAAGGAAAAATTAATAATATCAAGGAAAAATTAATAACATCAAGGAAAAATTAATAACATCAAGGAAAAATTAATAATATCAAGGAAAAATTAATAACATCAAGGAAAAATTAATAATATCAAGGAAAAATTAATAATATCAAGGAAAAATTAATAATATCAAGGAAAAATTAATAACATCAAGGAAAAATTAATAATATCAAGGAAAAATTAATAATATCAAGGAAAAATTAATAACATCAAGGAAAAATTAATAATATCAAGGAAAAATTAATAATATCAAGGAAAAATTAATAATATCAAGGAAAAATTAATAATATCAAGGAAAAATTAATAACATCAAGGAAAAATTAATAATATCAAGGAAAAATTAATATCAAGGAAAAATTAATAACATCAAGGAAAAATTAAATATTTTGGACACATTAAACGACACGAGTGCCTAGAGAAAATATTTTGGAGGATAGTGCCTGGAAGAAGAATAAGATGAAGACCTAGAAGACGATGGGTGCAAGATGTCATTGACGATCTGAGAATGAATGCTGCTTACGCAGACCAACTTACACAAAACAGAGTTTTCAGGACTGCTGCCAGGGAGCCAAATTCCGGATGGGACAAGCTACTTGATGATGACGAGTAAAAATTAATAAACGTGACGTTTTATTTGTAACGAAAAATCTGGGTAACTGAACCAGCAGGTTTCGTTTTCATTAGGATATCACGTGACATTAGAAATCACGTGATAGATTCGTTTCAGTTTGGAATATCTTCACTGCACTCCGGACATGTCCATATGTGCCCGGACATGTCCTATAGTGCTCGGACATATCCATATGTCTCAGGACATGTCCATATGTACTCGGACATGTCCATATGCTCGGACATGTCCTATGATCGGACATGTCCATATGTGCTCAGGACATGTCCATATGTGCTCCGATCTCCTTGGCAATATCTCCAACAGCGTCCAGCGATTGACCGTACCAGTTCGATGTTGATTGATGAGCCTACTCATATACCTGTTATGCTGTTATCATCTGGTCATTCCAATCTTCAATCCCAGCTCTTGCAATCTAGTAGTTGACGTGGATTGGTTTAGACTCTTCTTCTTCTTTGCATCCTTTTTGATAATTATAACTTCGATGGCGTTCTTATGATGAAATCGACTGTTGTCTGGAGCTCATTTCTAGTGCCATGTAGTTTTGAATGTAGATAAGTTGTGTTTAGGCCAGCATTCTTTCTTGGGAGGACATACAGGGCAGTCTTGCAGGACATGTTCTGTGGTTTGTTCAGTCGGAGCACAGGGGCTACAGAGGGTTGGGACAATCGCAGCCTGTGTAGGTGTTTGTTCAGTCTGTTATGACCTATCCTGAGTCGGAAGATGATAGTCTGTCCTTGTCTGTCAAGTGTGTGGTAGTCATCGTTGGATTGTTTAGGTTCTTTTCTAATGTCCATGATAGCTCTTTTTTTTCAAAGTATGTGATTTATTATCTATTTGTTCATTCTGCTCCTTTTTAGCAAGTTTGTTCCTTCTCGTTACCTGGCACTCCCATGTGTGGTACCCTGAAGTGTAACTCTTTGTTAGTGAGATCTTGAGCTCTTTTTCTCAGGGATGGATGGTTTACTCTACTGGGACTTGCAGAACAATGGCGTCATGATGAAAATACCACTTGTTGGCAGTCAGAGTTGGAATTATTGATCATGATTGCGGCCTGTAGTAATGCTTGAGCCTCTGCAGTGTAGTTTGAACAAAATTTACCAGTTGGCATGTACTTTTTTCGGTGAGATTGTTGGGATATGTAATATAAGATACCAGCCTCGTTCTCTGAATTCATCTGTTGCAGATCCATCGGTGTGACGTGGATCCATGATTGTTAGGGTAGTTTTCTTGGATCATGCACAAGTGATGTTCTCTTCTGCAGGTCATTGTGTATTTCTCCAGTTGTGATTCCACTAATTGTTGTTATGATTTTTGCTGTATCATAACTTGTTCCCAGGAACGAGGGTCGAGACTAGTACCAGCGGTGTTGTGCCTTGGTAGGTCATCTTAGGTACTTCTTTTTAGACGTTTCCCATGGACAAGCTGCTCGTTTTAGTCGTCAAGTGCCAGATCATTTAATCTTGCTTTCATTGGATGCAAGGCATACTGTGTATTTCTCCATCTGGATCATATTCTTGGTTTCCCTTCTGTGGCGCTATGTACTCCAGTGGTTTTTGCATTCTGTGATAGGTAGATTTCATGGCTCCGATGATGATCCTGAGTGCTTGATTTTGCACTCTGTCCAATGTCTGCAGGTGTGTGTTAGCAGCTTAGCCATGCTGTTGAGCGAACTCTAGGTGAGTCTGATTGTTCCGACTTAGACTTTCAAGTGTGTGTTCATTAGCTCCTCATTGAGTATGCAAGTTTTCTGAGTATTCCAATTTTCGTCTGCCTTTCCTTCTGTGTTTTCTATATGCTTGTTCCATGAGTCGTTTATCAAATGTGATCCTAGATAAGTTGATTGCTTTCTTCTGTATTGGTGGTTCCTGTGTATGTTGGCCTTTGTCCTGGGGAGAGGGAGAACAGTGTTGTGGAGGTTTTGTCTGTGTTAATTGTAACGTACCATTTCTCTACCCATTCCATAAGTTTATCTGCCACTCGCTGTATTCTACCGTGCAGATGTTGTGTGTTCAATCTGCGACCATAGTACTAATCATCGCATAGGCGCCTTCACTCAGCTGGCAGATCCTTTACAGGTCGTTGATGAGCAGGAAGTAGTTGGAGACATAACTCCTCCCTGAGTACCATGACGCAGTAAGACCTTTTGCTCTGATGTCCATCGAGTGTGACTCTGTTTTCTATTATTGCAGGAACGTGGATCCATCTTTGCATATTGCCTTGATTCCATTTCTTTTGAGCTTTGCCATAAGACCATCTTTCCACACCTTGTCAAGGCCATGCTTAAATCTACCCATAATGTTAGCTCCTTTTTTTCTCTTGAAGCTCTTCAACGACTGGGCTACAATGGGTAACGGTCTTGACTATGCTATGCATTCCCTAATCCTGCTTGTTCGGAACCAAATCTGCTCCGATTCTAAAACCATTTCAATCTGTTGTTGATGACTCTTTCCATGGTTTAGCAACACAGCTTTCAGACTGATTGGTCGATAGCTTGAAGCCTTGGTTCTGCATTTTCCTTTTTTTCAGTATGGGTAGTGTGATGGCTTCTCTCCAGATTTGGGGGGACTACACCTTTCTGCCAGCTGTGGTTTATAATTTCAGCACTTTAACTTAGCTACTAAGCTCAGGTTATAAGCATTTCGTTGCTAATTTTGTCTGGTCCAGGTGCTTTTTTATTTTTAAGTTTAGAAATTGAGTTTTGTAGTTCTCCGAGTGATAGGTTTCTCATTGGAGCAGAGGGTAGGCGCCTTCATTCCCTTGCAATTCTGTTCTAATTTTTTTGATGGTCTTTGTCTATCTGAGATTGCTTTCTACTATATGTGTCAACAGATCTGAGCTTGTTTTCCTTATAATTTTTCCCACTTTCTCAGTGTAATGCTCTGTCTTGTTGATGTAGGTTCTTCATTTAGGGACTTAACTAGCTGCCAGAGTTTTCCACCATCTTTTTCTAGGTTTAGAGCTGCTGTTTTGTCTCTCCAGCTTTTCCGTTTTCTATAGCTTTGTTTCTGGAATGCTGCTACCGCCTTTCCATTTATTGTGGATTCTAGTGATGGCAGGGATTCTGCATTTTCCTGGCTTCATTCATGTCCTCCTGACACTTTTGCAGTGTGCTTGACCAGTATGGAATGTATCCCGTGACATCCTCTAGGAATGGCTCTTTATGCGCTAGAAGAATGCATCGTTAAAGTCTTTACTCTTTATTGATATCACCATCTTTCACTAACATTAGACAAAAGTGAAGTTGTCTGATGTTTGAAGAGTTCCCGTTGGCCTTTTAAGTTCCATCTAGTGATGGCAGGGCTGAGTGTTAATGGTTACACTCGGATGGTAGAAATCACTGGTCGATGGTCACTTCCTCCTAGTTGATCTCCTATCTCCTGCTTATCAGTCCAGATATGTCTGGGAGTAGAAAAGGCTAGATCAGGAGTGGAAGTTGAGTGCCATCTTCTGGAGTAGAAGGTAGGGGTGTCAGAGGGCATTGATTAGTATAGAGAGTGGTCGTCTTGCCATGTTTCTACCTCTTCTCCCCTGCGATCTAGGTGGTTGTATCCCCAGCTCTGGGAGTGACTATTGAAATCTCCAACTGCAATAAAGTTAGTGTCAGGTACCTGTATTGTGTTGAGGTTCTGTGGTTTGTCGTTTGGGCAGTAATAATTTAGTAACTGTATGTTTGTGCTATCTGTTTGTAGTTTGAGAAGTTGGTACTCGGCTCCGTCCATGTGTGTCTGTTTTTCAGTGGAATGTATGTTGTTTTTTACTAGAGTGAGTACTCCTCCCTTTCTCCTATCTTGTCTGTCCGATCTATGGCATTGGTATCCCCTTATTTTTAAAGTTTGGTCTACTTGCAAGTGCGTCTCTTGGATACAACAAATACTGACCTGCTTTTCGTGTAAGACGTTTTCCAATTCTGTTTTTTTTGTTATATCCAGCCTGCTTGCTGTTTACTCCTTCTGCGTTCCAGTGCATAATGACAAGTGGCACTTTGGCGTTCTTGTTTTCTGAATCATATTCAATATATTGTCGCCTGATACGGCGGGGTGTCTTTCGATGTCTATGGGAAGGGTAGGTCGGGAAGGGTAGGTCGGGACCGGGTTTTCGTGCCCAACACTACTTCAACTACGCACGGCTCGGTGTGTCGATCTACATCATAATTTTATCGGACGGTATAATCATCTTATATAAGCGTGAGATGCGTGATACTATGGTTTTTGTGCGCCTTTTGGCCTAGTATCGCCGACTTCAGCACCTTTTCAGAGGAGAGAGGCTCGTCCTATTTGTTCCGTATTCAAGCTAACACGGTCGCTGCATGTCGGTAACGATCAGCGGCGAAACATCGGACCCCATCCCACTCCAGGTCGGCCATCCATTGAAAACATAATTCCCACAATGAATATAAACATCCCTCGTGTAGAATTTGCGAACATTGCACACGGCACAAACACTGGAAAAGGGTGAAATAATCTAATATCGCCGCCTAGCGAAACTAAACACAGCTATCCGCCGCCATCTTGAAACCGGCATTGGTTTAGATGAAAATCATCTTTTCGGCCACACTCTATGAGGACGTTCAAAATATTAGCTCTATCCATTGGCTGGCTCATTTGATATGGGGGCAGAGCCAGCCAGCCTGTCTGCTCTCTCATTGCCAACAACACCCATCTACCCCGGAACGAAGATAAGTGTAATTCTGCAAATTGTTGACGCTTGTAGTGATTCAGTCCATTGTCTATGCGCCGAACCAGCTTCTACTTTTCATTCATACTCAATGAATCACTCAGAATGAACGCATGAGTGTAGTTTTGTAACTCCAGTCAAAGTTGTGCGTTGGTCACCGTCAGTACTTTTTACCATTGTCAAGCTACTTGTTGTCATACTAAATGCACCACTGGCTTCCTTGACCATTCTGCCCCATGAGCTTGCAGAGAAGGCTCACGCGAACTTTCCTGTCAAACTACCGATCCATCCATGTAAATCTCAACCTCACCTTCATTACAATTTTCATGAATGATGTCCTTAACGTCTGCTTCCTTGACTTCATTACAATTTTCATGAATGATGTCCTTAACGTCTGCTTCCTTGACTTCATTACATTAGATTGTTACCACATATGGCTCGGTTCCCTCTCCGCAGAAATGGCACACCACCTGTCAAGTTTATTCCACACAGCAGGAACTCTGTAGCTCCGGCAAGATTTCTAAGAATCTCAGACAGAAATTTCACTGGTGAACAGAACGATGCGGTTCGCATTCGAACTCACGATCTTCCCAACGTAAGACAAGGTTTAATCACTGAACTCCTTACACCTCCTTTACTTTATATGTCTACAGAAAGGGGTTGGATGTCATATGTGGTCAATGAGGACAGACTCACAGCGAAAGGGCACTCCTTTCTAATCTCTTATAGATGTCAACGAGAGGGGGCTGGTGGCCGTATTAGTGATGACAAAACCAATCTTCGCCACAAGCAAAGGACGCATCATAGATGTCAACGAGAGGGGGCTGGTGGCCGTATTAGTGATGACAAAACCAATCTTCGCCTGAAGTAAAGGGCACAAAAAATACACCCATTCTGCCAGTCTATTCACCCTGTATAATTTGCATAATATGTTTATAATTTGCATAATGTGTTTCTAATTTGCATAATATAATAAGTTAATAGAAGCTGGCGTAGTGAATAAGTTAGATAGCTGGCTTCGGGTTCAAATATGCGGAATTTGATTTCAGAACAAGCTAGCACAAATTCATAATTTTAAAAATAAACTCTCTCGCTCTCTCTCTCTCTCTCTCTCTCTCTCTCATGTTCTTCTTCTTCTTCATCTCTCAACTCCCAATGGAGAACAGGTCTTGAACAAACTGCTTCCAGCCCTTCCTCTCACCTGCCATCCCTTCCAGTTCTTTCCACGTCTTGTCTATCCTTTTAATATCAGTTTCCAGTTATCTACTTCATGTATATCTAGGCCTTCCCTTACTCCTTTCTCCCTGCTGGTTCCAAAACAGTGTCTATTTTGCAATGTTTCCTGCCTGTCTTTTCAGTGTGTATTTTATCTCTCTCTTATTTGGCCCCGGTAACCACTTGGGCGAGTGTGTGTCTTATCTATCGGCAGTGTCTCTTCCTTAGCTCTTTCTCCACTGGTTCATCTGCTTAGTTCTTTCTCTGAGTTCCTCGTTCGTAATCTTATCATGTGTGCCTTTTTTAACCACGATAGGAGCATAGTCCCTCAACCAACTCATGCCAAGTCTTCCTATCTTTATCTATACTCCAGTAGCTCCTCCAGCTATTCTATATATCGTTAATCTCTGCCTCCAAAACTCTTATCCATGTATTTCTAGTCTTCCATGTGGTCTGCACGAAAGGTCCGGTCTTTGTTGCTCTATTTGCCTTGCGTTCCAAAGTTCGTGGATTCGAATCCCGACAATGCCGTTCTGTTCACGGGTGCATTTTTTCAAAGACCCTAGGGTTGTTGCAGGAGCTACGGAGTTCGTGCTTTGTGCTATACTCTCCGCAGGTGGCGGACCATTTCTGCTGAGAGGGACCGAGCCAGATGGGGTAAAACACGGCGCAATGAAATTGATTTGTTTTTTGTTGTTAGTTAAGTAGGGGATTAAGTCTCTGTATGGCCGAGGCACGCCCTTTCAACCTAAGACAGATGTTTTTCTTTGTTATATTAGGTTTATATTTACGTTATATTAAATCCTTCGGGTTTAGGTCCTTTATATCCTCTCGGGGTTTCTCAACGTGTGTCCGTCCTATACAGCGCCATTTCTTGACCTCTTTGTTAACTGGGATCTGCCTCCTTCTAATCATAACAATTGATTGATTGGTTGATTGATTGATTGATTGATTGATTGATTGGGCCATCATCATTGCACTTCGGTGAGCAACCATGTGTGCTCTGATCTCTTTCTTACACATGAAGATCTCAGCGGCAGTGCACGAACTTTGTAGCACCGACGTGGGTTCCCATTCATATCAATACATAAGGATGGGATTAACTCGCCAGGGACACATTCAGCTGGAGGCAAGCTTTGAAAACAGGCCCTGAGAACACGCAGTGTCGTCAGGCTCAGACAACTCGCTGGCATAAAAATCCTCTTGAGT